>OX457048.1:3144313-3549313 GCA_949752735.1 Lumbricus terrestris | reverse complement strand
AATAACACGGTGTCAGATGTTGATTCATAATAATATGGAGTTCGGTGTGTCATGAAGACTTCGAGGTGTGTCATGCAGGGGTTTCTATCCCCCCCCCCTAAGCAACCGGGCGCAATCCATTTTCTTCCCCCCCCCTTTTCTGGACCGGCCTTCCTCTATGCATGCAATATAATGCAATCTAGTGCATGCCCTCCTCTAGTGTGGGAATGAAGGTTTGTTTGGAGAGGGACAAACGAGTATCCAGCAGACGATCGCCGAAGCATGTGTAGCGCCGAGAAGGGACCTAGTATGGGGAGGGAATGTGGCCCTTCCCCAAAAGAAATTTTTGCGATTTCCGCATTGCAATTTCAGCATTTTAAGCTGTCCTCTTAGCAAAATTACTCTACTGTTTCAGTGGAGGAATTGCTGCCAAAATTTTTAGAGCACAATGCAATATACAATAAAATACAATGTAGGTCCTACATTGTAAGCCCACGTAATGATGATGTTGCTTTACTAAGTGTTCAAGGACCAAATTTGACTGTATGAAATTTGAAAGACAACATTGGAGAGAAACCATTTAGTTGTGCAAAATAGTATTTGTATTAACATTATTTTTTCAATTATAATATGATTGCATTATTTATTAAAATAGTAAAAGCATAATTATAATCATGTAACAGGAATTTTTATAGTATATTATAGCTGTTATAGCAGTTCATGTAATTCCAAAATGCAGATAGTAGCCTAACTAAAAACTCAAAGTGCATAAAGTGAATGCATTTTGCTAAAAACTATTAGGCCTACCATTTTGTCCAAATTTATATGGAGGGGAAGTATTTTCTGGGGGATCTTCCTTTACTATCTTCCTTTAGTGATGCCTAGATTGAACGCTGCCCTCCATGTCCGACCTTCCCCCCCAACCGACGTGAATTTTGGCTGTCTTCTGATTCCCCCCCTATTTTCCACTGGGCGCAAGCTGCGCCCGCCATGTATAGGGATAGAAGCCCCTGGTGTCATGAAGACTTCGAGGTGTGATCTAATGAATCATCAATCGCTACGGCCACACATTACTGTACAGTAGGCCTATAATTCAGATTGGTTGACGCTCGTCTTGCATAACTTATCAATGTTGTCAACCAAGGGTATATAAACTGGTAACTCTGCTTGTATTCCGATGAATATCCTCTCCTCAATGACATAGCTCTTGTCCCTCTTTGCCCCCTTTTCGCTAGCGTTTGAAAACCATTTTTTATAATAATACTAGCTGTACCCGGCCACGCGTTGCTGTGGCTGAAAAGACCGTACAACTCTCCCTCCATACCTTCCTTCCCTGCCTCGCTGCCTCCCTTCCTCTGTCCCTCCCTACCGCCATTCCCTCCCTCCCACTCCCTCCTTCCCCCTCCCGTCCCTCCCCTCCCCACCCCTCCCTTCTTCTCCTCCCTCCCCCTCCCTCCTTCCCCTCCCTCCCCTCCCCTCCCCTCCCACTCCTCCTCCCCTCCCCTCCCCTCCCACTCCTCCTCCCCTCCCCCTCTTTTTCCTCCTCCCATCTCCCTCCCCTTCCCTCCCCCTCCTCGTCCCTCCCTCTCCTCCATTTCTCCCCTTACTCCATCCATCTCCTCTCTCCCTCCCTCCATCCCTTCCGCTCTCCCTCTTTCTTCCTCCCGCTCCCTCCCCTCCCTTGCTCCCTCACTCCTCCCTTCCCGACAGCTAAAACGAGTCCGCTAGAACGTTGTGTGAACGTTGTGTGAAAATTTTAAAGCAATCTTTCCCAGGTTTGTCATTGGTCACCCAGTTAAAATGGGCGGAATCCATATATTATATCGACAGTTAATATATATCGACAGTTAAATATATGCGCTATAAAAATATGCTCTCGACAGCGCGCGCGAATGTTGCGACCTCTTTCCCAGGTTTGCCATTGGTGACCCAGTTAAAATCTTTGGACGGTTGAAATGGGTATATCGACAGCGCTATCGACAGCGCATGCGCGAAATGGCGGACGTCTGCGTGAAAGTTAAAATGTATAGACGTGTCAAATCGATGTTTTTTGGTCTAAAAGATTTGCTTCTTTCCAGGAAATCCTTTTACAAACCCGATCGTGTTCGAATGGAGCGTTTTGCAAAAAAATTCGAAAGAATCGGTGATGAACTTTCCGAGATATTCGATTAGGACCAAACATTTTACATTTTTATTTATATAGATTGTAGTTTAGGCCTAATGCTGCCAGGTTAGTGGCGCCTCCGATGAGTTTCTCTTAAAGTAGCGCTATATAAATTCATGATTTCGATTACTGTGTTCGACTGGGAACAGATTAGATTATTATGGAGTTCCTGAAGACTGGTTTCAGCGTTTGAAAAAGTATCACATTGTATAATTATACTCTGTTATTGTCTTGTTGTATGATAGGTCGTTCGAAGGGTCTTTCGAATGAGATGGCTGAGATGCATGGTGAGTTCGACGCTGATAGACGGAAGCTGGCTTCACAAAAGGACATGGAAGAGGAGGAGAAGAGGAAGGTGGAAGATGACTTGGCAGCCAAGGAGGCGGAACTGGCAGCGGCTGAATAAGCTATGTGCAACATATTGTCATGCGTTACAATGCAATGTGCTGTGATGCAATAAAGTGCAGTGTAATGCAGTGTAATGCGATTACAGTACAATGTGATGCTCTTCCATGTATACAATGCTATGTTATGTGATAATAATGATTTCTGGCGTGTAGAGATTGAGGCTATAGCATGGAAACTGATCACGTCATCATGAAAGACATTCTGTGTTTATTCCGTTGTGCCAGTCTGAAGCATTTTGAAAGGAGGGCGTCGGTGGTTATAATAATCCCATGTGACACAAAATTCAAATTGAATGTGATTTGAAAGTTGACTTTATTGACAGTTTAAGTCAAAAGATGTTGCTAAGCATTTTTTCACACCAAGCTATCATGGACACCTTAACATTTTATTCACTCAAAAGTATATCAATTGCGCAAAACTTAACAGCAAATAAGACTTAGTGCTTCTCCCTCTTAGAAGTCTTAAAGACATCAATGCAAACGGCCATGTTTGGAGGCCATGAAAATGATAATAAACATAATTACAACACTGCTTGCGATCAAGAGATGTTAATCCAATCCGAAGACTGCACAAGTCCACCAGTGTTATTGCACTAACAGACCGCCGTAGTTCATTCATTCATTTTTTCAATCAATCATTCGCTTAATGACTTTATAGAGCACCTTTTAAAGTTCACTACTCTGAGGCGCTCCCATCTTCAGCGCGTCCAAATAAAATTGCCTTAAGGTGAGATCGAGTGAATGCTTGAAAAGGAGTTATGAGAAGTGAGCGTGTCTTCAATGGAGGACATCAAACAGTATTCTAACTTATTTGTCCTGTGATTCGATTTTGTTGATGCCATCTCGAAATCTTGCGCTGGCATCCAAAACCAGAGCCTCTTTCTGGCCTCTTAAGCTGCGAAATTCATCTAAAATAGCCTCCCCCTTAAATGCAAGGACCGTTATCCGAATCTTCATCTCACTCACTACACTACGTTATCTAAAACTTGTAGTAAAAATTTTCAAGATGGTGCAAGGAAATATATTAACTGTGCACATGTTGGACACCTTAAACAATGATTCTTACATAGCTATTTATAAAGAAAACACGTCGGTCTCGTACCTTGCTCTTAAGTGCTGTAATATGCCGAGCAAATTTCTGTCCAGGGTAACGGCCTCTGTTGTCATAGACCCTGGTCAAATCGGATCCATCATATCTATAAATAGATAATTATAGCATCGATTATTTTGGTCATTTATTTTGATCCCTCAGCACAGCATGTGGCGAAGCCTTTCTCGGCCAAAACATTGACAAAATCCGCATCCATCCGCTTTTCTCCGGATGTATGCACAAGTGGAGTTTATCTGTTTCATCCAACTGCGTTTTGTCGTACTTGACGCTCTGGCTTTTTGTCCCGACGGCTAACTTTAATTGGCCGCTTAAAACGAGGAGTATACATGTAATTACAGTAGTGAAGTCCATGGAGTTTAAATTCATATCGTGTGAGAAGAGCACGAAATCCTATTTCATCATATTGTGGGCACATCCACTTCTTAAAACGACACAGCCTGTTTCGTTTCCTCTTTGCCCTGCCCCCCCCCCCCTTAGCCAGGACCAAGTCTGCGCCAATGAGTCCGAGACATTCATCGATATCGAGCATGACATTGCGATGATTGAGGGATGCATGGAAACTGATTGCGTTGTTACAAAAGACAATCTCTGTTTACTCCGTGGTGCCAGTCTGAAGCATTGTAAAAGGAGGAGGGCGTAGATGATTATCTCTTATGACGTAAAATGAGATTAGAATCTTAATTAAAGGTAGACGTTATTGACGGTTCAAACTTATGCCACAAGATGTCACTATAATAGCAATATTTTACACAAAGCTCTTTTGGACACCTTAAATTTCTAATTGAACAAAATTATAGATAAAACAAAAGCGTCATATGAGAAGTTGTCTTGTTCTCTTAAGGATAACGAAGCTGATAACGGCCAGAAAACTGTCAATGAACATAATCATAAAACGACTTACGGTCGAGTAACACTTGTCCAAAGACTGCATTAACGAGGAGGGCAACGCTGACCGTCAGAGTTATGATAATAACAGAGCCGTTAAAGTCATTCATTCATTCATTCATTCATTCATTCATTCATTCATTCATTCATTCATTCATTCATTCATTCATTCATTCATTCATTCATTCATTCATTCATTCATTCATTCATTCATGTCAGTCATTAAATGAATCTAAAATAGCGCCTATCAAATGGCACTACTCATTACTCAGAGGCGCTCCCAACCTATATGCGTGTCCAAATACAACTTTTGTAAGACGAGAGAGGAATGGTTGTGACGGTGTAGTGGATAGGGAGCGTATCATCAAGTGGAGGCCACTAAACAATAACTAATCGACCATCCGATTACTGGTTTTTTGATTTCGATTCCATTTGCGCCATCTTTATATTTTGCAATAACATTCACAGCAACAGCCTCGTTCTGGCCTCCGAAACTCAGCTGCGAAATTCTTCTAAGATTATCTCTAACTACAATATTATGCAACCGCAGTTATCCGAATCTTCATCTCACTCGCTACACCACGCCATCTAAAAACTTGTGGTTAAAATAATACAAGATAGTTCTCAGCAATTTATTAAATGTGCTTGTGTTTGACACCATAAACATTGATTCTAAAAAGCTATTTAAACAGAAAATACGTAAAATCTATAAATCGATTGGATGTTCCTGGAAATAGTGCAATGCTTATTTTGGTCATTTGACCCCCCGCACAACAAGTGGCTGAACCTTTCTCATCGGCCAAGACACTGACAAAGACCGCATGTCTATCCGAAGAAGAAGAGATGGGACAGTACGTACGTGTTAGCGGATGAAAGCAGAAGGGACAACGGCTGCGTCAGCATTCACTTATTTCTATTTATTTGTCGCATTTGCTACAGCTACTAACTTCAAGTTACATACTCAGAGGCGCACCGACTGTAATGGCGCCGACACCACATCTGCGTTTCACACCTTTTGTTCCCTATGTGGCAGCTTTATACTCTTTTGCTGGCTTCGTGGTCAGCAATGGGCCACCTGCATATCTGCATCTGCTATCAATTATGGTCCACCATAAGACGTTCTATCGGAATCATGGTCCACCATAAGACGTTCTATCGGAATCATGACACTCTCCTCCTTAGCCGAGGCAGCATGGGTCGGTAGCGTTACTGAGTAATGAACTTAAAGCGGCGCTTTATAAATCCGCGGAGTGACTGAATGAATGAGCGAATAAACGATTGCGTTAACCCATTTTAGCGAAAACTTTGAAAAAATAGCCATTGCAGGATATGCGTATCAATTTGATGGCAGCAAAATGTGTGGTGTTGATACAGCGTCTATTGAAGCGTCTTCCATCCAATGTTGTTAATGAGCGTTGTTGATTCCAAGACCATTGATTTCGAATGCGCTTTACATTCAGTCTATCGACTAGTCGAAGCACAATGCAGTTATGTAACGCGACTTTTGAATTTGTAATATCGTTTTATAACGTATTAAAGGTGTCTAAGTGGAGCAACACATTGTCGCGGGATTAACGACAACCACCATTCAATAATTATTCATTTACTATGGAGATTTATATAGCGCCCCTTCATGGTCACTACTCAGGAGCGCTCCAGACCGAATCTCGGCTGAAAAGGCCGCGAATAAATGCTCTTGAGCAAAACCTAAGCTTATAATTCTCAATTACAAGACCGACTGTACAATAGCCAATTCAATCGTTCACTCCAGACTCGACTATTGCAATTCGCTCTTTCACAGCATCGATTCCTCTCAAATGAAACGCCTGCAAACAGTTTTGACCGAGCAGGCACCAAAACCCCCAACATCACCTCATTAACCCAGTTCTCAGGTCTCCTCATTGGTTGAAAGTTCCTCACCGCATTCATTACAAAATTCTCTCTCTCTCTCTCTCTCTCTCTCTCTCTCTCTCTCTCTCTCTCTCTTCTCTCTCTCTCTCTCTCTCTCTCTCTCTCTCTCTCTCTCTCTCTCTCTCTCTCTCTCTCTCTCTCTCTCTCTCTCTCTCTCTCTCTGACACATCGCTCTTCAAACCTCTCAGCCCTTCTACATTCGTCAACTAATCACCATCCAACCGCCCAGGTCTGCTCGCTCATCAGCATATATTTCTTTCTCTCAGCCTCCAGTATCATCTTCTTTGAAAGTCTGCAACCGCTCCTTAGTCTTTGCTGCACCAGCCCTTTGGAACGGACTCCCAATATACCTTCGCCTGTTCACTCATCCTGCTGTCAACCCAACAATCTCCTCCCGTAAATCAACCTTTCCTCCGTTTGCACTCTCCTCTGCAGCTTTCCATTTACAACTGAAAATCGAATTGGATGGATCCGATTTGACCAGGGTCTATGACAACAGAGGCCGTTACCCTGGGCAGAAATTTTCTCGGCATATTACAGCACTTAAGAGCTTTCTTTTTTTCGAAGTTTCGATTTATCGAATTATTCAATTGACCTGATATTTGTAACATGTTGAAATAGCGTATTAAAGGTGTCTAACTTGAGTACAGTCATCCAATGCAAAATGACCGTTAATAGCAGCCTACAAAGCACGCCTATCCTACGGAGGCTTCGGGAATCGAACTCGATTCCGCTGATCATCTCCATGCCTGTTGTAAGATAGGCTGCATTATGTATCCGAAAGTCATAAGATGCCGCAAAAAGAGCGGAACTAAAGATCCTGTTTGATAGGAGATTCGACCCCAGATGGCGACGTTGTTCTTTCACATTTAACGCTCTTCAGAATTACGTGTAGGCCAACCTTGACAAAGTGAAGACCTTGGTTAAAATGTTTCTCAACTTAAAGCGTTTGTCACGTGATTCCCCTTCGCAATAAGCAGAAAGCCAGTAATTTATAATTTTATATCATTTAAGCATTTACAACGAGGCTCGTTGCGAAGAAAGTTGTCTAGCATGAGTCAATATTGTTGTTATCAAAGTCGTCTAGCATCCCTCCTGTGTAAACATCCTTCAGACTGGCATCACCTCAATGTGGAAGTGTGGAGTAGAATGCCGCTGGAGATACGCCTCTTACCATCTAAGTATTTGACGGGCTACTTAAAACCTTTTTGTATCATCGTGGCTGAACTTGGAGTGTGCATCTGAGTAAGTTACTCGAAATGGTGCTATATAAATTCTTTACTTGAATGTCTAACAATGGTATTTTTTATCATATTGAAAATTTCTAACATAGCCGTTAGATTAAACTGTACTGTATCGTTTTTGCGTATCCTGTTTCCATCCTATAGTGTCGTCAGGAAATTTATCGTAATTATATTATCGTAATTATAGCGTATGAAGGAAATATGTAAAAGGTGTCTGTATGACGCCACATTATAATATAAAATAGAAAATCGTCAATGTCCTATAATAATTAATCCTTTTAATCCTTTTCAAAAATAATAGTATTCGTGAATATACGCAGATGATAACTTCATGTGTGTTTCAATGCGCCACCGGCCTATAACCAACATCACTATCACCACCACCACCACCACCACCACCACCACCACCACCACCCCCACCACCACCATCATCATCATCATCATCATCATCATCATCGTCATAATCATCATCATCATAATCATCATCATCATCATCGTCGTCGTCGTCATCATCGTCATTGTCGTCGTCGTTGTCGCAATCATCATCTTGTCAATGATAATGTAAATTGTTTTAAAATTTTGGTGGACTGCGATGGGCCATTGACCGTAAAGAAGAAAAGACGTGTATTGGGAATGTGTACTTAATAAGTGTGATGTACTATTTGCTGTATGTACATAATTATAAGAATTAAAAGAAGCCGACGATGTTTATCCTTACCAGCGGTTATTACGACATGTCTCTTTCATCTTTCAATTAATTGTAGAGACCACTAGACCGGTGATCAATCGTCCGCTGATCAAACGTCCGCTGATCAATCGTCCAGTGATCAATCGTCCGCTGATCAATCGTCCGGTGATCAACCGTCCGGTGATCAATCGTCCGGTGATCAACCGTCCGGTGATCAATCGTCCGGTGATCAATCGTCCGCTGATCAATCGTCCGGTGATCAATCGTCCGGCGATCAATCGTCCGGTGATCAATCGTCCGGCGATCAATCGTCCGGTCATCAATCGTCCGGTCATCAAACGTCCGAAATGTTCAATCGTCCTAGAACCGTCGCTTTGTTGATCCTATAATTGTTGCCAATAACGAACAGGAAGTTGATCACAAAGTTAACGTCGTATAACTTTCTCATCATTTCCCTGCTAGCCCAAGGAAAGTGAATCCCGAGGGTTTTAAATTTCAGAAAATTCTTCTCTTAATTTTAAACGTTGTTGTTAAACTGGTTTTACTAAAAAATATCAGTCATGGTAATGCGAGATGTCTATCGATACACATACAATAATAATCAAAAGATGGAGATCGATTATCATCAGATTTTAGTTATGTTTTAGTCATCTATTTGATCGGAATTTAGCGGCAACAAAACATTTGACAATTTTTTGGCATAATTATTATTACTGCATTTTCATATCTTTACTAGCTCTACGTTCAGTATAACACGGATAAATATTTATCGTTATGAATCGAAATGTAGCTGTGGCGGGGTTGTACATAATAGGACAATGTACTTTTTTCTCAAATGTTATTTACAATGGATGGATAGATCCAGATTTGACGAGGGCTTATGACAACAGAGGCAGTTGCCGTCGAAAAAATGTGTTTGGCGTAATACAGATCGCTGTTGACTTATGCAATTATCCATCTAATACCTATTAAAGGTGTATTACTGTTGGTTTATTTATTTATCCATCTAAAACCTATTAAAGGTGTATTACATGTACGTGCACAATAGGTTTGTTGAAGTTTAGCGAAACTGTGTTATGACAAAGTTGATTAATGTCCATCTTCCAATTTCTTCAATCTTAGGTCTGGCACTGAGAGAGGTGCAGCTGTGGCGGGGGTTGTACATGGGATATGGTCCGCCTTTAATCATAACATTTTACTATGAAGGTTTGCTGCCATATTTATAACGTATAAAAATGTGCCTTAAAGGTGTTTAAAATTAGTACGCTTGGACATCTGTTTCATAGTCATAGTTCATTCATTCATTCATTCATTCATTCATTCATTCATTCATTCATTCATTCATTCATTCATTCATTTAAATATTTAAATAGCGCCTCTTTAAGGAAGCTACTCAAAGGCGACTCCAAATCTGAAACCATCCAAATGTTTGATGTGTTGTGTGACTGAGAATTCCGAGCGAAAACTATTCTGCACTTGGTCTTGGCACGAGGAAAGTGCAGCAACGAACTTTTAAATGGACTTGTGATCGAAGCCAGTGGATGGTAGCCTATTTCATCGTACGATCAAATTGAACTTATGCATAGATTCAAAATCAACAAATGTGGCACTGACGAATCTGCTGAGGCATTCAACATTGATTCAACCGTGGTACCCAGGTGAACTGAATCCAGGGTGACAAGTCCGATCGAACTATTCAACCTGCAGTTCTACACTGTTGTATCAAAATGCTAACCAAATTATTATGTCTATGTAATAGCAGTGCAAGAAAACGGTTTGTTGGAGGAATTCACACAAGAACAGGAGTAGCTTGGGATAACTCAAGAACCATTGACATAATTATTTGACTGTCAGCAACAATGACATAATTTCTTGTTTAATTTTCATTGCTAATAATTATATCTACGGAGAACGGATAATAACCCTTCAACATATACCCCACCGACAACCTCACCATGGTACCACTCCCCGCCCACCCCACCTTCCTGTGTAATAATAATAATGCCAATTTGCAAGCCACAGGCTACCTCTTCTGGGGTAGCCTGTGCTTGTCCCAAGCCAGGATAAAGGAGGAGGGTACTGCAGTGGGCTTGCAACCCACCCAGGTAAAACAAACGCTGGCAACAGAACGCAGAGGCGTTGCGCATAGAGCGCATAGAGCCGATGCGCATAGACCGTTGCCCGATAATTATGCTGTTCTACACGGGAGGGACTAAGTACTAAGTAAGTAAGAAGATTCCGTATTAAAGGTGTTTAATACGACACTTTGCTGTTTTATGCTTAGCTACATGTAGTATTGTTTATGTCACTGTCTTGTATGAAGTCATTGCTATTTGCTCGAAATAGCTGCATTTCCATATAGGCTATCCATGTATTATGTTAAAGGCCAAGCTTGTTTTTTGGCAAGGGGTTGGTGCGCCGATGACCAAGGGAGGGGTTTTCTGCTTCCAATAACCATTTCTTGGCCTGTTATTTTGTTCTTTTTATCCTTATTAGCTAATATTGGTTACAATAACTTGGATAAGAAGTTGCTGTATTTCTGGCTGTGAAGAAGATGACATTGTGTTAAAGGTGTCTTAGTGTATCACTGTATTATCGGCTGTTTCCCATTGAACTATCCATACAAATCAGAGGGGGAGTATACTTCATGTGGCCCGGGAAAGGGTTAAAGGTGTCTTAGTGTATCAACATTAATGTATAATAATCGGCTGTATGATGTCATCTTGTGACCAGCATTCGCTTATCTATTTCTTAGTGGCATATTCTGGCGGTGTCTCTGCTTTGGTGTGGCTGTTCCTCCTTGGTTCCGCGCCTGAACATTTGCAAGAGATCTACTCTGATATACAAAGGTAGGGCCTATATCATGCTCCTCATTCCGCCACTCAGGGTTAACACCTCATTCTCCGAGCACGAACTGCTGTTGTTGTTGATCTCATGATATGGAATCGGCTCCCATTGTCTTTACGACTTACGACTAGGTAGGGTCTTCCAAGATACATTTTGATCTCAATCTTAAAGGCAATCATTTTCGACCGGGTTGGATCTGGAGCGTTCCTAAGTAGCAACTTTTAATTAATCTCCGCCAAAAATGTAGAAAAATAATTTTTGAACAGTACTATGAACATATTTTGATTACGCTTAATTTACTAAGTCATTCACTGTGTTATTTAATGTTAGGCGACCTCTATTGGCTCAAACAGACTTCAATCATTTCTATTTCAATTGGTTGGGCTAGTTTTTATTTAGCGACATAAAAGTAAGTATGGTGAACTGACGTGAAGTGTTAAAATATATTCGCTAGATGACAGACTGTACTTCCTCAACTCTACCTCACTAGTTTTTTAGATGAAACACTTTAATCACTCGCCATTTTGTTCGGATGATGTTAACTTTCAACTTAATTACAATCTGGTTAGTTTATAAAATTCTACAATCTTTTAAGGGTAAACGTGTATTTTAGTATCTTAAATTATTTTCACGCTTATAATGGCACAAAAAGCGCCTTAACATATTTCTGCCAACGCGCTATCGCCTAACTGATGTCTTATTGGGGCGCGGACATTTCCCCCCTGGACAAAACCCCCCGGACAAAACCCCCCCGGACAAAACCCCCCGGACAATTCCCTCCCTGATTTAGCCTAGGACATTAACCCCCCCCGGACAATTCCCCCCCTTTGCTTCCATTTAGGCAAAAATGCGTTTAATCCATCTTCTATTTAAATACAATTATTTTTATCCCTCCAACTTCCATTTAAGCAAGAATATTTTCATCAATCCAGCTCCATTTAAGCAGGAATATTTTCATCAATCCAGCTTCCATTTAAGCAAGAATATTTTCATCAATCCAGCTTCCATTTAAGCAAGAATATTTTCATCAATCCAGCTCCATTTAAGCAAGAATATTTTCATCAATCCAGCTTCCATTTAAGCAAGAATATTTTCATCAATCCAGCTCCATTTAAGCAAGAATATTTTCATCAATCCAGCTCCATTTAAGAAGGAATATTTTCATCAATCCAGCTTCCATTTAAGCAGGAATATTCTCATCAATCCAGCTTCCATTTAAGCAAGAATATTTTCATCAATCCAGCTTCCATTTAAGCAAGAATATTTTCATCAATCCAGCTCCATTTAAGCAAGAATATTTTCATCAATCCAGCTCCATTTTAACAGGAATATTTTCATCAATCCAGCTTCCATTTAAGCATGAATATTCTCATCAATCCAGCTTCCATTTAAGCAAGAATATTTTCATCAATCCAGCTCCATTTAAGCAAGAATATTTTCATCAATCCAGCTCCATTTAAGCAAGAATATTTTCATCTATCCAGCTTCCATTTAAGTAAAAATTATTTTGCATCAATCCGGCTTCTATTTAGCAAGAAATCTTTTCATCAATCCAACTTAGGACACTTAGGACCGCCGTTTTATAGTAATACCACTTACACGCAATATGTTCGACAGGGGGGGAAATTGTCCTACCCTGGGAGGGGAATTGTCCGGGGGGCGTTTGGTCTGGGGGGGGTTTTGTCCGGGGGGGTTTGTCCAGGGGGGAAAATGTCCTACACTCGTATTATTATACTTAGAATTTGTTAAAAAGAAGGAAATCGATTGAAAAATTGTAATATTTTGTCATAACAAACCGCCGATCGAAGTTGTTATTCAATTAAGACCCTTCCGGAAGTTGCGTGCGGCAAGTGTGCAATAAGACAGCAGGCAAAAATGGTACTTGTGGGTTTGACGACCCCACAGAAATATAAATTCGATTAAAAATATTTCCTGGCGAAATAGAAGCGGGATTTATCGCGTGATTGTCGGTTAGGGCTCAGGTTAGGCGTCGTGAGGGCCGGTTAGGGTTAGTTTTAGGGTTAGTGCAGTCATTCTGCTGAAATTGAAGCTGGATTGATGAAGACTAATTTTCAATTAAAAATTGATGAAAAATATTTAGTGACAAAATAGAAACGGGATTTATGGAACAAATTCTTGTCTAAGCAGAAGCTGGATCGATTAAAAGGGTTCTGGACAAACTAGAAGTTGGATTTATTAAAGATAACAACGCTACAACGTTAGTTCTTTCATTTCTGTGGGGTCGTCAAACCCACAAGTACCGCAAAAATAAATAAGTAAGTAACATTCATCCAGCTTCTATTTCTATAGCCTTCATCCAGCTTTCATTTCTCTAACCTTCATCCAGCTTCCATTTCACCTATAAACCTTCAACCAGCTTCTATTTCACTATAGAGAACCTTCATCCAACTTCCATTTCCATAAAAGTCCAGCTTTTTCAATTGCATCAGCTGTTTTATGAATCCAACTTCTTTTTCAATAATGATTATTTTTCATCAATCCAGCTCCAATATAAGCTAGAATATTTTTATTAACCCAGCTTCTATTTCTCGCACGTTATTTTCGTCAACCCAGCTTCTATTTCAGATATAAAAATACCATCATCCAGCTTCCATTTCTTAAGCGTTTTTTCATCAATCCGGCTTCTATTTCATTTCTAGAAATACCTTCATCCAGTTTTTATTTTTCATGCGTTATCTTCGTCAATCCAGCTTCTATTTCACCTGTAAAAGAACCATCATCCAGATTCCATTTCTCTTGCGCTTTTTCGTCAATCCAACCTCCATTTCACCTGTAGAAACTTTCATCCAGCTTCCATTTCAAATTTTGAACTTAGGTTCGAAGTCTTGACGTACACGTTATTTATAGTCGTATGGACCAATAAACGTCGATGGTTTGTGCCCCAACTTCCGGGTAAATGTTGTGGTTCAATGGCGATTCGAACGGCGATTTCGCATGGGAAATGTGACATTTTAAAAACATATTTTCTGTCAATATTCTTCTCCTTATCAAATTTTAAGTGTGCTGTTACATCAGTTGGTGAAATATACGCTATCAGAAATAATTTGCGGCGCTTTTTGTGTTATTAAAAGCTTTAAAATAATTCAAGATACTAAAATACACGTTTACCCTTTTAAGTTAGTGCTTGTAAGTTTGTTTGCATACACATTTACTTAATGCCATATTTGGACGACGATAGATTTGCATATAATGAAGGTTGAACATTGATGGGCTAAACTACACGTTTACCCATCAACTCTTTCCTTCTCTGCACATATCTCTAATCTTTCTCGGTCCAGCTTCTATCATCTGCGACGTTTACGTGCCATTCGACGATCTGTCCCTTGTCGATTTTTTCTTGTGTAATTCATGTCTTCATCTGTTCTGGTATTGAATATTGCAATTCATTACTCATTGGCCTACCAACACTTTGCCTCGCACCACTCCAATCGGTGCTCAATGCATCTGCTCGCTTGATTGCCCGCCTCCCTCGTTTCTCTCACATTTCAACTTTTATGACTGAACACCTTTATTACCTTCCATTAACTGCGCGGATTCAATATAAAATTCTCTTTCTTGCCTATAAGATGTTCTTGGGTACAGCTCCTCGCTACCTCTGTGATCTTGTTAGGCGACCTGTCTCAACTACCACTGGACGTCCTCTCCACTCTTTAGACCGTCATGACCTTCTTGTTACACGGTCTCGGACTGCTACAGCCCAGCTTCGTGCCTATGCTTCTGTTGGCCCTTTTGCTTTGGCCCCTGCTATAATTCGTACTCAGATCTTATCTGGAAGCACTGCTGTTTCTGCTCGTTTGCTTATAGCTTTTCTTTTTCCAAGGGGATTTTCGCACTGGGAGCGCCTCTGATTAGTTTGTACTTGAAAGGCGCTTTATAAATCCAAAAAGAGTAATAGTATAGTGTAGTGTAGCGTAGCGTAGCGTAGCTTAGCGTCGCATAGTTAGTATAGTATAGTGTAATATAGTTAGTATAGTATAGTATAGTATAGTATAGTATAGTATAGTATAGTATAGTATAGTATAGTATAGTATAGTATAGTATAGTATAGTATAGTATAGTTTTTTCAGTTTTGTAATAAAACTGCATCATAGAGGCTTTAACTGGTAAGCACAAATTAAATAAGGTGCACAAAGTTTTATTACTTTACTCGTCACTAAGCTACAACATGAAAAATGTCCTACAGTAAATTGGCACAAAGGAAAAAATTTATGTTCTACATGTGTATTTTTTCAATTTTTTAAAAATTTGTGCTGCTTTTTGGTAGGTACACGAAGATAATGAACAACATTTTTGTTACAGCTTCAAATTTCTGTTTCTGCATAAATGTTCATCTGGAACATTACGCTGTGGTTTTTGTTGTGTCAACCATTTCGCCTTCGATCAAAATCATATTGAGGAATAGCGTGGAGATGTGCTATTACACATTGTTTAAAATAGCTCCACCATTTCTTCGTACATTATTTTCTGTGTTGCTATTTTTTTTTTACTTTACTCAGAGGATGACATCCAGTGTCAGATGAAGAACGAATCCTTCTTGTGAGCATCTGAAATGAAGTCCACATTACTGTGATGAACTCGACATTTCATGCATTGGAACAACAGTTATTGCAAAAGCTTGTACACAGACAATTATTTTGCAGTCAACAACAGAAGTCGATTAAGCGAGTAGACTGATGGCGAATACGAGAATTGATATGGAAAGAATTCAGTACAGTTGCCAGATAAGTCAGAGAACATTTAAAGAAGATAGTAATCTGAAAAAACAAACGAGAGATCATAGTGGTGATAAATCATACTGGTGTCAGTTATGTCAGAAATCATTTTCTCACAGTTGTCACCTGAAAAGGCACACGAGAATCCATACTGGTGAAAAACCATACAGTTGTCAGGTATGTCGGAAATCATATAGTTCTGCTGATTACATGAAAAGGCACATGAGAATCCATACTGGAGAGAAACAATACAGTTGCCGACTATGTCAAAAGTCATTTAGTGAAGGTGGTACTTTGAAAAGACACATGCAAATCCATACTGGAGAGAAACAATACAGTTGCCGACTATGTCAAAAGTCATTTAGTGAAGGTGGTACTTTGAAAAGACACATGCAAATCCATATTGGAGAAAAGCCATTCAGTTGCCAATTATGTCAAAAGTCATTTATTATAGGTGGTCATTTGAAAACGCACATGCGAATCCATACTGGAGAAAAACCATTCAGTTGCCAGCAATGTAAGAAGTCATTTAGTGAAGGTGGTGCTTTGAAACGGCACATGCGAATCCATACTGGAGAAAAACCATTTATATGTGAGGTTTGTAGTGCAAGTTTCAGACAATGTGGGCATCTAAAGAAACACAGAATGACTCATGCAATTGGGAAGCAACCCAGACGCAATATGTCTTTTTCCGAGAGCAGCTTACCAAAAAAGGAGTTTAATCTCCATGCAAGAACTTTGTCGCAGGATCTTAAAATTGGAAGTGAAGTTGTTGTTAACCTGTCTGATCGTTTTCTCTCATATAGTACTGCAGGTGTAACTGATAAGCCAAATGAACATTTGTCAATGATCGAATATGATCATGATGATCGTCGTGGACTTGCTGTTATTTTGCCAAAAGTTAACGTTGGAGAACGTCCGTCTACTAGCAATGTGGATGCAGAAACGTCTTTATCGAAATCCTTTGGTTGTGGTGTGTGTGATGAATTGCTAGAAAAAGAGAAAGATTTTCTAGAGCATTGTTCTATCCATCGATTTTATCCGCTTGATGATTTTGTTGCTGACTTCTGCCCAATTAGTTTTGCACACACGCATGTTTGAAAGAGTGTAATTGGAGAAATATTTAAATGATGCCATTGGATGAGGTCTTGTATGTATACGAACATCAGCCCAGAATGAATGATTGATTTGTACCACTTTCATTGCAGCATAGTTAGACAGTTACTGTAGGTATTCTGATGTACATAGTGTTCAGACTCACCACATAATTATCCAAGGTATTGCCTTCCTTTCGCAACTTTTAAGACTAGTAAGAAATGTTATGCTATGTCTACCAAAGTTGCACTAATATCCTATGTTGTGTTGTTTAGCTTTGTATCATTTTTGAGACTATTTTAGACTATTGCAAGTATGCACCCGTTGTATTCCGGTTTGATAATAGAGCTAATAAGCTTATTCACCTTATTGTATTGCTAGTTAAGTAATAGACTAATAATTAGTGTTTCATTGTCTTTGATGTTGAATTTTGTGGTGGGCCTCTGCTTTGGCTAATTCTATAACCACAAAGTCTCTTGTAGAATTTATGATGACACAATTCGATCAATTACATGATTGTATAAGAGCGGCAATAGTTTGATCACATTAATTTTTACATTGGTAGCGAAATAATAAAATATTATTGGTATTTTAATCCTATTATCATGATCATTATTATTATTGTTGTACCATCACCCATGAAGACAAGACTCTGACGCGTCAGTACAGTCATTTTCAAAAGACTTCAGGGTGCCACGCGGTCTATAGACGACTCGTCTAACGACAACTGGTCTACAGACAACTCGTATTGATGAAATAGAAGTATTTATGAAAAGTTAAATGGTTTTCTAGCTTAAATAGCAGGTGGATTGATGATTTTCATTTATGTATATTAACATGCATCCAGCTTCTAGTTCAGATCTAAAATACTTTCTATTTCTCGCTCGTTATTTTCGTCAATGCAGCTTCTACTTCAGATACCCTCATCCAGCTTCCATTACTTAAGCGTCTTTCCTCAATCCAGCTTCTATTTCAGCTCTAGAATTAGCTTCATCCAGCTTTTATTTCTCATGCGTTACTTTCGTCAATTCAGCTTCCATTTCACCTGTAAAAAAACATCCAGATTTCATTTATCTTGCGTTTTTCATCAATACACCCTCCAGGAATCAATATCTATAGTCTGTTGGATGAAAGAAGTAGATGGCGGGAGAAAGCTGAATGAGAACGAAGTATAACATGAGCGAGATATTTTACTTTGGCTACTGTCTGTCCGGCAGTCCCGCTTTTAAGCCGTCATCTGTAGATAAATGAAGAGAGGCTAAACGTTGCTATTTAAAACGGAAGTAGGTTAATGAAATGACGATTATCAATCATACACATACATGCAATGCTTCCACGCGCATCGCTCGTTTACAAGGAAATGAACCCGATTCGTATGGACTTGAATTCACACAACTTCGCATTCAAATGTCTTCAGAAGCATTCTGAAAATTACAAGTAACTTCGTCATTATAATTCAAACTGTCACTACAAACGTTCAGCAAAAATTGCTCAAAGGATAGAAATATAATGCAATGTCGTTTTTCTTTATCACACAGTGACGCTAAACTGCAAATATTACCGTATAAAATATTACATCTCTGAAGATTCTTTGAATCGAAACAGCTGCAACTAACTAATCACCTTGATCATCCATCCTCAAAACAAATTAACCTCTCGATCGGTTCTAGTCCATCAACCCGTATCTCCGGCAATTATTTAATATACTGTTTGGTACTATTATTTTAATTGAACTTTTTCTCTTTTTTTCTAAATTTCGGTTTAATTTCGAATTTATTACAATGACGTAACACAGTGAGTTGTTTTTTGGCTACCTGCTCTTTAATCGGACAATTCTGTTGCGATATCATACATGTGCGATTTTTGACTGTAGCCTACACGATACCTACATGCCAAAGGAGTCGATGACATAGATCCTGTTATAGCTCTGCCAAGCCTACCCAGTATCATTCATCCACTAGTAGAAATTATAAACTGTTCCTTTAAAACTGGAATATACCCACAATCTCTAAAATTAGCTAAGGTAGTCCCAATTTTCAAAAAAGGACCGAGAGACGAAGCTTGCAACTATCGGCCTATATCTGTTCTTCCTTTTTTCTCAAAATTTTTTGAAAAGGTCATGCATGAGCGCCTCAATAAGTATATTTCAAAGACTAACATTCTTTTCTCCTCTCAACATGGCTTTCAAGCTGGCCATTCTACATTCATGCCTCTAATAAATATGCAAGAAAAAATTTCGGATGCAATGGATAAAAATCAATACTCCATAGGAATTTTTCTAGACTTGGCAAAAGCCTTTGATACCATCAACCATGGCATACTATTAAAAAAACTGTCCATCTATGGCATTCGTAACACCCAACTAAAATGGTTTGAAAGTTATTTGGAAAACAGAATGCAGCTAGTTAGCTGCAATGGTAGTAATAGTCACCTCTAAAATAAATTAATTACGGGGTTCCACAAGGCTCTATCCTTGGCCCACTGCTGTTTATTTTGTACATAAACGACCTGCCTAGTGTAGCTCCGGATCTATTTTTTTTATTGTTTGCAGATGACACTAATATTTTTAACTCTCATTCCTCACTTGAAACATTAATTAATCATACTAACTCTGACCTGGAAAATGTAGCAGAATGGTTTCGCTCTAATAAGTTAACCCTTAATCTCGATAAAACCAATTACATCATCTTTAGGTCACATAAAAAAGCACTTCCTACGTCATACCCTAATTTATCTATATTCGGTACGCCTATCACTCAAGTGCAATCATCTAAATTTTTAGGAGTTTACGTTGACCAACATCTGTCCTGGAAGGAACACATATCGAGTATCTCAGCAAAAATGGCAAAAAACATAGGAATTCTATCACGCATATCCAAAATCCTCCCACTTCAGATCAGAACCTCACTATATTATACACTCATACATCCATACTGCCGTGCTAAGCAAAAAGACAGTAACTCAAAAAAGGTGATTTCGCGTAAAACGACAAAGAAGAAATCGGTTTAGTCCAACCAGAAATAATACTTCAATCTTCCTGAATTTTGGCAAACAGTCATATCTAAACTTGTGAATTTAGGAAATAAACTCGTTTTTAGTGAAATTTGAGTAAAAATTGTATAAAAATGAGTTACTGTGTTTTTGCTTAGTATCGAAGCATTGAATATCGGCTTGCTGCTAAGCAAGCAAGCAGTAAGTCTTCATTATAGTGCTGCAGACTGGTGAGAAAATGTTCACTTTGCATAAAATTTGGTAAATACCACGAACAAGTCCTAAGAAAAAGACTTGTCAATAGGACCATCACAGATTTGCAATCTGGCGCCAATGGCAGCCATTTTTCAAAATGGCCGACCAATCTACATATTATAAAAGATCTTAGCTTCTATTTCTCTTAGAATCGTCATCTTGGTGCCTAAACATACATTTTTGGAAGTAAGGATTCCAATAGAGCCATCTAAAACTTCCTATGGACTCAGTGGCGGCCATTTTTCAAAATGGCCGATCAAAATATTTTTTTCTCAATATCTCAGCATTCACTTCACTTCACTCAAAATCGTCAACTTGATGCCTAAGCATTCATTCGTAGGGGCAAAGACTCCATTGGGCCATCTAAAACTTTCTATGGCCTCAGTGGCGGCCATTTTTCAAAATGGCCGACCAGAAATTTTTTTCAATATCGCAGCATTTAATTAACTCGGAATCATAATTTTGGTGCCTAAACATACATTTTTAGGGGCAAGGATTCCAATGGGGCCATCTAAAACTTCATATGGCATCAATGGCGGCCATTTTCCAAAATGGCCGAGCATACTGAATTTTTTTAATCTCTTAGCATTCAATTCACTCAAAATTGTCATCTTGGTGTCTAAATATCGAAATGTAGGGGCAAGGGCTGCAATAGTGTCAATGTAGATTTTGACCATGGCCCCAACGTTGGCCATTTTCAAAATGGCCAACCAAAATACCAAATTATCAATACAGGAACTTTCAGTCTACTTAGAATCGTCATATTCGTGTTTAAACATACATATTAAGGGGTAATTATTCCAAAGCCCCAAGAACTCTTAAATTGCGGTGAAAGATTGCGCAAACGTGGAGTGAATTCCTATCTTTGGGTCGGCCATTTTGTAAAATGGCTGCCATTGAAACAATGGGGAAATGGGGAAATTTTCGAAGGCCCAATTGCTGGAATAGATCCATTGCCCTAAAAGGCATATGTTTATACACCAATATGATGATTATAAGCGAATTGGAAGCTAAGATAGTAATATATTCCAATTTTGGTCGCCATGTTGGAAAATGGCTGCCATTGACACCATGGGGAACTTTGTTGTGGTCCTATTGGAATCTTTGCTCTTAAATGCGTATGCTTGGACAATAAGATGACGATCCCAAGTGAACTGAAAGCCGAGATATTGACAAATACTTCCTTTTAGTTCGGCCATTTTGGAAAATGGCCGCTATTAAGGTTATAGTTAATATTTGATGGCTCCATTGCAATCCTTGACCCTTAATGTGTATGTTTTGACACCAAGATAACAATTCCAAGTGAACTGAAAGCCGAGATATTGACAATTCCATCTTTTTTGGTCGGCCATTTTGGAAAATGGCCGCTCTTGAGGCCATGAGAAAATTTGGGATGGTTCCATTGGAATCCTTGATCATAAATGTGTATGTTTTAACTCCAAGATGGGGATTCTAAGTGAATTGGAAGCTGATATTTTGAAATATTTGTACGTCGATGGCCAACAAAATACATGGGATACTAAGCAAGAAGACAGTAACTCAAGTTACTGCGTTTTTGCTTAGCACCATGATACCTAAATTGAGTTACTGTTAATTTCGTTTCCATTTTTTTCCATGTTCCGGTACAGATACCATTTCCTCGCTCATATATATGATAGAATATGTTGTCAGGATGTGAAAACAAGTGCTAACTCAAAAACGGAAAAAATTGAGTTACTGTCTTTTTGCTTAGCACGGCAGCATACATGTCTTACTGTAACATAGTATGGGCATCTGCATATAAGTCAAACCTCTCCAAAATTCTTGTCCTCCAAAAACGGGCAATACGATTTGTTGCTAAAATCCCTTAAAGAGCCCACACAAAACCAGAATTCTTAGGTCTAAAAATACTACAACCAGATCAAACAATTACAAATTGGAATATTTATGTATCGATATACACATGATCAACTACCAGCCACCTATAGAGATTATTTCAAATTTAGCACTTATGCTCAAGAGCGTTGCTTGAGAAATACTAACCCTTTTTATATTCCCTTTGCCCGCACTAATACAAGACTTGCATCTATAAAATGTATTGGACCAATAATTCAACATGGAAAAGTATTCCTCTTGATATTCGCTCCCTGCCGTCTCTTCGTCTATTCAAAAGGGTGTTTTCTGCCTACTTCCAACAAGGAATGTAAACCTCTATAACAACCGGGGGAAATACTGTTTAATGCACCTTCATATGGGAGTGTGCACTTGTTTCCGTGTATGTGACTGCACTAACTTTATTTTACTTTCATAACTCGCCTTTGTTTTTGTATATAGTATGCTAGTTAAGAATTTATTGTTCATGAAACTGCTTTATTTTCCAGTCGGCTGTGCTGCATATTTCTGACCTAATTCTCTCAGGTGGCCCTAGCTAGCGGGACCTTTGGCCCCTTTTGGGTCTCCTGGGCGAACCGACATATTAGATAACTGATGTGTAACTATGCTATCTGTAATGAATGTGTTGGTTGCCGAATAAAATGTTATGTTATGTTATCTTATGTTATGTTACATCGACACGCTGAAATAAATTCGACATGTGCACGCTGAAATAAATTCGAATTGAAATAGGAAAAATAGAAAAAAGTGTGAATTAAAATTATAGTACCTACTGGTTACCCGTTATGGTTGCTCAACTATTCCTCCGTAGGATTAAAACCAGGGATCATAGGCTACATAGCTTAGGCCTATTCTTCAGAAGTCCCCGGTTGAGAATCACTTGCCTTAGGCACTCGAGTGTTAAACACCTTCTAGACGAATTAGTAAGACGCTATATAATGCAACCGTATCTTAAATCGATAGAATATCGCAGGGTGAACTTGTTCAATGTGCAAGGCTCGGTCGACGTTTTCGGCTATAATTTTATTGTAGTCAGAAACTGGTGAAAACAACGGGAAAATGTCAAGTATTAGGTCGATCCGGTCCGAGCATGGACATAGATTTACAAGGACTGATAGACGATGATGGGAACGGACAAGGGCGGAGACTTAGGGACGACAGAGACTCCCTAAAAAAATGTGGTGGTGGGACGACCCATGCATTCCCCCCCAACAATATGTAATGGATAAGTGTTAGGTCATCGTGCACAAGCTTCACGAAGAAACAAACGGTGAAATAGGTGAACAGAAAAAACGACGAGACGAGGTGACGAATAAAAAAAGATCATCAATTTTTTTCGGGAGCGAAAATTAGGATTTTCTGTCGACATTTGGGATGGATAACTGGGTATCCGGTCAACACCGCGCACACAATTATACCGCGCTCACAAAACCGCGCACACAATACCGCGTTTTTCACTACCGCGCAGCTTCAACACCGCGCACGATCGATACCGCGCACGACCGTTAGCGCGTTTGTTTGCGAATTTGTTCAATCCAGCTTCTATTTCATACCTATAAATACCTTCATCCGGCTTCCATTTCTCGCTCGCTATTTTGGTCAATCCAGCTTCTATTTCATGTATAAAAATACCCTCTTCCAGCTTCCATTTCTCGCTCGTTATTTTCGTCAATCCAGCTTCTATTTCATGTATGAAAATACCCTCTTCCAGCTTCCATTTCTCGCTCGTTATTTTCGTCAATCCAGCTTCTATTTCATGTATGAAAATACCCTCTTCCAGCTTCCATTTCTCGCTCGTTATTTTGGTCAATCCAGCTTCTATTTCATATATAAAAATACATAGAAATAAGAGCTGGATGAAGGTATTTCTATGTGGGAAATAGAAGCTGGATGAAGGCATTTCTATGTCGGAAATAAAAGCTGGATTGATGAAAATAACGAGCGATAAATAGAAGCTGGATGAAGATATTTCTGTCGGAAATGGAAGCCGGATGAAGGTATATATATGTATGAAATAGAAGGTGGATTGAACAAATTCGCAAACAAACGCGCTAACGGTCGTGCGCGGTATCGATCATGCGCGGTATTGAAGCTGCGCGGTAGTGAAAAACGCGGTATTGTGTGCGCGGTATTGTGTGCGCGGTATTGATAGTAAACCGGATAACTGTCACTCCGCCCCCAGACAGAAATGGCGTATGTGCGATGGAGCGCAACCATGGACGCCGCGTGAAACCAGAGCAACCATGCAGCGCAACACATCACGCATGTACATGTAGGCAGAGACAGAGGAAAAGTTGGGAATTCGTTCAATGAACCAAGCAGCGGAGCATAGAACCCGATCTAATCGTCCTAGAACTCCAAGGGGAGGCCAACAAGGATCGAGCAACAACGGTCTATATTATTCGACTAGTAGCAAAGGCAAGGACCAGTGCGCCATGAGATACAGAGCGAGCAGCCAATCGGAGCTGGGCGATGATGAAAGAAACAACTTCGAGCGATTAAGTGAACAAAACTGAACATGTTGGGAGATACTAAATTCCCGATCGAAGGTGAACTCAGTGTGAGGAAGAAAGTAATCTTGAGCAAGCTGGATCAAATTAATAGCTATAGGCTACTCTTAAGCTGCACACGGTCATCCAGCCAAATTAGCTGATTCTTACCGTACATGGACTTTACTATGTCAATAAGGAGATTGTACCACTGCACTCTAAACAGT
This sequence comes from Lumbricus terrestris, assembly GCA_949752735.1. Lineage (NCBI taxonomy): Eukaryota > Metazoa > Annelida > Clitellata > Crassiclitellata > Lumbricidae > Lumbricus > Lumbricus terrestris. The sequence goes on along the minus strand of OX457048.1, from coordinate 3,524,415 downwards.
CGATAAATAAATTATTAACACGTTGACCGCTGATTTGCTGTGTAAAATGACTCAATATGGTACGTGTATACACGTACCACGCGGTCAAAGTGTTAATAGGCCTACGTGAATAGTTGTTTTTTTGGAAAAGTATATTTAAGATTTTGAACGACACCTGCTCAATTATGTCAACTGCTGTGGCGAATATGGTAGGCCTACTATCTGGAACGGGCACAATATGGAAAAATAAAGGAATAACTACTCCGACTAAGCTAAGATTGTTGAAAACACTGATTTGGCCAATAGCAACATACGGTGCAGAAGCTTGGACAAACAGGAAAAGTGAACCAAAAAAGAATATAGTAATTTTAAACAACATCAAATAGAAGAATACTGAGAATACATTGGACTGCAAAGAAGAGGAACGAGGAGGTACTGAGTGAAGTGGGTGGAGAACAACTCTGGAATGCACTTGGGGGTCCGTAGCTCAGTGGAGAGAGCGCTGGTCGATAAACTGAGTCATTATCGCGACCCGGGTTCAAGCCTCGCTCAGGGTAAACATTTATTTCAATTTTCTGTTAGCTGCCAGTGGCTCTTTCTGTTGCGTTGCTTGACTCGGGTTCTGCTAAAAATAAAGATAGCCCCTCCCACTCCTGGCTTGGCCGAATCAGGAGCGTTCCAGTACTTAGGCCATTAGTGTTAAGTTACCGAACCTGTTGTAGCCGACCTGCGTGTCGTGCGAAGCTGGTCGTATTTCGTATAACTTGTACTTGTAATCGTTCTGCGGTGTGTCAGATTGAATGTGAATAAACGAATATTATTATTAGCCTATTACTACCAGTTAAAAGGAAATTGCAGTATTTCGGTCATATAATGAGGAAAACAACAAACTGCCTTGAAAAAGATATAATAACCGGGGAGACGGAGGGATCAAGAGGAAGAGGAAGACCAAGAAGAATGTGAATGGACGATGTGATGGAATGGACCCTGTCGATGGAACGGGTGGTACGAGCAACACAACAGAAAGATCTCCGGAGAACAATTGTCCATGATGCCGCCAATGTTCGGAAGGTCGAATAAGGCACCGACGACGACGCCGCTGTGGTGTTAAAATATATTCGCTAGATGGCAGAATATACTTCCTCAAATCTAGCTCACTAGTTATTGAGATGAAACACTTTAATCACTCGCCATTTTGTTCGGATGATGTTAAGATTTTACTTTAATATGATTGCAATCTGGTTAGTTTCTAAAATTCTTTAATCTTATAAGTCTTTGCGTAAAAATTTGATTGCAAACGCATTCAACTAATGCCATATTTGGACGACGATGGATTTGAAAATAAGGTTGAGCATTAATGTTTTAACCCAGCAGTGTATGGCTATTTGTAGTCATTCAGTTGAATGTGGGACAGTTAGATGTCGTTTGACGCAATTTGCTTGTCATTTTATCGTTCCATAAAGCTCGTTGGACGAACATTCTGGAATGGAATGAGCAATCTAAATACATCCAGCGTATTTGTAGATCGTGGGGAACGGTCGATTGTAAGACATTTCCCACGGACAATTCCCCCCTGATTTAACCTAGGACATTAACCTCCCGGACAATTCCCCCTTGGTAGCGCATATAGCAGGGCTTTTTTAACGTGCAGTTGTACACAAAATGTGCAGTTCTAAATGGTTTTGTGCAGTTGTAGAATCACTTCTGTCACAAGTTCTGTGCAGTTAGAACTGGCAAAAAAGGTCATTGTCCTCCGATTTGAAGTAATTTACCATGGAGGATGGGAAAGGAAAGAAGGGGTTGTGCAGTTCTAAAAATTCCTTAAAAACAGCCCTGGCATAAGCTTATGAGTGTAGGACATTTCCCCCTGGACAAACCCCCCCCGGACAAACCCCCCGGACAAAAACCCCCCCGGACAATTCCCCCCCAGGGTAGGACAATTCCCCCCCCCAGGGTAGGACAATTCCCCCCCTTGTCGAACATATTGCGTGTAAATGGTATTACTATAAAACGGCGGTCCTAAGAACACAAGTTGGATTGTTGAAAAGATTTCTTGCTAAATAGAAGCCGGATTGATGTCAAATAATTTTTACTTGAATGGAAGCTGGATTGATGAAAATATTCTTGCTAAATGGAAGCTGGATTGATGAAAATATTCTTGCTTAAATGGAAGCTGGATTGATGAAAATATTCTTGGTTAAATTGGAGCTGGATGGATAAAAATAATTGTTATTTAAATAGAAGTTGGATGAAACGCATTTTTGCCTAAATGGAAGCAAGGGGGGGAATTGTCCGGGGGGGGGGGGTTAATGTCCTAGGCTAAATCAGGGGGGGAATTGTCCGGGGGGTTATTGTCCGGGGGGGTTTTGTCCGGGGGGGTTTTGTCCAGGGGGGGAAATGTCCGCGCTCCTAAGCTTATAGCTTATTTGGCAATCCTCCGAAGTCCGGTCCTAAATTATTTCACAGCATTTGTCTTACCGTCACTTTACAAACCTTCACATCGACTACTAAATATTGTAATTGGCGCACAGCATTTGCAGATAACTGCCGAAAACGTTTATTGCACTCAAAAAATCAGAAAATACATCCCGCTTCGTGTTTCGGTCTGAAAATTTTCATCCGTCATCCCATTTCGTGGTTTGTTATCAATTTTTTGATCGAAAGAAAATTAATAGCCTCGAAGCCATTTCTCCATTGTAACTTCAGCGGCGATTAGTATTTTAGTCACAGATGAAAATATTGATAACAAACCACGAAGTGGGATGACGGATGAAAATCCTCAGACAAAAATAAGAGGCGGGATGAATGTACTCATAATGTACTGGTAAGCAAAATGGCCTCAATAATGGCGTCATTCTATACGAGGGTGAGTAAGTAAGCATTGGAGAAGCATATCTATGTGATAAGCCATGCGAAATAATTTGGGACCGAACTTCGGAGGATTGCCGCTTATTTTCTGTATGTATAATTTGTTCAAACTTAGGTTTATTTGGCAGTCCGCGGTGCTGTGCCAAATAGTTAGTGTCATTCGGGTAAAACACCAGTCGCTGTCGTACAGGCATGAACTTATAGCTTGCTAGTGTCGCTCATTCACTCCGATACGAAGCTAATACCTGTTGGTGTAATTTAGGACAGCATGCATCCTTGTCATCAATCCAGCTTCCATTTAGGCAACATTCGTTTCATTCAACTCTACTTAAATAACAATTATTTTATCCATCCAGCTTAAATTTAAGCAAGAACATTTTCATCATTCCAGCTCCAATTTATGCAAAAATATTTTCATCAATCCAGCTCAAATTTAAGCAAGAATATATTCATCAACCGGCTCCAATTCAGGCGATAACATTTTCATCAATCCCACTTCCATTTAAGTTAAATTTATTTTGTATCAATTAAGCTTCTATTTAGGAAGAAATGTTTTCAACAATCCAACTTGCGTACTCAGCACCGCTGTTTAATAGTAATACCACTTACATGTTAATTATGTTCTACCAGGAGGGTTTTGTCCGGGGGGATTTGGCCAGGGTGATTTGGCCAGGGGAAAATGTTCCGACAAACCCACACTGTCCCACAGACAAGGAACCCCAGACAACCCCCTCCATGTAGCCTAGGACAAAACCCATTCCCGAGCAAATAACCTATTTATGTACTTAATGGAAACACGTTTCGACAAACTGCTTCTTTTTAAATAGCAACAGATGTTTTTATCAATCCAACTTCTATTTAGGTGACAGTTAGTTTTTATTAATCCAGCTCCAATTTAAGTGAGAAAAGTTTGCTGCCATCTTACAATACTTTGTTCAAAGTTCTAATTAGATATCGTCATGAACAGCAAAAAATAGTGATTTCTTTTGAATGAAACTTATGATATGCAGACTGAAATTTAGGTTTTATTAAATTGGTGGACAAGTGAGTTTTGCAATGCATGCTATTTATAACTATTCATAACTATGAGTTCGAAGATGCTGCATTTTGTGGATTTTCATTGTTGAGATGGATCTGCAATAAGACCGAAAATGCCGATGAACTGTTAGGTTGGATATTCTTAATAAGAGATTTTGTGAAAAACATTGAAGATATGAGATGGTATTCTTTAGAATTTTCATTGTGCTATTTCAAGTTTTGAGATAAAACTGCATCATAGAGGCTTTAACTGGTGAGCATAAATTCGATAAGGTGCTGGAAATGTGACATATCGTTATTACTTACTCGTCACTAAACTACAACATGAAGTGTCCTTTCGTAATAGGCACAAATGAAAAATTTTATGTTCTATATTTTGTCAAATATAAAATAAATTTCTGCTGTTTTTTAGCAGGTACATGAGGATTATGAACAACATTTTGTTACAGCTTCAAATTCATCTGGAAAATTACGCTGTATGTGTCTGTCTTTTATGAATGTCAACCATTTCGTCTTTGATTAAAATCTTACTGAGGAATAGCACATCATTTAAAATGGCTGTTAATTTCTTATTTTACTCAAAAGATGACATCCGCTGTCAGATGAGCATCTGATATGGATTCGACATTACTGTGATGAACTCGACATTGCATGCATTGGAGCAACAGTTATTTCAAAAGCTTGTACACAGACAATTACTTTGCAGTGAACAACAGAAGTCAGTTTCACAAAAGTCATATTCCAACTTTGACTGGTATCAGATGGCGATTGCAGAAGCACACAGAGCTTCTTAATTATTTCAGAGACTACATACTTATTCTGGCAGTCTAGATGTGGTCATCTAAGAGTTCTTCAACTGATGAAAATTTTGAAGTAATCGATTAAGTGAGTAGACCCATGATAAAAACAAGAACTGACATAGGAGAAATTCAATACAGTTGCCTGCAATGTACGAAATTATTTAGTGGAAATGGTTTCATTGAAAACGCACCTGAAAATTTATACTGGAGAAAAACATTCAGTTGCCAGCTATGCCATGAATGATTTTATCAAAGTTGTCACATGAAAACCACATGAGAATCTGCAGTGGTGAAAAACCATACAGTTGCCAGGTATGCAAGAAGTTCTTTAATCAAAATGGTGTCCTGAATACGCACATGAAAATCCATACTGGTGAGAAACCATACAGTTGCCAGATATGTAAAAAATCATTTAATGGATATAGTTACCTGAAAATGCACATGAGAATTCATACTGGAGAGAAACCAAACAGTTGCCAGATATGTAAGAAATCATTTAGTAGATATAGTTACCTGAAAACGCATATGAGAATTCATACTGGAGAGAAACCAAACAGTTGCCAGATATGTAAGAAATCATTTAATGCATATGGTTACCTGAAAACGCATATGAGAATTCATACTGGAGAGAAACCATACAGTTGCCAGATATGTAAGAAATCATATAATGGATATAGTTACCTGAAATTGCACATGAGAATTCATACGGGAGAGAAACCATACAGTTGCCACATATGTAAGAAATCATTTTATGGAAATAGTAACCTGAAAAGGCACATGAGAATTCACACTGAAGAGAAACCATACATTTGCCAAATATGTAAGAAATCATTTAATCGAAATGGTAGCCTGAAAACGCACATGAGAATTCATACTGGAGAGAAACCATACATTTGCCAGATATGCAAGAAATCATTTAATGTAAATAGTAGCCTAAAAATGCACATGAGAATTCATACTGGAGAGAAACTATACAGTTGCCACATATGTCAAAAATCATTTAATAGAAATAGTTACCTGAGAAGCCACATGAGAATTCATACAGGAGAGAAACCATACATTTGCCAGATATGTAAGAAATCGTTTAATGGATATAGTTACCTGAAAACGCATATAAAAATTCATACTGGAGAGAAACCATACATTTGCCAGATATGTAAGAAATTATTTTATGGATATAGTTACCTGAAAACGCATATGAGAATTCATACTGGAGAGAAGCCAAACGGTTGCCAGATTTGTAAGAAATCATTTAATGGAAATAGTAGACTGAAAGCACATATGAGAATTCATACTGGAGAGAAACCATACAGTTGCCAGATATGTAAGAAATCTTTTTATGAGAATGGTAGCCTGAAAACGCACATGAGAATTCATACTGGAGAGAAACCATACAGTTGCCAGATATGTAAGAAATCTTTTTATGAGAATGGTAGCCTGAAAACGCACATGAGAATTCATACTGGAGAGAAACCATACATTTGCGAGATATGCAAGAAATCATTTAATCAAAATAGTAGCCTGAAAACGCACATGAGAATTCATACAGGAGAGAAACCATACATTTGCCACATATGTCAAAAATCATTTAATAGAAATAGTCACCTGAAAAGGCACATGAGAATTCATACTGGAGAAAAACCAAACAGTTGCCAGATATGTAAGAAATCTTTTTATGAGAATGGTAGCCTGAAAACGCACATGAGAAGTCATACTGGAGAGAAACCATACATTTGCGAGATATGCAAGAAATCATTTAATCAAAATAGTAGCCTGAAAACGCACATGAGAATTCATACAGGAGAGAAACCATACATTTGCCACATATGTCAAAAATCATTTAATAGAAATAGTCACCTGAAAAGGCACATGAGAATTCATACAGGAGAGAAACCATACAGTTGTAAGATATGTCAGACATCATTTTCTGTAGGTCATGCTCTGAAGTATCACTTGAGAATCCATGCTGGAGAAAAACCAGATGCCAGATATGCCAGGTGCCAGATATGCCAGAAAGGATTTCGTCAATCTTGTTATCTGAAAACTCGCGTGAGAGCCAATAGTGTTGAAAAACCATACATTTGTGAGATTTGTAATAACAGATTCAAACAAAGTGAAGGTTTAAAGCAACATAGAACTCATGCAACTGATAGGCAAAACAGAAGCAGTAATGTGTCTTATTCCAAGAGCAGTTTTTCACCAATGCCGTTTAAACTCCGTTCAAGAACTGAGCCACAGGATCTCAAAATTGGAACTGAAATAATTGCTAACCTGTCTGACCGTTTTGTCAGATTTAATACTGTTGGTTGTACTGACAAAGCAGATGAAAATTTCTCAAGCAACACACATATGGATCCGGATTCTAGTGGAATGGCAAGTCTTTTGTCGAAAAAGAAAGATAGAGAATGCCTTTCTAGTAGTAAATTCGAATTTTCTGTGGATGCAAATACGTGTTTTTCACAATATTTTGGATGTGGTTTATGTGACGAATTGCTTGAAACTGAGAATCTATTTCTGGAGCATTGTTCTGGCCATCAATTTTCTCCACCTGACGACTTTGCTTTTCACCTGTGTTGATCTCTGACTCATCATCACCGACCGTGAAATTAAACCTTTTGCTTGGTGTAGTGAATTAGTTGCTTATCAAAATAATAGACTAATGATCTACATGTTAACTCTCTAATCCAAGTACGAGTTGAGACAGGCAATTTAACATGTGGCCTTTAGAGAATTAATTAGATTGTGTAAAACACTAGATACGATAAACATGGAGATGTAACTATTGACGTGATAGCGACACGTCATAGCGTTGCCATGAAAACTACACAATCACAATAGCAAGCAAAGAAGGACCAACAGAAGCGCGGATGAACACAACTTATGCGTTATAACGGAATATTGAAACGTCGGAGACAACGGTAGAAAATTCTCGAACTGATGCTGGAACTGATTAGACGTTTCGTTTGGACGAGCGCTTTAGAAGTTTATTTTCAGTGGTGTTGATGAATGTTCTGACAGTTTCTGTTGTAAAACTAAATTAGCAGTTGGTAGCAAGTGTTGTGTAAACTGAATATTTCGTGTGAAAGGGATTCTGCGATTGTCTTGACCTTGTGATAGGCGAGTGCAACACGGGGTAATCCCGTAGTTTAGCGTCGTTAATTTCTTTTACAAGTTTAGCTTGAGAAATGGAGGCTGGATGAAGGTATATTTATATCTGAAATAGAAGATGGATCTATGAAAAATGCTTGATTGATAGGCGCTTGATAAAAGAAAGCTGGATAAACGGCTTTCCAGCTGAAATGGAAGCTGGATGCATGTTCAAATACACGATTTAAATCAACAATCCAGTTTCCATTTATCAAGCGTTATAGTCGTCAATCCAGCTTCTATTTCACCTTTAAGGAATCTTCATCCAGCCTCCATTCCATTTTGCAAGCGTTGTTTTTATTAATCCAGCTTCCACTTCACATAATTATAAAATACCTTAGTAAATAACTTCAATACCTGGCGTCCTTAGAAGAAAAGAAATTAACGACGCTAAACTGCGGGATTACCCAACACGGAACTTTGAAATAATTTTCGAATTGTAATTGTAATCAAGACAATTTATATAGCATCGTTGGTAGCAAGCTACTTCTAGGATGCTTTACACCAGCGGTTCTCAACCGGGGCGCGGACATTCCCCCCCCTGGATAAATCCCCCGGACAAACTCCCCCGGACAATCCCCCGGACATTTCCCACCCTGATTTAGCCTAGGGCATTAACCCCCCCGGACAATTCCCCCTTTGCTTCCATTTAGGCAAAAATGCGTTTAATCCAACTTCTATCTAAAATTTCTAAATAACAATTTTTTTTCCATCCAGCTCCAAACAAGAATATTAAGCAAGAATATTTTCATCAATCCAGCTTCCATTTAGGCACGAATATTTTCATCAATCCAGCTCCAATTTAAGCAAGTTTTTTTTCGTCAATCCTGCTTCCATTTAAGCAATAATTTTTCATCAATCCAGCTTCCATTTAAGTAAAAATTACTTTGCATCAATCCGGCTTCTATTTAGCAAGAAATCTTTTCATCAATCCAACTTAGGACCGCCATTTTATAGTAATACCACTTACACGCAATATGTTCGACAGGGGGGGAATTGTCCTACCCTGGGGGGGAATTGTCCGAGGGGTTTCTCCGGGGGGTTTTGTCCAGGGGGAAAATGTCCTACACTCTCTCAACCGGGGGTCGGTCCTGAAAATTAAATATTTCTTAGTTAAAAACATAGAAACATAACTTTTTGCCAATTTTTCCCGAAGTTCGCTGGTTATCAAGGGAAAGTATGTAACACTCTCTAGATTTCGGGGGGGAACGGACATTTCCCCCCTGGACATTTCCCCCGGACATTTCCCCCTGGACGTTTCCCCCTACCCTAGGACATTCCCCCCCGTATGCGGAAACCATAAGCAAGAATATTTTCATCAATCCAGCTTCAATTTAAACAAGAATATTTTCATCAATCCAGCTTCCATTTAAGCAAGAATATTTTCATCAATCCAGCTCCAATTTAAGCAAGAACATTTTCATCAATCCAGCTTCCATTTAAGCAAGAATATTTTCATCAATCCAGCTCCAATTTAAGCAAGAACATTTTCATCAATCCAGCTTCCATTTAAGCAAGAATATTTTCATCAATCCAGCTTCCATTTAAGCAAGAATATTTTCATCAATCCAGCTTCCATTTAAGCAAGAATATTTTCATCAATCCAGCTCCAATTTAAGCAAGAATATTTTCATCAATCCAGCTTCCATTTAAGTAAAATTTATTGTGTATCAGTCCGGCTTCTATTTAGCGAGAATTCTTTTAATCAATAATTTAACTTGCGTACTTAGCAACATTCAGCGGTCCGATGTTTTGATCTAAAGGTTATACAGACCTAGGCGTAGGTCTAGAATTCAGGGTAAGACTTGTATGGTCATTTGAGGTGGTATGCACATAAGGGGGGAAATGTCCGGGGGGGAAATGTCCTAGTCGAAATCAGGGGGAAACGTCCAGGGGGGGAAATGTCCGGGGGTGGAAATTCCTCTAAGCAAGAGATGCAGACAAATCTAATCACCCTTAGGCCTATAGTGATAAAGTGTCTGCTGTAACAAAAACTTGATCTCTGGTGCAAAACGCATAATTATAGTACCGGGTAGTATGTATAACTTTAACACATTTGGTCAATTGCATGAATTCACATTGAAATGAGGAAATGCACAGATCAATCAACCAAATTTTTTAATTTAATTTCCGGACATATTCAATCATAGCTGGTTCAGTTCAACTTCTACTTTGGTAAATTGAACGTTCACAGTTTTCGTGGGTCTCTTGCAAACGTTAATTCGTGGAATTTACCAACATTGGAATTGAACCAAATCATTGAACTGAAATAAAATAGTAATTGATACTATAGGCCTACCGGAATTGTAAACACATAGCACACGTGCATTAAGTTTACGAAGTCTTAAATTTGTTCAATGTTTCCAGCCAAATTTTCTTAATACATCAACAATACAATGTTTTAACCACATTGAACATTAATGCTCTGCAAGACTGCAACAACTAGGCTATAGGCTAATACCACTAGAGAATTGACCTGACTTATAGTGTGAATATACATGTATATTATTATATGCATGTTTTAGATCTCAAAACGGTTTAGCTTGGCGAGATGAGTGGCCTGGCCTATTTTGAGATGTCAAACTGGTTTATTTCTGTTCAGAGTTATTCTTTATGTTATAAATTATCTGTGAATTGACAACGTGAGATCTTGATTGCGGAGTTCAAAATTGAAATTGGTGGAAAGAAGTGTGCATCACAACGAATTTTTACATTGAATTTCACAGAATATCCATGTGTTGTGAATACAAAGTCAACTCACCAAAAATAAACCCAGATTTTGCCCCCCCCCCTAAAAAAAACAGACAAAGGCAAAAAAACAGATCTAGTGGGAAAAACCCTAGCTGTGGCATCACTCCGAGAGATAAAGGTATTTCGTGTTAATAATGAGTAAGCCCAGATTTTGAGGAATACTTCCATCTAGCGAATATATTTTAATAGGCCTACACGCATGCTGACGGTGTCACGACAACTGGTCTCCAGACAATAATATTCGTCTATCGACAACTGATCTCTGCAAGACAACTGGTCCAACGCTTTTGGAATGGAAGCTGGATGAAAGTTTTTTACAGGTGAAATGGAGTTTGGATTGATGAAAAAACGCATGATAAATGGAGTATGGATGAAGGTTCTTTTGCATGTAAAATAGAACCTGGATTGACGAAAACAACGCATGAGAAATAAAAGCTGGACGAAGGATTTTCTAAAAAATAGAAGCTGGATTGATACAAAAACCGATTGATACAAAAACCGATTAAGGAATGGAAGCTGGATGAGGGTATTTTTATATGTGAAATAGAAGCTGGATTGACGAAAATAACGAGCGAGAAATAGAAGGTATATTTAGATCGGAAGTAGAAGCTGGAAGCATGTTAAAATACATTAATGAAAATCATCAATCCAGTTTCAATTTAAGCTAGAAAACTATTTAACGTTTTCATAAATCCAGCTTCTATTTCATCAATACGAGTAGTCTGTAGACCAGTTTAGACCAATAATTGTCTGTAGACGAGTTGTCGTTAGACGAGTTTTCTGTACTCCAATAGTCGTGGAACCCATGCTGACAGTTTGAACAGATGTCAGTATAACATGCTTTTCCTGGTTGTTTTAGAGTTTAAAATTATTAGCTTGACACAGCGCAACTATTTTCTATTTTTCATCAATCCGAATTCTACTTCAGCATGAATCCTTTTCATCAATCCACCTTTCATATATGGGGAAATAAATTCGTTTCATCAGCCCAATTTCTATTTAAGCAACAACTTTTTATTAGGCCAGATTCTATTATAATGACATGCATTGTTTTATCCAGCTCCAATTTCATCCATAATCTTTTCATCAACCCCACTTCTGTTTAAGCAAAAAATTAATGTTTTCATCAATCCGACTTCCATTTAGCGAGAATTTTTAACAATTACCCTTGGTCTGGAGTGTCATCAGGTGATCAAAGAGTAAAAAAATCTTGATTACCGAGGTGTTGCATTTATGACGAATGATTATTTTAAATAGGAGTTTGAAATGATGTAAAAATAATAGTGGCTCTAGTGGCATCTGGATTGATGAAAATGATTAGTGACAAGGTAGACGTCGGATTATTTAAGATATTAATTATGCACTGAGCATAAAATTAATATCTTCAGTTTCTGAAAGGTTCTTGCAGCGAGAAGCGCTTTACAAATGGTCATATGCAATACAATACTGAGTTACATCCATTTCATCGAGCAAAAACCTTTAAGCAGCTTCTATTTCGCAAGCGATTCATTAATAAACGGTTTCTAGTTCAGCAAAAAAAAGAACCTTTATCCAGCTTCCATTGGACATGCATTTATTTCGTAAAAACAGCATTTATTTTAACTCTAAAGAACCATCCAGCTTATATTTCCCAATCACTCCATTAACAAATTTAGCTTCTATTTAATTGATAAAAGAATCATCATGCAGTTTCCATTTCTCAAGCATTTCTTTAATAAATCCAACTTCTATTTAAATAACAGTTTTTCACCAATACAGCTCTAATTAAAGCAAGAACAATTTAATCAATGCAACTTCTACTTAGCAACGTGATTATTTCATGTATCCATCTTAAATTTTACAATCATTATTATCATCAATGCAACTTCATTCAAGAAATGATCTTTTTCATCCGAATATTTTTTGCAACAAGGGTTTCATCAATCTACTTTCGGTTTATGAAGAGAGTTCTTCTCGTCAATCTAACTTCTCTTTCAGCGGCTAAATCCGGCAAATAAAAAAATTGCAGTGAGCGTTTTGTCTTGAACCATTTGTCATGAACCAGTTGTCGTGAATCAATTGTCCGTGAACCAGTTGTCGTGGAACCGATCAGAAGAATGCTCTCGAAATTCCTGTTATGTTTCAAGCAATTCATCACATAAGCCACATCCAAAATATTTTGACAAAGACACTTTTGCATCCACAGACTTGCAAGTGGACAGACATTCTCCGCCTTTAAATATCCGCAGAGAACCTGCAATTCCACTTGAATTCGGAAATATATTCTATGAGAAATTTCATCTGGTTTATCAGTAATATTTGCAGTACTAAACGTGATGAAAAAACGAACAGACAGGTTAGCGACCACTTCAATCATCATTCATTGGAAGTCAATGAAGCAATTGTGTATTAGTTTTCCTTTCCGTTTCGCCTTTTCCCCTATGAGCCGTAGTATTTAATACCATTGTTAAGATCCTGTGGCTGTGTTCTTGAATGTTTGCAGCACTAAAATGAGACAAACGATTAGACCGAACAGCAACCACTTCAATTCCGATTCTAAGATTCTGCAAGACTAAAGTTTTTGGTTATGAACTGTCCTCATTGTTAGACTTATTGCGAAGTCCTGTGTTCTTACACAGCTGCATGAGTTCCTTTAAGTTTCTTCAAAACATCCCGTATGTGAATCTTATACTACATACCTCACATATGAATGCGTTTTCACTGCTGTGGTTCGTCATGTGCTTCCAATTTCAATCGATAGCAAAAGTGAATCTAACGTGACATACTTCGTACCTGTGATGGTCTTTCTCCAGCAGGGATTTTCATGTGCCATTTCAGAGAACTACTACTTTGATTAAATGAGTTTTGGTGCAATAGCAAATTATGCGATAAATAAAGTATGATTTTTCGCTGATATGTCTATCAAATACGTTTTTAGATGATTACTTTGAGTAAACGCTTTCTGGCACAAATGGTTCCTCTCTAGTATGGAATTTCATGTGCATTTTCAGATGACTGTGCGTATTAAAAGATTTCTGGCATCGGTGATAGGTAGTCTTTCGTCGTCTATCTATAACCTTAAATCCAGCCTTTCTAACCTGATTGTTCACAACAGGAACGCTTTTGAAAGGCTCTTCCTCAGAGTTAAGCATATTTCAAATGATCAATTACAATCCAATAAGGCGTAAAGCAATCAGCATCATATACATAGCCGTGTCTCATTTTCACTACATCAGAGAGCTGTCCAAATATTCTTATGTGAAAGTGACGCAAAGCAACAACATATGTATAATGCATCAAAGAACTAATATTGTATCTTTCCTTTAGCTCAAAGTATTATTAACATTTCAACTTTTCACTGTGTCAGCACATGACAGAAGCAAAGTTGTGAGGTGGAGAAAATTGATGACCAGAACAATGTTCTAGAAATTCCTTCTCTATTTCAAACAATTCATCACATATAGCACATCCAAAAATTATCTATAAAAATTAGCGAACGTACCTTAACTAAACAATGCAAACAGTCCAATATATATAACATCATAAAATATCTTACACTACAATCTAGATAAACAATCAGCTACTACATTCAATTTACCTTTCTTGTAGTTCAACAGAATGTAAAAATTTTGTAATGATAATGACCATCTGACTAACTTAGCAGATTTCGACATTGATTCAGTCAAGTAAACTAAAGGATTATGGTCTGTAAACACATTAATCTTAGAACCAATAAGAATTTCTTTCAACTTATTTAAAGCCCATATGATTGCATAGGCTTCCTTCTCAATCGTCGCCCATCTCCTCTGGGTATCTGTCAGCTTCTGACTTATAAAGGAAACGGGACGTTCTATCCCTTCATTGTCCACCTGTGATAGGACAGCTCCCACAGCAAAATCACTGCTATCACAGTACAAATTAAAAGGTTTACCAACCTCAAACATATATAAAACCACATTTGACAAGACAATCTGTTTAAGTGAATCAAAGGATTTCTGATGTGCATCAGTCCAAACAATGTTCTCAGGTACTTTCTTGCTGGTTAAGTCTGTCAATGGTTTAGCAATTTCAGCAAAATTACAAATAAACTGTCTGTAAAATCCAAAAAATCCTAAAACTTGTTTCACTTGCTTCTTCGTTTCAGGTTTCCTCAAATTAATCAAACTGTCAATCCTCTCTGGATTCATCATCCTCTTCCCTGATCCTATAAGGTGACCGATGAACTTCACCTCACTCTTACCAAACACATTTCTTCAAGTTCAACGTTACATTATGCAGTCTAATTTGTTTCAAAAATAATTCCAAATGCCTTAAATGAATGTCCCAATCATTAGAATGCACTGCAATGTCATCAACATAAGGTTCAGTGAAATCATGTATCGGTTGCAAAATCATATTTATCGCTTTTACAAAAGTCCGTCCAGAGTTAATCATTCCAAAAGGAACACGCGTAAATTCGTACAGTCCATTATGTGTAACAAACGCAGTCTTCCATTGATCACTCTTTTTCACAGGACAAGTCCAATAGGCACTGCGACAGTCCATAACAGAAATAAACTTGGATTTTCCGACTTTGCTCAAAACATCATTGACGATTGGCATAGGATATCTGCAGTTCTCAGTAAAAGAGTTAATGTATCTGTAGTCACAAGCCAATCTCAAGGATCCATCCTTCTTTTTGACAATGACAAGTGGACTTGCCATTCTGCTTGACGATGGTTGAATGATGTTTTCTTTCAGCATCTCTTGTATTTGTCTTTCCACTTCTGCCCGGTATATTAGTGGTATTCGATATGCCATGAATTCTTTTTCTCGAAAGTCTGGTTTCAACACCACTTCATGTTCTACTAATGTACATAGTCCCGGTTTGTCCGAAAATCTGTCTGCATAACGATTCAGTACATCAAGTAATTGTTTCTGCTGTTCGCTCGTAAGATGTCCAATTTGTTCATAATCCAATTGGAGTGATTTCTGTTTTGTCTCTGAATAGTATTCCTTCAGCGGTATTTCTACCACTGATCCAAATTCGTCATCCTCTTCCACGATCAGACCACAAGACAATGTTCTCGTAATGAACTTCCTCATCTTGTTGGCATGAATAATCCGTCGACCGTTTTCATTCATGTCCACGAGATACGAATATTTGGATCTTCTTTGCAAGACAGTGCATGGACCATGCCATCGTGAGATTAATTTATTGGTTGACGTTGGATACAGCACGATGACGTTTTCTCCTGGTTCGAATTCTTTATCTTTTGCTCTTTTATTATATTTACTGGCGTATTGTTTTTGCTTTTCTTCAGCACAGCTCTCGGCGAATGTTAAGGCCTTTTCCATGTCTGGTCTTAAATTCTTCAAGTACTTAGCCGGTTGCACTCCAATGTTCGGTGGTAAATTTATCTCTTTGGTCCAGCTTTCTTTAAGAATGGTTAGTGGCCCTCTCGGCAACTTTCCATAGACCAGCAGATACGGTGCCACTCCTGTAGTTGCATTAGGCACTTCTCTCAATGCCCAGACTGTAAATGGAATGATTTTATGCCACTGTCTCGGATTTTCCACAATGACATGATGAACCATCTTCTTGAACGTTTGATTCCATCTCTCCACTAATCCGGCCGCTTCTGGATGTCCTGGCGAATCGAATCGAGAACAACACCCCATCAATTTCAGAAATTCTCTCGTTAGACTGGCTGTAAAATTCGTTCCTCTATCACTCGTTATCACTGACGGAACTCCCACATCCATGAACAACTTCATCAGAGCTTCGCATACAGCCTTAGCAGTCAATGACTTCATCAAAAAGATTGTCGGCCATCTTGTACATGAGTCTACGATGCACAAGCAATACTTATGCCCTGCTGCTGACGTCGGTTCGATTGGTCCTACGACGTCCATTGTCATTCTTCTGAACGGCACATCCTCCCTTGGTATTGACGTAATCGGTACTCGATCCATCACACAAACTTCGTGCTTCCAACTGACACTTCTCACAGGACTTGCAGAATTTCACCACATCTCTACGCATCCTTGGCCACACAAAGGACAATTTGATACGTTCTCTTGTCTTCTCTTCTCCCAAGTGTCCGCCAAATACTGACTCGTGTGCCAATTCCATCACCTGAATTCTTCTTTCCTTCGGCAACACCAACTGATACACCAACTGGTCCAACATTTGATGCTTCTTATACATCAACCCATTCACCACACTAAACTCAGATCCTTTGTCTTCAGCTACCTTCCATCACGACTTCAGTGACTCGTCATTTCTCTGCTGCTCTTCAAATTTCTTTGCGTCTGCCAATTGTCTTCCATCACTCGTATTCTCGGCAAACAAATCTCTCATACTCGTGTCCATTTCACTATCACTTCCAGAATCATCATAATCATCACGTTCACATGCAACCATCTCTTCTTCAATTTCATTGCTCCCGGATGTTACTCCTTCTTCTTCTTCTTGAACGCTTTGTTCATCATCGTTTTCTGTGTCATCGTCTAGCAAACTTTCATTTAGCTGTTCTTCTTCTCCTTCTTCCACTTCTCTTCTCCGACTTTGAGCTCTCGTAGTCACATTCGCTTGCAATTCTCCTTGCAATACACTCACTGGTGGAACCTCTTTCAGTTCTGCAATTATTTCTGGATGCAGCAACAACTTTTCTTTGTTATCTTTGCACAAGACTGCTGGAATGCTGGCACATACCAAGGTTAAATATGGCGCGATATTTACTCCCTTGTCCTTCAAATCTGCTCCTTCGTGTACGTTATGACCACTCATCCGCACTTCTATTTTCACCAACTTGGCTGGAATGGGTTCTCCAGCCACACATTGCAAATGTACTCTGCCAATTTCTTCTACTGTCGCTCCTTTCAATAATTCCTCATTGATTACTGGAATCTCAGTACCAGAGTCAATCAGCGCTTTGACTTGCACGGGATGACAACTGTCATCATTTCCACGTATCTCTACATCTACATGCCGTAGTAAGGACTTCTTCGTACGTTGACACTGATCTTTACTTTCTGTTTCTCGACAAGTATCCGTAATGGGAGCAGATTTTACTACTTCTCTCTGTATAGTAAACTGAGGCGTACACTTCATTACTGACTTCACTTCCGTTTCGCGGTTGTCTTGTCCTACCAGCTGATTAGGTGCATTCATTACTTGGATCTGATTTACTCTGAGATTTTCTGCACTTCGAGTAAATCTATTTTTCAGATTTGTCATTCTTGGTGGTGCTTGACAATCCTTTATCAAATGTCGGTCTGACTGACAATTATGGCAACGTTTCCTCACAATACCTCTCTGTTCAGTGCTCTCCCGTCTGTAATTGTACGGAGTATATGCTGCATTGCTTTCTCTTTGGCGTCCCATCACTGGAATTCGACTATATATTTGTCTGTCACCCGTTGCTTCTCTTCTATCTTGACCAAACTGTCTTCCAGGAGCACTATCTTTCCTTACTTCATTACTTCTGGCTTGGCTTCCCGTTTCTTTGTTACTACTATTCCACCTGGTTTGCTTCGAACTATTACCCCATGCTTCATATTTCGGTTTGTCTTGAAACATTAGACCAATTCGATTGTTCACATGTATGTCTGCGAGATCTGCAACATTACTAGCTTCCAAGCATTCAGTACCCTCCTTTGCTAGTACAAACTGTAGTGGACCCGGTGGTAGACATTCTTTCAACTTATCCGCCACCAACAGATCAAATAACTTCTCATAGTCTTTGCCCACTCGCCTACTTCTGACATAATAGTTCAACAGATTCTTCAATCTTGCTGTAAACATAGTGTATGTCTCTTCTGCCGTTTTCTTCGCATCTACAAATCGTGATCGATATTCTCTCGCTGTCAATTTGAATTCTTTCAGTAAATGTTCTTTCACTATGTCGTAATTGTCTAGATCATCAAAAGACAATCGGTTTAACACCGTTCTCGCTCTTGGTGTCATTAGTGGCAACAGCAATTTGACCCAAAACTGCTTTTCCACCGTAAAACTGTTGAATGCATTCTCAACTGTCTCAAAATATAATGGCACCTCCATCATATCATATGGCATCTTAGGTAAAACGTGTTTCATTGCATCACCTATCTTCTTAATCTTAGACACCATTGTCTCACTTTCTCGGATCCTATTTCGTTCTAACTCCTCACGGCTTCTTCTTTCGTCTTCATTTCGTTCCCTCAGTCTATTTTGATCTTCTTCCCTACGCAGTTCTTCTTGTTCTATCTTCTGCTGCAACAATTCTAACTGCTTTCTGCGTTCCTCCTTTTCTATAGCCATTTCTCGGAGCTGAGCTTCCTTAAGAGCGAGTTTCTTTTGTTCTAATTGTACTTGTTCTTCCCTTTCTCGTTCCGCCTTTTCCAAATTTTCTTTCTCCATATTCAATTCTTCCTGTCGAATCTCTTCGGCTCTTTGTAATTCTGCCAAACGCATGGCTTCCTTGACTTCCTCGCGAGCCTTTTGCTCTTCAATCTGTTGTTTCCGTATTTCTTCATCACTTTTCCTTGCCCTCTCGTATTCCATCATCAATTCCATTCTTCTTCGTTCAGCTTCGTCACGATCTCTTTTCAGTTGTTCTAACTGAAGCTGGAACTGCTGCTTCTGCATCTCTATCTCTTCTTGTCTCATCCTTTCTGCTTGTTCTGCTCTTACTTTTTCCTCTTGTCTCCGTTCTTTCTCTTCTTGTCTCCTTTGTTCCTCTTTCTCTTTCTCTTCTTGTTTCCGTTCTTTCTCTTCTTGTCTCCGTTGCTCTTCTTTCTCTTTCTCCTCTTGTCTCCGTTTCTCCTCTTTCTCTTTCTCTTCTTGTTTCCGTTCTTTCTCTTCTTGTCTCCGTTGCTCCTCTTTCTCTTTCTCCTCTTGTCTACGTTTCTCCTCTTCTTGTCTACGTTTCTCCTCTTTCTCTTTCTCTTCTTGTCTCCGTTGCTCCTCCCTCATCATCATAAATTGCATCAACGCCTCCATAGACATAGCCTGTGGTTTCTCCTCAGCCCCACCCACAGCGCCTTTCTCTTCAGCTTCCTCTTTTAGCCAAACCTCTGCTAAAGCTCTCATCAAATTTTCCCTTGACATCTCTTCGACTTCTTCCACGTCTAGACCAGCTTCGATTAATAATTTTATTATTCGATCAGAAGACATCTTTTTTTATACTAGCTTGTTTTTGTTCTGTAAGTTTCTCCATCTTACTTCTTTACTTCAAATGATTTCCGTGAAGAAATCGAGGGAGTGGCTATGATTGCTGTGATTGGTTGACTTTAATTCTTATTGCTTGTTTATTCAAGGAGCGAGTTTTGTATACCTCTCTCTGGCGTTGCGTTGTCGTAATGTCGTTCGTATGCCCGTTGTATCTTCTCACCAGTTGTTCGGATGCTCGGAATGCTTCTCCGGTTGATCAAATGCTCATTCTCCTTCTCCCGTGAGGTCGGCTTCTCGTAATGATTTGAAATCCACTGTCCGTAGCTTGGACTAAAAATCCACCGTTCGTAAATATCCCTCCGTCCGTAACTTGGATACAAAATCCCACCGTCCGTAACTTGGATTGACAATATCCAAACGTCCGTAACTTGGATTGACTATCCCACCGCTGTCACCAAATGTGATCTTCCACAATCACCCACGATTTTCCAGTCTCTTGTTTAGTTCTGCAGCGCAGCCTAGGCCTAACCTATTCACTGTACTGCGGTAGCTATGGCTAGGTTATAAGTGTCTAAAGTTCTTAAACTTGTTCACTTACAACAAAGATCAGTTTCTTGTATTTTCTTCTTCGATTTCCAATATTCACAAACAACACAACAATGCATCAACGACGACAAACAATTCCATTGCACGACAGAAACGCCATCTTATTATATTACTACTCTAACGTCTTCTACACACGACTAGCACTCCTTCTACAACTTCTCTCACTCTCAGCGTACACTCTCTCTTCGGTCGCACTGTCCTTCTCTCTGTCTGTCTGTCTGTCTGTCTGTCTGTCTGTCTGTCTGTCTCTCTCTCTCTCTCTCTCTCTCTCTCTCTCTCTCTCTCTCTCTCTCTCTCTCTCTCTCTCTCTCTCTCTGGCGACGACGCGCAGCGGCGCTTTCCCGCCACTCAGCCAGCTGGCCTGTCTGTCTGTACTCTCAACAATTAGCTGACCTTGAGCTGGCCTATCCGTACGCTCAACAATTAGCTGATCACTATACGTTATACAAAATTAGCTCACACAAAATATTTAATCAATCCAGCTTTTATATAAGTAAATATGATTTGTATCAATCCGACTTCTATTTAGCAAGAATTATTTCACTCCAACTTATGTACGACCAACAGATTTGGGTAAAATAGCACTTTAGCGTCGAAAATTATTTATATACGGTATCGACAATGGCAGTAATGAAAGTGTGTCAAACATTGCGGATCTAAAAATACCTTCATCCAGCTTCCACTTCTTTATGGTTCTTTTCATAAATCCAGCTTCCATTTCTGATCTGAAAATGCATTCATCCAGCTTCCTTTTCCCAAGCCTTTTCGCGTCAGTCCAGCTTCTATTTCATCAGTAACGGGACCTTCATCCAGTTTCCATTACTCAAGCATTTTCTCGTCAATTCAGCTTCTATTTCTGATCTAAAAATACCTTTGATTGACGAGAGAACGCTTAATAAATGGAAGCTGGATGAAGGCATTTTTAGATATGAAATTGAAACTGGACTTTGTGCGCGGCGTCGTCCTATGAAGAATACAATGCCATGTGCTTTATGTCATGGTGTTCATACTAAACACCTGTAAACCATGGAATATTTTAGAAAGCATAGAAAATAATTTCCCACGCTAAAGTGCTATTTTACCCAGATTTGTTTTGAATTCTGGAGCGCCTTTTGGAAGACTAGCACATAAACGCAATTTATGTCTTACCAGATTTTTTGTCCGACCCGTTATGAATAACAAAGAAAAGTGGTTTATGTTGACTGAAACTTATGGTATGCAGACGGAAATTTTGGGTTTAGTGATAATAATAATATTCGTTTTATTCAATTTTAGTGAATCGGTGAATAAGTGAGTTTGCCATGCATGCTATTCATAACTATGTGTTCAAGGATTTTACATTTTATGAATTTCATTTTTGAAATGGATCTGCAATTGGATTGAACATGCAGATGAACTTTTTGTTTGGATATTCTTAATAAGAGATGGAGTGAAGGTCATTGAAGATATGAGATGATCTGCTTTAAAATTATCATTGTGCTGCCATTTCAAGTTTTGAGATGAAACTGCATCGTAGAAGGTTTAAATGGTAAGCACAAATTTAGATAAGGTGCAGGAATTGTGACTTATCATTATTAATAACTAGTCACTAAACTATAAAATGAGAATAGTCCTTGAGTAATAATCACAAGTGAATTTTTTTATATTTAAAAAAAAATTGTTGCTGTTTTTTAGCATTTCTAGTACATGAGGATAATGAACAACATTTTGTTAGAGCTTCAAATTTCTGTTTCCACATAAATGTTCATCTGGAACATTACGCTGGCTGTTTCTGTCATCTACGAATGTCAACTATTTCGTCTTCAATTAGAATCTTACTGAGGAATAGCATGGATGTTCTATTACACAACGTTTAAGACATCATTTCTTCATACAGTACTTTTCTCTGTTTCTAATTTTTTTCTTTACTCAGAAGATGACATCCAGTGTCAGATGAAGCATGGATCCTTCTTGTGAGCATCTGAAATGAAGTCGACATTACTGTGATGAACTCGACATTGCATGCATTGGAGTAAACAGTTATTGCAAAAGATTGTGCAAAGACAATTACTTTGCAGTGAACAACAGAAGTCAATTTCTCAAAAGTCATTATTCCAACTTTGACTAGTAAAATATGGCGATTGCAGAAGCACGCGTAGCTTAATTGTTTCGGAGACTACATACTAGTCTAGTTGTAATAATCAATGGAACGAAACTGGTGAAAATTGTGAAGTAATCAATTAAGCGAGCAGACTGATAATATCTGGCGAAAAAGGGAATTGCTATGGAAGAAATTCAATACAGTTACCAGGTGTGTCAGGAATCATTTAGTGAAAATAGTAATCTGGAAAAGCACACGAGAACACATACTGGAGATAAGTCAGACAGGTGCCTGTTATGTCAGAAATCATTTTTTCACAGGCGTTACTTGAAAATTCACATGAGAATCCACACAGGAGAGAAGCCATACAGTTGCCAGATATGTAAGAAATCATTTAATGCAAGTGGTCACCTGAGAACGCACATGAGAATCCATACTGGAGAGAAACCATACAGTTGCGAGCTCTGTCAGAAATCATTCATTTCTGCTGGTACACTTAAAAGGCACATGATAATCCACACTGGAGGTACATCATTCTGGTGCCAGTTGTGTCAGAAATCATTTTCTCGCTGTTATTACCTGACAAGGCACATGAGAATCCATACTGGCGAAAAACCATACAGTTGCCAGATATGTAAGAAATCATTTAGTGGAAGTGGTTACCTCAAAGCGCACATAAGAATTCATACTGGAGAGAAGCCACACAGTTGCCAAATATGTAAGAAATCATTTAATGGAAATGGTGACCTGAAAAGGCACATGAGAATACATACTGGAGAGAAACCATACAGTTGCCAGCTCTGTCAGAAATCATTCATTTCTTCTGATACACTTAAAAAGCACACGATAATCCACACTGGAGATACATGTACATCATTCTGGTGCCAGTTATGTCAGAAATCATTTTCTCACAGTTATTACCTGAAAAGGCACATGAGAATCCATACTGGCGAAAAACCGTACAGTTGCCAAATATGTAAGAAATCATTTAATGTAAATGGTGACCTGAATAGGCACATGAGAATCCATACCGGAGAGAAGCCATACAGTTGCCAGATATGTAAGAAATCATTTAATACCAGTGGTATCCTGAAAGCACACATAAGAATTCATACTGGAGAGAAACCATACAGTTGCCAGCTCTGTCAGAAATCATTCATTTCTTCTGATACACTTAAAAAGCACACGATAATCCACACTGGAGATACATGTACATCATTCTGGTGCCAGTTATGTCAGAAATCATTTTCTCACAGTTATTACCTGAAAAGGCACATGAGAATCCATACTGGCGAAAAACCGTACAGTTGCCAAATATGTAAGAAATCATTTAATGTAAATGGTGACCTGAATAGGCACATGAGAATCCATACCGGAGAGAAGCCATACAGTTGCCAGATATGTAAGAAATCATTTAATACCAGTGGTATCCTGAAAGCACACATAAGAATTCATACTGGAGAGAAACCATACAGTTGCCAGATATGTCAGAAATCATTTTCTGAAAGTTGTTCTCTGAAGTATCACTTGAGAATCCATGCTGGAGATAAACCATACAGTTGCCAGATATGCCATAAAGGATTTCTTCAATATTGTAATTTGAAATCTCACATGAGAACCCATAGTGTTGAAAAACCATATCTATGTGAGATTTGTTTCAGAGGATTTGCGCATAGTGAAGGTTTAAGGAGACATAGAAGAACTCATGCAACTGAAAAGCAACACAAACGCTTTGATATGTCTTATAATGAGGACAATTTTTCACCAAAGGAGTTTAAACTCCATGCAAGAACTGTTCGACATGATCTCAAAATTGGAACTGAAGTAATTGCAAACCTGTCTGACCGTTTTGTCAGATTTAATACTGTTGGTTGTTTTGATAAACCAGATGAAAGTTTCTCAAGGAACACATATCCGGATTCAAGTGGAATGGCATGTCTTTTGCCAAAAATTAAAGATAGAGAATGCCTTTCTAGCAGTAAACTCAAATTGTCTGTGGATACAAATACATGTTTTTCTAAATCTTTTGGATGTGGTATATGTGACGAATTGCTTGAAACATGGAAGGAATTTGTAGAGCATTGTTCTGGCCATGAATTGTTTTCACTTAATGACTTTGCTTTCTCACATGCACATACTTTTTATTGAACATGCTTAAAAGTTGAAAACAATTGTGATTGAAGTTAAAGTAAAGATGCTGGAGAACTGCAAAGATACGTGCATGTTTGTATTGTTCTGTTCAAGATTATTAGTGCCACTTTCATTTTGTAATATTTTTACAAAAGGCTTTCTCATTTAGAGACTCCAGAAGTACATATATTTATGAGATGTTGCACACTTTCACCTTATTGTAAGAACCTGTTGTATTTGCCAAAAATAATATTAATAAAGCGTTACTCTCAGCAAGGGCATTTCAGAAGCACTCATAGTGCGAAGGACCCCGAGAGAAAATGGAGGTTTTTAGGCGGAAGAAAATGAACAATGACTACAAAAGGTGCGAAATCATGGAGGATGTCCATTCCACAGGAAAATGATCTGAATTGAATCATTGTGGTTCTGACTAGGGAACAAAGGGGTCAAACGGGTCAGAGGATCTTCAAGGACACCGCCAAGTTGCAGAGCGGGGCGAAGTATAAGATCACATAAGGCACAGTGGTGTTGAGGTGTGTATCGGTGCGGGTTGGACTCCCCTCAAGCCACCGTGTAATGACCCTGGGCAGGTCCTTCACTCGCAACTGTTTTGACGTTAAACTCCAATTCATTGTCCGCTCTGTAGTCGGGAGAGCCTCTGAGTAGTTGGCTAATCGTGAAGGGGTGCCTAACAGGAGCTGGGCTCATACGTACATGCATACATACATACATACATACATACATACATACATACATACATACATACATACATACATAGTACATACATACATACTGTACACATATACAATGATGCTTCACAGCACGACCCAAATGAGACTTTATAACTGAACTTGGATCCTAGAATTGGTATCCGGACTTTACCCCCCGGCCCATTACCCCCTGCCATTTCCCCCCTGCCATTACCCCCCGTAGGACATTACCCCCTGTCATTACCCCCCGGTCTGCTTACATTTGGGGTTAGTTTATGTACGTATGTTTTGTATGTATGTATGTATGTATGTATGCATGTATGTATGTACGAGGGTGTTTGGTTCATCAAGCTTCTATTTCTCGCTCGCTATTCTCGTCAATCCAGCTTCTATCTCATATATAAAAATACCCTCATCCGGCTTCCATTTCTCATGCTTTATTTTCGTCAATCCAGCTTCTATTTCACATATAAAAATACCTTCATCCAGCTTCCATTTCTCATGCTTTATTTTCGTCAATCCAACCTCTATTTCATATATAAAAATACCCTCATCCAGCTTCCATTCCTCATGCTTTATTTTCGTCAATCCAGCTTCTATTTCACATATAAAAATACCCTCATCCAGCTTCCATTTCTCATGCTTTATTTTCGTCAATCCAGCCTCTATTTCATATATAAAAATACCTTCATCCAGCTTTTATTTCTCATGCGTTATTTTTGTCAATCCGATTGTGACGCATTGAGAAATGGAATCTGGATGATGGTTTTTTACAGGTGAATTAGAAGCTCGAATAACGAAAATAAAGCTTGAGAAATAAGAGCTGGATGAAGGTATTTCTATGTCTGAAATAGAAGCTAGATTGACGAAAATAACGAGCGAGAAATAGAAGCTGGATGAAGGTATTTATAGGTATGAGATAGAAGCTGGATTGAAAAAATTCGCAAACATACATACATACATACATACATACATACATACATACATACATACATACATACATACATACATACATACATACAAATATACATACAAACATACGTACATAAACTAGCCCCAAATGTAAGCAGACCGGGGGGTAATGACAGGGGGTAATGTCCTACGGGGGGTAATGGGCGGGGGTAATGGCAGGGGCGAAATGGCAGGGGGGAAATGGCAGGGGTGTAATGGGCCGGGGGTAAAGTCCTAGACCCCTAGAATTGTATACGATCATAGAGAGGAAGCAAGTGAAGTTTTTCAGCCATAAATGTATGTATGTTGGAAAGTCGAGGTAGACGTGCGACCAATCTAGCAAAATCATTCAGTACAGATTGTAGAGGAGGGCAACGAGGAGAGAGTAATGTCAGAGTATTCTTTCAGAGAACAAACACAAGTGGAAACAATGGAGGTAAGTCTTGAAGATGAAATGGATTTTCGAACAGACCTGAGACATATTAGCCGGAAATAGAAATTCGAGTCAGCTTAGCAAGCATTTACAGCAGATAGAGTTCTGATAAAGAAGACGCGAATTCATACTGGAGAAAAACTGTATTGCGCGAAGAAAGGAAGCCAGTGCAGTTGGTCAAACTCTTTACAACCCATCCAACCTGCTCGACCTGGTCAATCGCCTGTCTCACTGTCTGTTGATCGCCATTCACAAGTCATCTCAAGTTCTCCAACCGCTCGAGCCATATCCAGCACATGATGCATCACAACACCTTTGGAGTGATCTGCCTCCTGAATTCCGATGTTTTTCAATTCCTCTTATCGCACCATCTCCTATAAAAAACGTCGTCAGAAATTTTGGCGAATGAAAATGGAAAATTTCCATGAGATTTCGACAAGATGACTAAAAAGAAAGTCGTCAGAAATTCAGGAATTTTGGCGGATGAAAATGGACACACTTCATCCGCGAGAATTTAACTCCCCAAAACTGATATCCTGGCGCCGCCACTGGCTACACCATGGCAAATGATATGTTAAAATATATTCGCTAGATGACAGTATGTACTTCCTCAGAATCTATCTTACTCATTGTTTGATGAAACATTTTAATCGCTCGCCATTTTGTTCGGATGATGTGAACATTCTACTCTAATTACAAACTGGTTAGGTTCTATAATTCCGTAATTTGATTAGTCTTTGCGTATAAATTTGTTTACACACAAATTCAATTAATGCCAGATTGGACGACTATAATACTGTTGCTAATAATAAGGTTGAGCATTGATGTTTCAACCCCGCATTGTATGGCTATAAAAATTCATTCCGACGAATTTTGTTCAGTTAGATGTCGTTTGACGCATTTTCATCGTCATTCATCGTTCCTTAAAGCTCGTTGGTCGACATGTGTGAAAAAATCTAAGTACATTTAGGGTATTTGCAGATCACGGGAAACGGACATTAACCCCTCGCCCGATAGCTTTCCGACGAAGCCACCGCACACCCTCTCCAGGGTAGATCACGGGGAACGGACATTGCTCCCGACAAACCCTCTGACAATGCCACCGCACACCCTCCCAGGGTAGATCACGGGGAACGGACATTACCCCCCCCCCCCGGCAACCCCTCTGACGCAGCCACCGCACACCCTCTCCGGATAGGATATAGGGGAACGGACATTAGCCAACAAGGAAACCCCGGAATAACCCTCCCCTGGGCAAAGAGCCCCGCGCTCATTTAGCATATGACAAAACTCCCGTGCAAATTGCCTATTTCTGTAGTTAATTGATCAAAGGCATTTCGTCATTCCGGCTTCTATTTAACTAGCAACAATTGTTTTTTTATCAATCCAACGTCTATTTAGATAACAAATATTTTTCATCAATCCTGCCTAAATTTTTGCCAGAATATTTTCATCAATCCAGCTCCAATTTAGGCAAAATATTTAATCAATCCAGCTTTTATATTAGTATAAATGATTTGTATCAATCCGACTTCTCATTAGCAAGAATTATCTCATTCACTCCAACTTATATACAACAAACAGATTTGTTTTTAACTTTAGAGTGCCTTTTGGATGATTAGCGCATGCACGCAATTTATTTTCTCCCTGTTTTTTTTGTCTGACCTGTTATGAATAGCAAAGAAAAGTGATTTATGTTAAATGAAACTTATGGTATGCAGACTGAAATTTGTGGTTTAGTAAATCGGTGAATAAATGAGTTTGTAATGCATGCTATTCATAACTATGTGTTCAAGGATTTTACATTTTTGGATTTCATAGGCGAGATGGATCTGCAATTGGACCGAATATGCAGATGAACTTTTAGGTTGGATATTCTACATAATTATAAGAGATATCGTGAAAATCATTGAAGATATGAGAAGGTATGCTTTAAAATTATCATTGTGCACTGCTATTTCCAATTTTGAGATAAAACTGCATCGTAGAATGTTTAAATGGTCAACACAAAATCAGAAAAGGCAAATGAACTGTGACTTATCATTATTAATAACTAGTCTCTAATCTCCAAGACGAGAAGAGTCATACAATATTTAGGCACAAATGAACTTTTGTTCTATATATTTTTTTAAAATATAAAATAAATTTTTGCTGTTTTTTAGCAAGTACATGAGGATAATGAACAACGTTTTGTTAGAGCTTCAAATTTCTGTTGTTACATAAGTGTTCATCTGGAACATTACGCTGGATGTTTCTCTCGTTTATGAATGTCAACTATTTCGTCTTCGATTAAAATCATATTGAGAAATAGCGTGGATGTGCTATTACACAACGTCTAAAACAGCTCCACCATTTCTTCATACAGTAGCCTACTTTTCTTTGTCTCTGATTTCTTACTGTACTTTTGTGTGTTTCTAATTTATTACTTTACTCAGAGGATGGCATACAGTGTCAGATGAAGCACGGATCCTTCTTGTGAGCATCTGAAATGAAGTCGACATTTCTGTGATGAACTCAACATTGCATGCATTGGAGCAACAGTTATAGCAAAAGCTTGTACACAGACAATTACGTTGCAGTGAATAACAGAAGTCAGTTTCACAAAAGTCATATTCCAATCTTGAGTAGTATAAGATGACGTTTACAGAAGCACACAGAGCGTCTTAGTTATTTCCGAGACTACACACTTAGTCTGGTTGTCTAGTTGTGATCAACTAAGAATTCTTCAACGAACCGAAACTGATGAAACTTGTGAAATAATTGATTAGGCTAGTAGACTGAGGGTATATACGAGAATTGATATGGAAGAAATTCAATACAGTTGCCAGATATGTCAGAAGTCATTTATTGAAACTGGTATTCTCGAAAAGCACATGAAAACACATACTGGAGATAAATCATACAGGTGCCTGCTATGTAAAAAATCATTTTCTGACAGTTGTTTCCTGAAAAAGCACATGAGAATTCATACTGGTGAAAAACCATACAGTTGCCAGCTATGTCAGAAGTCATTTAGAGAAAATAGTCATCTGAAAAAGCACATGAGAAATCATTCTGGAAATAAATCATACTGGTGCCAGTTATGTCAGAAATCATTTTCTCACAGTTATCACCTGAAAAGACACATGAGAACCCATACTGGTGAAAAACCATACAGTTGCCAGCTATGTCAGAAATCATTTAGTTCTGCTGATAACCTGAACATTCACACGAGATTCCATACTTTAGAGAAACCATACAGTTGCCAACTATGTCAAAAGTCATTTAGAGTAGGTGGTCATTTGAAAACGCACATGCGAATCCATACTGGAGAAAAACCATTCAGTTGCCAACTATGTCAAAAGTCATTTAGTGTAGATGGTCATTTGAAAACGCACATGCGAATCCACACTGGAGAAAAGCCATTCAGTTGCCAACTATGTCAGAAGTCATTTAGTGAAGGTGGTCATTTGAAAACGCACATGCGAATCCATACTGGAGAAAAACCATTCAGTTGCCAACTATGTGAAAAGTCATTTAGTGTAGGTGGTCATTTGAAAACGCATATGCGAATCCATACTGGAGAAAAACCATTCAGTTGCCAAACATGTCAAAAGTCATTTAGTCAAGGTTGTACTTTGAAAAAGCACATGAGAATCCATACTGGAGAAAAACCATTCATTTGTCAGCTATGCCAAAAGTCATTTAGTGAAGGTGGTACTTTGAAAAAGCATATGAGAATCCATACTGGAGAAAAACCATTCAGTTGCCAAATATGTCAAATGTCATTTAGTGAAGGTGGTTATTTGAAAAGGCACATGCGAATCCATACTGGAGAAAAACCATTCAGTTGCCAACTATGCCAGCAGTCATTTAGTGAAGGTGGTTCTTTGAAAAAGCACACGAGAATCCATGCTGGTGAGGCGCCTGACTTGTTTCAGAAATCATTTACCAAGAACATGGATCTGAAAGAACTCATGGCAACTCATAGTGGTGAAAAACCATTCGTATGTGAGGTTTGCAATGCAGGTTTCACGCGATTTTTTCAACTAAAGAAACACAGAATGGCTCATGGACCGGAGAAGACAAATAGACGCAATTTGTCTTTTTCCAAGAACAGTTTCTCGCCAAATGAGTTTAAACTCAATGCAAGGACTCTGTCGCAGGATCTTAAAATTGGAAATGATGTTCTTGCTAACTTGTCTGATCGTTTTCGCTCATATAGTACTGCATGTGTAAATGATAAACCAAATGAACATTTGGCATTGAACGTAAATCCGTATCCTGTTGGACATGCTCGTCTTTTGCCGAAAGTTGACGTTGGAGAAAGTCTGTCTATTTTCAAAGTGGATGCAGAAACGTCTTTGTCAAAATCTTTTGGATGTGGTATATGTGATGAATTGCTCGAAAAAGAGGAGGAATTTCTAGAACATTGTTTTGGTCATCGATTTTCTCCGCCAGATGACTTTGCTGCTGACTTCTGGCCAACTAGTATTGCACACACACAACGTTGAACAGAATTATTGTAATTATTGGAGATGTAGAAGATATGCCATTAGAGATCTTGGATACATGCATCGGGCCACATTGAATGATTGATTTGTACCAGTTTCATTGCAGACTTTTTGGACAATAAACATTCTGATGTATATTTCAAACGCACCACATAATTATCTAAGGCATTGCCTTCTTTTCGCAACATTTAAGGCTGTTGTAGGCTACTGCTGTAGGTCACTTAAACGAAATGTTATGGTGTGTTTTGGAACGTATTTTGTTTCACAGAATTATTAACTTGAATTAATTTTTTAGACTATTTTAGACTTGATATTATATACCTGCTGCATTCGTGATTTAATTAGCTTGTTGTATTCCTAGTTAAGTAGTGGACGTTGCATAGTCATTATTAAAGATTTATCGTGTAATCACGGATAGTCATATATTCGAAATAATTAGTGCTTTATTGTCTTTGATGGTGACATTTGTGATAGAGGCTTGTGCTTAGGCTTATTCACAATCTTAGAATTTATGTTGACCCAATTCGATCAATGTCGTAAAAGTAGTGGACAAAGTAAGAGTTCTAATCCACCACCAACCCCATCCTCATTAATTATGCCAGGATAGGGCAAGAGTTCTGCTCACGAAATGAATTTTCAACAGCAATTTATTAGATACTCGGCATTCTGCAAACCCGACTACAACGATAGGCTACGACTGTATTCAATTGCTTAAGAATGCAGCAGTTGAAACCGTGGTTAAACTGGCATCTATGGTGTGAATCGGCTGTGGTCCAATCAAGGCAACGGTCCGTTTACGGCAACTCTCCCCCTACTCTTGTCTTTGAATGTACACGGACATGTGAAAAGTCGTTTGTTACACAGAGTGTGGTTTGCAACTGAAAATTAAAAAGAATAATTACTTACTCACTTAATTACTTCATCAGTCACTCGTTTTTAAAGTGATTTTTTACTATGGGTTTTTGTGTTGAATTCGCCTCTGAGTAGTCTATTCTGCGAGAGACGCTCTATTAAACATTATACGATAATTAAACCGATGGAAATAATACAATTATTATAAGACATTACAAGGTGATGCCATTGCATTAAAAGATCGCCAGATGTCGTAAAACAATTTATGATAATCATATACTGCTCCTCATAAACACCTTAATACTTAGTATTCTGATAATATAATTATGGCCAATTCCTACAATTATTGCTAAATCAAGAAGATGATCCTAAGTAGTTGGCCTATGGAAATGATACGCCAACGGTCCTTGGCGACCACATATTAATAACAGTTACTACAAACAACTGAACTAGCAGGTAATGCCTGTCCCGAAACTGGCTAAATAGGAGGGCGAAGAGGAAGGTCATGCCCATAGGATAGCACCCAGATGAAACGGTGTCACGACAACTGGTTCACAGACAACTGGTTCACGGACAACTGGTTCACGACAAATGGTTCACGACAACTGGTTCAGCGACAACTGGTTCACCGACAACTGGTTCACGACCAAATTTCACTGCGAATTTTTTATGACATGGTTATTGCCGTTGAAAGAGAAGTTGGATTGATGAAAATACTTCAATTTTAAATAGAAGTTGGATTTAGATTGACTAAAATCGTGTTGTTAAAATTGGAGCGGTTGAAGTAAAGGAAACCGGAATAAGAATTTTCATACCTGAAATAGAAGCTGGATTTAATGTTGTTGCTCAAATTGGAGCTGGAAGGATGAAAATGTCTTGCCTTAAATTGGAGCTGGATTTATTATAATCGTCTTGAAAAAAAATCGGAGATGGCTCGTTGTAAATAACGGTGGAGTAACGGAAACCGGAAAATGTTGTTACACATGAAATAGAAGCTGGATTGACGAAAATGTCCTGCCCTAGATTGGAGCTGGATTGATGAAAACGTCTTGCCTTAAATTGGAGCTGGATTTATTAAAATGTTCTTGCTTAAATTGGAGCTGGATTGATGAAAATATTAACTGGGAGCTGGATCAGAGAGCTGGATGGACGAAACTTTTCTAGATTAAATTGGAGCTGGATGGATATAATGTTCTTGCTTAAATTGGGGCTTGATGGATGACAAAAAGCTTAAGAATTGGAAGCGGGATCAATGTATTTTATATCTTAAATAGAAGCTAGAATAATGTTTTATAGATCTGAAATAGAAGCCGGACGAATGATAAAACGCTTACAAAATAGAAACTGGATGAAGGTTTTTATATATCTTAAATAGAAGCTGGATGAATGCCAAAACGCCTAAGAAATGGAGGCTGGATGAAAGTTTTCCAGATCTGAAATCGAAGCTGGATGAAGGTTTTTATATATCTTAAATAGAAGCTGGATGACTGATTAAACGCTTAAGAAACGGATGCGGGATCAAAGTATTGTATATTTTAAATAGATGCTGGATGAAGCTATTTATAGATCTGAAATAGAAGCGGGATGAATGATAAAACGCTTAAAAAATAAAAGCTGGATTAAGGTTTCTATATATATATATATATATATATATATATCTGAAAAAGAAGCTGGATGAATTATAAAACGCCTAGGAAATGGAGGCTGGATGAAAGTTTTCCAAATCTGAAATAGAAGCTGGATGAAGGTTTTTATATATCTGAAATAGAAGCTGAATGAATGACATAACACTTAAGAAATGGAAGCGGGATCAAGGTATTATATATCTGAAATAGAAGCTGGATGAGTGATAAAGCGCTTAAGTAACGGAAACAGAAGCTGGATTGACGAAAATAACGATCGAGAAAAAAGAAGCTGGTTGAAGGTATTTACAGGTGTGAAATAGAAGCTGGTGTGATGAAAATCGTGCTTAAATTGAAGCTGGATTGGTCATAATGTTCTTCCATAAATTGGAGCTGGATGGATGATAATCTTTTGATTAAGTAGGAGCTGGATTGATGAAAATCTTCTTGTTTAAATTGGAGATGGATCGATGAAAATGTTCGTGCATAACTGGGAGCTGGATTGATGAAAATCTTGTGTATTAAGTAGGAGCTGGATTGATGAAAACCTTCTTGTTTAAATTGGAGCTGGATTAATGAAAATGTTCTTGCATAGCTGGAAGCTGGAATGATGAAAGCGCTTTTATTAAATTGGAGCTGGATTAATGAAAATGTTCTTGCTTAGCTGGAAGCGGGAATGATGAAAATCGCTTTTATTAAGTTGGAGCTGGATTGATGAAAATGTTCTCTTTTTAGTTTTCGCTGCATTGATGAAAATCGCCTAAAGTTGGAGCTGGATTAATGAAAATGTTCTTGCTTAGCTGGAAGCTGGAATGATGAAAATCGCTTCTATTAAGTTGGAGCTGGATTGATGAAAATGTTCGTGCATAACTGGGAGCTGTATTGATGAAAATCGTCTGGATTAAGTTGGAGCTGGATGGATGAAAATGTTTTTGATTAACTGGAAGCTGGATTGATGAAAATCGCCTTCATTAAGTTGGAGCTGGATGGATGAAAATTTTGTGTACTAAGCAGGAGCTGCATTGATGAAAATCGCCTTGATTAAGTTGGAGCTGGATGGATGAAAATGTTCTCTTTTTAGTTTTAGCTCCAACTTAATATAGACGATTTTCCTCAATCCAGCTCCAATTTAATCAAGGTGATTTTCATCAATCCAGCTCCCACTTAATAGACAAGATTTTCATCAATCCAGCTCCCAGTTAAGTAAGAACAGTTTCATCCATCCAGCTCCAACTTAATCCAGACGATTTTCATCAATTAAGCTCCCAGTTATGCACGAACATTTTCATCAATCCAGCTCCAACTTAATAAAAGCGTTTTTCATCATTCCAGCTTCCAGCTAAGCAAGAACACTTTCATTAATCCAGCTCCAACTTAAGGCGATTTTCATCATTGCAGCTAAAACTAAAAAGAGAACATTTTCGTCTATCCAGCTCCAACTTAATCAAGGCAATTTTCATCAATCCAGCTCCTACTTAATAGACAAGATTTTCATCAATCCAGCTCCCAGTTAAGCACGAACATTTTCATCGATCCATCTCCAACTTCGTAGAGAAGATTCTCATTAATCCAGCTCCAATTTAAACAAGAAGATTTTCATCAATACAGCTCCAATATAATCAAGAACATTTTAATAAATCCAGCTCCAACTTAATCAAAAGATTATCATACATCCAGATCCAATTTGTGGAGGAACATTATAACCAATCCAGCTTCAATTTAAGTAAGATTTTCATCACACCAGCTTCTATTTCATACCTGTAAATACCTTCAACCAGCTTCTTTTTTCTCGGTCGTAATTTTCGTCAATCCAGCTTCTGTTTCCGTTACTTAAGCGCTTTATCACTCATCCAGCTTCTATTTCAGATATATATTACCTTCATCCAGCTTCGGTTTCTTAAGCGTTTTATCACTCATCCGGCTTCTATTTCAGATATATAATACCTTGATCCCGCTTCCATTTCTTAAGTGTTATGTCATTCATCCAGCTTCTATTACAGATATATAAAAACCTTCATCCAGCTTCTATTTCAGATTTGGAAAACTGTCGTCCAGCCTCCATTTCCTAGGTGTTTTATAATTCATCCAGCTTCTTTTTCAGATATATATATAAAACCTTCATCCAGCTTTTATTTTTTAAGCGTTTTATCATTCATCCGGCTTCTATTTCAGATATATAATACCTTGATCCCGCTTCCATTTATTAAGTGTTATGTCATTCATTCAGCTTCTATTTCAGATATATAAAAACCTTCATCCAGCTTCTATTTCAGATTTGGAAAACTTTCATCCAGCCTCCATTTTCTAGGCGTTTTATAATTCATCCAGCTTCTTTTTCAGATATATATATATATATATATATATAAACTTCATCCCGCTTTTATTTTTTAAGCGTTTTATCATTCATCCCGCTTCTATTTCAGATCTATAAATAGCTTCATCCAGCATCTATTTAAAATATACAATACTTTGATCCCGCATCCGTTTCTTAATCGTTTTATCAGTCATCCAGCTTCTATTTAAGATATATAAAAACCTTCATCCAGCTTCGATTTCAGATCTGGAAAACTTTCATCCAGCCTCCATTTCTTAGGCGTTTTGGCATTCATCCAGCTTCTATTTAAGATATATAAAAACCTTCATCCAGTTTCTATTTTGTAAGCGTTTTATCATTCGTCCGGCTTCTATTTCAGATCTATAAAACATTATTCTAGCTTCTATTTAAGATATAAAATAACATTGATCCCGCTTCCAATTCTTAAGCTTTTTGTCATCCATCAAGCCCCAATTTAAGCAAGAACATTATATCCATCCAGCTCCAATTTAATCTAGAAAAGTTTCGTCCATCCAGCTCTCTGATCCAGCTCTCAGTTAATATTTTCATCAATCCAGCTCCAATTTAAGCAAGAACATTTTAATAAATCCAGCTCCAATTTAAGGCAAGACGTTTTCATCAATCCAGCTCCAATCTAGGGCAGGACATTTTCGTCAATCCAGCTTCTATTTCATGTGTAACAATATTTTTCCGGTTACCGTTACTCCACCGTTATTTGCAACGAGCCATCTCCGATTTTTTTCAAGACGATTATAATAAATCCAGCTCCAATTTAGGGCAAGACATTTTCATCCTTCCAGCTCCAATTTGAGCAACAACATTAAATCCAGCTTCTATTTCAGGTATGAAAATTCTTATTCCGGTTTCCTTTACTTCAGCCGCTCCAGTTTTAACAAAACGATTTTAGTCAATCTAAATCCGACTTATATTTAAAATTGAAGTATTTTCATCAATCCAACTTCTCTTTCAACGGCAATAACCATGTCGTAAAAAATTCGCAGTGGAATTTGGTCGTGAACCAGTTGTCGTGGAACCGATGAAACCGTATGTAAGATGTGTGACCGACTCAACATTCCTTGCCATCAGCTTATGAAAGCGAGTGTCCTGCCATCTCCCTTCCCCTCTCTTCGTCCCACTTCGCATGCTGCTGATGTACAGAAAGTGTTTCAACCTTCACACAAATTCGTACAACAGTCCTTTGTGGTGCCAGTCTCAAGCCAGGAATGGAGGAGGGGAATGTCAACTGACACAATAGACAGGAAATGTCGTTGACCAGTGGATCCAGCGCTGAACGTAACTAACATATTTCAAGGAGAGGTTGACTTCCATGGTGCACCGTTGCAACAGATTCATTAGACGGTAAACGTGTATTTTAGTATCTTAAATTATTTTCACGCTTATAATGGCACAAAAAGCGCCTTAAAATAGTTATGCCAACGTGCTACTGCCTAACTGATGTATTATTATACTCAGAATTTGTTAAAAAGAAGGAAATCGATTGAAAATTTGTAATATTTTGTCATAACAAACTGCCGATCGAAGTTGTTATTGAATTCTGACCCTTTCCGGAAGTTGCGTGGGGCATGTGTGCAATAACACAGCAGGTAAAATAAATAAGTAAGTAAGTAAAAGTCCAGCTTTTTCAATTGCATCACCTGTTTTATGAATCCAACTTCTGCTTCAATAGTGATTATTTGTCATCAATCCAGCTCCAATTTAATCAAGAACATTTTCATCCATCCAGCTCTAATTTGATCAACAACATTTTCATCAATCCAGCTCCAATTTAAGCTATAATATTTTTATTAACCCAGCTTCTATTTCTCGCCCGTTATTTTCGTCAACCCAACTTCTATTTCAGATAGGCTATAAGAATACCATCATCCAGCTTCCATTACTTAAGCGTTTTTTCATCAATCCCACTTCTATTTCAGATCTAGAAATACGTTCATCCAGCTTCCATTTCTCATTTTGAACTTAGGACCGAAGTCTTGACGTACACGTTATTTATAGTCGTATGGACCAATGTACGTCGATGGTTTGTGCGCTTACCCTGACTTCCGGGCAAATGTTGTGGTTCAATGGCGATTCGAGCGGCGATTTCGCATGGGAAATATGACATTTTAAAATCACATTTTCTGTCAATACTCTTGTTCTCAACATATTTTAAGCATGCTGTTCCATGAGTTGGTCAAATGTACGCTGCTTGGAATAATTTACGGCGCTTTTTGTGCCATTATAAGCGTGAAAATAATTTAAGATACTAAAATACACGTTTACCCCTGGGAGATGGTTAGATTGCCTATTTGTTTAATCATACGACAGAATTATATAAACAAATCCCCGTTTCGAATAAAATTAGAACCCCCTTACATGGTTTCAAAAACTGTCATCCAAACAAAATGGCGAGTGATCAAAGCGTTTCACCACAATGGCGAATCAGTTTGGATTTGGGAAAGTCGATACTGACATCATTCTAGCGAATATATTTTAACATTTGGCATTTAAAAGATCTATTTAAAATGCTAAACTTTTGACATGATATTTCAGATATACAAATGTGTGACCTTAGCTATGATATTCTACTGACCTCGCTACATAAAAAAACAATATCGCTTTTAAAATAATAGTAGGCCTAAAATTGATCACACAATCCTTATCGACAGGTAAGGTGGTTTAACACGACGTCGTTTGGGATAATTGGCTCCGCTCTTCTCTGGTTCTGCCAGAGATTCTATTAGTGAGAGTTCGGCATTCAATGGTAAAGATAAACTGACGCTGTGATTGGTTGAAATTCATGTGCTCCATTTTAATTCAAGATGTGTCGCTTTGTTAGAAGGGTGATATCAAATTGCTGTAGTATTATATCGCACTGACATGTAAATGACCACATGTCTCTGAACGCCACTTTACAGGTGCCATTGAGAGACAGGCAGACAGACTGACATAATGTGTATACAGTAATAGAAGGCTCTGGTTCTGCTCATTCAATACCACCGATGTAAATTGAATACGTCGATGTTCAATTATACCGATCGATCTTTGTCAACCTCCATTTCTCTTAACCCTCGGGCTATCAAGCTAAATTTATTGTGACATGGACAACGAAGGGACGGTTACCAACCAACCGTTGGATTTTGAGTTTGGTTTGAAACATCAAACATTGTCATACAGCAGACTGCTATAAGGATTCCTTATGCGATGGTTCGTCAAAATGAAAAAAGCGAGATTTCATTAGGCAAGGACTGGCTTCCTCATTCCAGTTTCTATATAAACAACTACTTTTTCATCCAATTTCTATCAAAACTATATTAGTGGTCATGGCTGCGATTCTCAAGTGTAGGACAATTGTTACACGACAATATTATTGGAGCTGGATTGATGAAAATATTCCTGCTCAAACTGGAGCTGGATTGATTAAAATATTCTTGCTTAAATTAGAGCTGGATTGATGAAAAAACACTCGTGAAATGGAAACTGGACAATGGTATTTTTTAAAGCTGGATTAATTAATGGAATGCTTGACAAATGGAAACTGGATTGATGATTTTCATTCATGTATTTCAACATGCATCCGGCCTCCATTTCTCAAGTGCTTTATCATTAATCCGGCTTCCATTTCTCAAGCATTATTTTTGTCAATCCAGCTTCTCTTTCACTTATAAGGAACATTCATCCGGCTTCCATTCACCATATGCCAGTGCGCCAATAATAGTGTCGTGTACCATTTGTTGTTGGTGAACGAATTGTCCGTGAACACGTTGTCTTTTAACCAGTTGTCGTGACACCACTGTATCATTTAAGCCATACATTGTTTTCCTGCAAATTGTTTGCAAGGGTGTCACGACAACTCGTCTACCGACAACTCGTCTAACGACAAGTGGTCCCCGGACAATTCGTCTACGACAGCTGGTCTACAGACAACTGATCCAGCGCTTGATAAATGGAAGCTGGATGAAAGTTTTTACAGGTGAAATGGAGGTTGGATTGACGCAAAAGAAAAGGAATCTGGATGATGGCTCTTTTACAGGTGAAATAGAAGCTGGATTGACGAGAATAACGTATGAGAAATAAAAAGCTGGATGAAAGAATTTCTTGATTTGAAATAGAAGCTGGATTGATGAAAATACGCCTTAGTAATGGAAGCTGGATGAGGGTATTTTTTATATCTGAAATAGAAGCCGGATTGACGAAAATAACTGGTGAGAAATAGAAGCTGGATGAAGGTATTTTTTAGATCTGAAGTAGAAGCTGGATGCATGTCGAAATACATGAATAAAATCATCAATCCAGCTTCCATTTAAGCTATAATTTTTTTTCTCTCATAAATCCAGCTTCTATTTCATCAATACTATTCGCCTGTAGACCAGTTGTCGTTAGACCAATTGTCCGGAGACGAGTTGTCGGTAGACGAGTTGTCGGTAGACCAGTTGTCGTGGAACCATTTGCAAGATAAGAGTTTAAAAATTAGTTTATAGAATATGCAATGTCGTGAAAAAAGGTCATTTGTGATTCGTCCCGTCTTGGGGCACCTCCCCTATCTTTAGTAATGACCAAGCTATGACTATTATCTAGTAGTATAATAAGGTAACAAGTTCTGTTATTTAGTACTAGCTGAGGTACCCAGCGTTGCCCGGGAAATTTAGGATATGATGATATGATTCGCCCCGCTATCGACCAATTACTTACTTTCCAACCCTCACTGCCGGCTCCCCAATCGCCCGCTCCTCAACCCACCCCAACCAACCCACGCCACCTTTCCCCATCCCACCCCACTCCGACACAGTAGAGAAAGTTTGAAGTGATAAGCTAAAAAATCCGGAAAGGCATGCCAGTGAAAAAGCGAAAATTAGGGCTTTCGCACCCCTCCCTGGGCCCATGATGGGAGAGATTCGCCAACCCATCCACTGGGTGTCTCATGCCGAGACAGACATAGTAGTGAGGGTTTGGAGTGAAAAGCTCAAAAACTGTGGAAATGCATTCCATTCAAACAGACACTCCTCTTTATTTATATAGATATTTGGAATACACCGGGTATACTACAGGGTGCGCCAAAAAAAGTAATCCCCTACGGTGTTTAGCCCATATCTTGGCCAAAAATAAGAATTTTTCAATGAAACTTTACAGTCTTAAAGGCAATTCATATCTACGTACAATGGTCAAATTACAAAAAAATATTTCAAACAGAACAAAAGTTATATCACTTTTAGTGAGGCCACCCACCGTTTTTTGACGATTCAAAAACGCGACGCAACAAAAGTAAAAAAAAATCAATTTTATTATTCTGGACAATATCTTGGCCAGAAGTAAGAATTTCGAAATGAAATTTTTCAGGCTTGAAGACAATTCATAACTGCACACGATGGCCAGATTTCAGCAAAATATTTCATACAGAATAAAAGTTATGGCACTTTTAAGGAGGCCACCCACCGTTTTTTGACGATTCAAAGACGTAACGCAGCAAAAAGTAGCAAAAACACGATTTTATTTAGTCTCATCTCAAATAATTGTTATAAAAAAATAGGTTTTGATAATGCCAGATGATCATTATTATTACTATTTAAAAAAGGAACAGGGTGCCAGCGTAGCTGCACGTCACTGAGAAGTCACTTAGCAAGATGACAATAAAATTGGTAAATAAGGAATCTGTCAGATTAATCAACAGGTCCATCAAGAACTTTGCAAAGAGACTCAAAAGAAGTCTTGGCACTGGTGGTGGGCACACTGAACAGAAGTTGTGAAGCACTACCAAGTTCATTTGACAACAATTATTTGAGATGAGTCTTAATAAAATCGTGTTTTGTTACTTTTTGCTGCGTTTCGTTTTTGAATCGTCAAAAACGGTGGGTGGCCTCACTAAAAGTGGTGTAACTTTTGTTGTGTTTGAAATATTTTAATGAAATCTGGTCATCATGTGTAAATATGAATTGTCTTTAAACCTGTAAAGATTCATCTTGAAATTCTTACTTCTGGCCAGATATTAGCAAAAAAACTAAATTTTTGCGTTTCGTTTTTGAATCGTCAAAAACCGGTGGGTGGCCTCACCAAAACTGACATAACTTTTGTTCTGTTTGAAATATTGTTTTTGCAAAATTTGACCATTGTACGTAAATATGAATTGCCTTTAAAACTGTAAAGTTTCATCTAAAAATTCGTGTGTTTGGCCAAGATATGGGTGAAAAACCGTGGAAGATTACTTTTTTGGCGCACCCTGTATATTATCAATAGTCTAAAATAACCATTAACAAAATTAGATAAAGCCAATCGATCTGTCATACAAAAAACTTTATTGCACGCTTAGTAAGCATAGACCCTGCCATAATATTATTTTGGTTATGGCGACCTGCTGCAGTAGATGCCTAGTCTTAAATGTTTCGAGAATAAGGCAATACATTAGATAATTAGGCAGTGAGTTTGAACTCTACATCAGAATGCTTATTGTGTAAAAAATGTGCAATGAAGTGGTACAAATCAATCATTCATGTGGGATAATGCATGTATACAAGACCTCCTTCATTGGCATCTTGTCTACATCTCCAATAATTACAATAATTCTGTTCAACATTGAGTGTGTGCAATACTAAGTGGACAGAATCCAGCAGCAAAGTCGATAGACGGAGAAAATCGATGACCAGAACAATGCACTAGAAATTCCTCCTCTTTTTCAAACAATTCATCGCATATACCACATCCAAAAGATTTTGACAAAGACGTTTCTGCATCCACATTGCCAGTAGACAGACTAGCTACAACGTTAACTTCTGGCAAAACAACAGCAAGTCCATGATGATACGGATATACGTTCATTGCGAAATGTTCATTTGGTTTATCAGTTACACCTGCAGAACGATATGAGATAAAACGACCAGACAAGTTAGCAACAACATCATTTCCAATTTTAAGATCCTGTGACATAGTTCTTGTTTTGAGTTTAAACTCCTTTGATGAAAAACTGATCTTGGAAAAAGACATATTGCAACTGCTTGGTTTCTCTGGTTCATGAGTTATTTTGTGTTTCTTTAGCTGGAAACATTGCATGAAACCTGCATTGCAAACCTCACATAGGAATGGTTTTTCACCATTATGAGTTGCTATAAGCTCTTTCAGATCCCTGTTCTTGGCAAATGATTTCTGACACAAGTTAGGCGCCTCAGCAGTATGGATTCTCGTGTGCCTTTTCATGTTACTACTTTTTCTAAATGACTGTTGACATAGTTGGCAACTGAATGGTTTTTCTCCAGTATGGATTCGCATGTGAGTTTTAAAATGACCACCTACACTAAATGACTTTTGACATAGTTGGTAACTGAATGGTTTTTCTCCAGTATGGATTCGCATGTGAGTTTTAAAATGACCACCTACACTAAATGACTTTTGACATAGTTGGCAACTGAACGGCTGTTCTCCAGTATGGATTCGCATGTGCCTTTTCAAAGAACCACCTTCACTAAATGACTTTTGACAGAGTTGGCAAATGAATGGTTTTTCTCCACTATGAATTCTCATGTGCCTTTTCAAAGAACCACCTTCACTAAATGACTTTTGACAGAGTTGGCAAATGAATGGTTTTTCTCCACTATGGATTCTCATGTGCCTTTTCAAATGACCACCTACATTAAACGACTTTTGACATAGCTGGCAATTGAATGTTTTTTCCCCAGAATGGATTCGCATATGCCTTTTCAAAGCACCACCTTCACTAAATGACTTTTGACATCTTTGGCAACTGAATGGTTTTTCTCCAGTATGGATTCGCATGTGCGTTTTTAAATGACCACCTTGACTAAATGACTTTTGACATAGTTGGCAACTAAATAGTTTTTCTCCAGTATGGATTCGCATGTGCGTTTTCAAATGACTACCTAAACTAAATGACTTTTGACAGAGTTGGCAATTGAATGGTTTTTCTCCAGTATGGATTATCATGTGCTTTTTCAAATGACCACCTACACTAAACGACTTTTGACATATCTGGCAGTTGAATGGTTTTTCTCCAGTATGGATTCGCATGTGCGTTTTCAAATGACCACCTTCACGAAATGACTTCTGACATAGCTGGCAACTGAATGGTTTTTCTCCAGTATGGATTCGCATGTGCGTCTTCAAATGACCACCTACACTAAATGGCTTTTGACAAAGCTGGCAATTGAAAGGTTTTTCTCCACTATGGAATCGCATGTGCGTTTTCAAATGACCACCTTCACTAAACGACTTTTGACATAGCTGGCAACTGAATGGTTTTTCTCCAGTATGAATTCGCAAGTGCCTTTTCAGTGTACTACTTTCAATAAA
Source organism: Lumbricus terrestris (assembly GCA_949752735.1). Lineage (NCBI taxonomy): Eukaryota > Metazoa > Annelida > Clitellata > Crassiclitellata > Lumbricidae > Lumbricus > Lumbricus terrestris. The sequence continues at coordinate 3,480,213 of OX457048.1, read as the reverse complement.
TGATTTCTGACATAGCTGGCACCTGTATGATTTCTCCCTGGTATGGATTTGCATGTGCGTTTTCAGGTTACCACTTACATGAAATGATTTCTGACTAAGCTGACAACTGGGTGATTTCTCACCAGAATGGATACTCATGTGTGTTTCCAGGTTACCACTTACTTTAAATGATTTCTGACATAGCTGACAACTGTATGATTTCTCACTAGTATGGATTCTCATGTGCCTTTTCAAGTGACCACTTTCACTAAATGACTTTTGACATAGTTGGCAAGTGAACAGTTTTTCTCCAGTATGGATTCGCATGTGCCTTTTCAAATCACCACCTAAAATAAATGACTTTTGACATAGTTGGCAACTGAATGGTTTTTCTCCAGTATGTATTCGCATGTGCCTTTTCAGGTTACCACCTTCACTAAATGATTTCTGACATAGTATGCAACTATACGAGTTTAGTTTAGTTTTCACAATTTTCTTTGAAAAGCTCTTAGGCGATCACCAATAGTAAATATTTTCTGAAATAACTGAGATCTGTGTGATTTTAATTGGTTTGTATGTGACTTGGCAATGAGACATTAGTAGAAAATGCTGTAATGTGACTTTTGTGAAACGGAGTCATGTTCTTCGTTGCAAAGTAATTGCCTATGCAAACCGTTTACAGTAATTGTTGTTTCAGCATGAGCAATGTACAGACTCACAATATTGTTGACTTTTTCTGACTGCTAGCAAGAAGGATCCATGCTTCATCTGTCACTAGAGGTCATCTTTCGTGTTAAGTAAGAATTCAGCAAATCAAAAAGAAAGTCTATGATGAAATAGTGAAGCAATTCACACTGTGTGATATAACATGCCTCTACGCTATTGCACAGTATGATTAGAACTGAAGACGAAATAGTTGACAGTCATGAATGTTGAAGACAGAAACATCCAGTGTAATTTGTTTGATGAAGATTAATGTAGCAATTTGAAGCTTTAGAAAATCTGTCCATCTTCCTCATGTACCTACTGAACATAACAGTAAAAACTCATTTAAAATACTTTAAAAAACAAAGAAAATAACTTTATCACTGCCCTCTACACTACAGTATTCCTCATGCACTTGCTCAATATAACAGTAAAAATATCGGTACTTATGGGTTAATTCACCTGATTTATTTTTTTTCAGACAAGTGCAGCGTTGTTTTCTTTAATAAATCCAACTTCTAGTTTGCCGAGAATTCTTTTAATCTATCCAGCTTCTCTTTAGGCAAGAATTTGTTAGATAAATCCCACTTCTATTTCGTGAGCAAATATTTTTCATCCATTTTTCATTGAAAATTATTGTTCATCAATCCAGCTTCAATTTCAGCAGAATGACTGCACTAACCCTAAAACTAACCTAACCGACCCTCACGACGCCTAACCTGAGCCCTAACCGACCCTCACGCGCTAAATCCCGCTTCTATTTCGTGAGGAAATATTTTTCATCAAATTTATAAATAAATCAGGTGAATTAACCCATAAGAACCAAAATCTCAATTGAAATACTTTTAAAAATATGGAAAATAACTTTATTACTCCCCTCTAAACAACAGTAGGAGACTGTGTGAGTGTTCTCATTTTATAGTTGTGTGACAAGTCAGTAGCAAAATAAAAGTCTCAGTTTGAGCTCTGCACTTAATTTTCTGTTTACAAGTAATTTCTCGCCCAAGCTCTTACGATGAAATTTTGTCTCAAAGCTGGTAAATAGTAGCAAAATGCTAATTAATATTAAATCATATCATCTCAGATCTTCAGAACTGTTTACCAGTTTACCACAGTTTAATATATATCAGTAGAATTATGTACTTTTCAACAACCACCACAGGTCTGGTATCAGGCAAGCAAACGGGAAAAACCGAGTCAGACAAAAAAATTCAGCCGTACACCCCTTCCTTTAGAAACCTATTCTGCCCTGATGAGGTGGAATAGCTTATACACTGCATAACAAGGGACTGCATCAATAGCCATCTACACATGATTAAAAAAAGTAAAAAGCAAAATTCTTGGTCCAATTATCTAAATATTTGAAAATGTTTAGCGTGATATGTTATCAGACATTAGAGATAATTATATGAAAGACAATCTGGTTTACTTTTTGGTAAAAGTGCATTTTAGCGTATTTTGTTCGAAACCGCTTAGCTAAAAATAAATAGCGTATTTTATTGTTTGGGTGCGTTCTCGAACCTCCGCAGGTATTTACATCAATCCGACTTCTACCTTGGCATGTATCACTCTCGTCAATCCAGCTTCTGTTGCAGCAACAATTTTTTCATCAATCCTGATTCTATTTAAATAACAATTATTTGCCATCAGCCAAGCTCTCATTTAATTAAGTATCTTTTCAGCAACCCGCTTCTATTTAAGGGTAATAATTTTCATCAATCCAACTTCTATTTCTCATGCAATCTTTTCATCAGTTCCGTTTCCATTTCTCGAGCGCTATTTTTGTCCATCCAGCTGCTATGTCAGCCATTAGATACCTTAATCCACCTTCCATTTCTCAAGTGTTTTCTCATCAATTCAGCTTCTATTTCACCAAGAAGTTTTCACCAATCCAACTTTCAATATCACTCAATTTTGTCTGTTTGTAACTTTTTTCCATCAACGAAATATGTAAATACATACGCCAAATAATAAAATACGCTAAAATGCACCATATCGATTTCGAAATAATAAAATACGCTAAAATGCACTTTTACCTACTTTTTAATCACAGTGTGTAGTTGCCCAAAGTCCGATTGATTGACTTTAAAATGGTGCAGCCATAGACTACTTTCTACCTATAGACCGTGAGGATTAAAACAAAGTTTATGCTTAATCCCTTAATATTAGCAGTTACATCATCGTCCTAACTGCCATTAATTAAAATATGAGTCTGTCCACAAAATTATATGCGAATAATTACAGAATCTACCACGTTTCGAATCAAAGTATAACATTCACTTAATCTGGTTTCAAGACGATATCCGAACAAAATGGCGAGCGAATAAAATGTCTGACCACAGCCGAGTAATCTGGGTTAATGGTGACTACACACACTGTCATCTAGCGAATACATTGTAACATTCCTACTTTTTAGTTCTCTCGTTTGGTAGCTGTGAATTATTAAATAATTAAATAGACTCATTCAAAAAGCAGAACTTTTACATAATATTTCAGCCCGAATTTCTATTGTGCCTCAGATCGTGGTCATGCTATCCTACTGTCCCTCAATGACAATGGTGCAGCTTTTGAAGCTGTCGGTCACACAATCCTTCTCGTCCGGCACAGCAGGCCATATATGACTCGTTTTGATAAATTGATTCTGTTCTTGCCTCCTTCTGCTTATTCGATATTCTACAGATCGCTCTGTGTCAACCTTGTTCCCTAGGTCCACTTGTGGAAAGAAGTCTCCTTAATCCATTAATGCCCAACATTTTTGTTTTGCAAACTTTTTCAATTTGGGGTTATATGCAATGACTTTAGACCATAATTATATCTCTGTGTTTGTTTTGTTTATATTTCATTTCCCCAATTCTTGTTTTGCACTTTAAAGTTTGGTCCCATACTATAATTATGGGATTGTAGGCATGAATGGGTAGCATCAACTGCTGGAGCGGACGTTAATGTTAATTTTATTATATAACGACAGTAAAAATGTTTCATTGCGATTATCGCATGTAGGCTATGTGCGGCTGTTATAGCGCCACTTGTAGAAACTACTCAGAAGCGCTCCAAACAACAGCGTGGACACTGAATCGGAAACCCTCTACCCCAGACATCTTTAGCAGGATATAGTGGTTGCTCATGGTGAATCCCCACCAGGCTGGGACAGCATAGAGGATCCTCGCGACAGAAGTGGCTCGAGCTACTTCATGCAGAGCGTACGGAAGGGCGGCCATGCAATTATTATCACTGGGCCAATTTTCCTCCGTTTCTTTTATCTCCTCGATTTTATCCCATTAGTGCCGAGCGTCCGTTATAAACTTATCAACTGCATAATTATAATGACCAGCACTATAGTTTGAAAACGAATTATGGGTCAACTAATTATGAAGATAAAGCCCCTCGGCAGTCACACAAGAGATCGATAAACATTGCAATTAAAAATAATGTGTCGTCACATAGACACCTTTTATCTGCTTTTATCATGCGATATAATTACAACAAATTTCGTTAAAACGCTTGAATGTGCACCAACCCGTCGCAATGAAACGGAGGAGGCGAAGCTTACTGTCATTTGGCAGAATTAAAAAAACGATAAAAGTTAAAAAGTTGTGGCGGGGTGGGGTTGGATGGGTTGGAGTTTGTTGTGGTTGTGGCCGGGAGCGGGTCGTATTATAAATTTCCCGGGCAACGCCGGGTAGGCCTACCCCAGCTTGTTAACTTATATTATATAGGCTAATTTGTGTCCTGTCCTATGCTCGCACTCGTGTAAATATATCTAGATGACAGTAAATCGTGGTTGGAAGGAGGAGACGACGAGGGAGAGGACTGTCCCTCCGCCATCAGAACATATTATTCCGATGCTGTGAAAATGAAGTCGATAACAGTTCACAGTCATTGATGTATCATGTCTACACGTCGCTTTGACTTCTCCTCTTCTCTTCTTATTCGTCCCATCACACAACTCAAGTAGCAAAAACTCAAAACCAGAGGAAAATACTGCAATTGATGTGCAATGTGTGGTGACGCCTTGTCATGATGAACAATTATCGTTGGCATCGCCCTCCAACTGAATTTAACCTTCGGATCGACCCGAACCAAGAGGCAGTCGATCATATTCTATCAAACGGCAACTTATTGCCCGTCAATGGAGTTATAGTCAACATTCTATGTCGTGATAAACAGGCGCAAAACTTTGGAGTAACTTGTTTATCCACTTACATACCTTTAACAGACTTTCTACACATTATAGAAATTCAGCGAGTGAATTATTCTTTAAAATATTTTTTCCCGTTTATCCAATGACCTCAATATTATTGGTGTCACATTGGAACAAAAATCGCAAGACCTGCCATAACGTTTCGTATATAAAAATTTGCAGAGTGGTCTGAGATGGTTGTTAGACAGACCTCTAGGTTGATCGGAGAAGTGTCGTCACGGGTCACGATGACATCAAGCCAGTCACCGTGCTGGTAGGTCGGTTCTGCCACGTGCTGGACCAGACCGAATTGCTGCAGCACCGCTCCAAGGTCACGTGTCTCCGGTCGAGTCAGGTCTTCAAGGTGGAGGTTGAGATCCCCAACGAGCACAACAGTACTTGCCTGCTGTACCAAGCAAGCTGCTCCAGCATCGTCGTGAGTTCGGTGAAGAACGCCTGTGATGGTGGTGTTGAACCTGGACGGTAGACCGTCAGCAGATTATGGATAATTTTATTTAACCTCTCTTCCATGTAGGCTACTCAGAAGCGCTTCCGGCCCAACCACGGCTAAATAAGACACGTTTTTGAGAGTGACACCCGGGAACTAAGCGCAGTGTAACAAGGAGGCCATTCCAGGCTATAGGACCAGCGACAGAGAATTGAGTAACTGCAAGTTCTGACTGTTCGGCGTCTGAAAGCCACAAGATGCCGTTAAACATAGGGTCTAGGACTTTACCCCCTGCCATTTCCCCCCTGCCATTACCCCCGCCCATTACCCCCCGTAGGACATTACTCCCCTGTCATTACCCCCCGGTCTGCTTACATTTGGGGCTAGTTTATGTATGTATGTATATATGTATGTATGTATGTATGTATGTATGTATGTTTGCGAATTTTTTCAATCCAGCTTCTATTTCATACCTATAAATACCTTCATCCAGCTTCTATTTCTCGCTTGTTATTTTCGTCAATCCAGCTTCTATTTCAGACATAGAAATACCTTCATCCAGCTCTTATTTCTCATGCTTTATTTTCGTCATTCGAGCTTCTAATTCACCTGTAAAAACCATCATCCAGATTCCATTTCTCAATGCGTCACAATCGGATTGACAAAAATAACGCATGAGAAATAAAAGCTGGATGAAGGTATTTTTATATATGAAATAGAGGCTGGATTGACGAAAATAAAGCATGAGAAATGGAATCTGGATGAAGGTATTTTTATATATGAAATAGAAGCTGGATTGACGAAAATAAAGCATGAGAAATGGAAGCCGGATGAGGGTATTTTTATATATGAGATAGAAGCTGGATTGACGAGAATAGCGAGCGAGAAATAGAAGCTTGATGAACCGAACACCCTCGTACATACATACATACATGCATGCATACATACATACATACAAAACATACGTACATAAACTAGCCCCAAATGTAAGCAGACCGGGGGGGTAATGACAGGGGGTAATGTCCTACGGGGGTAATGGGCGGGGGGTAATGGCAGGGGGAAATGGCAGGGGGATAATGGGCCGGGGGGTAAAGTCCGGATACCCGTTAAACAATGAATGAAACAGTCCTCATCTTCAACACCTTTAATATGTATTCTTTCATATATTTAATAACGTTGGTGCAGCTTCATTTGCAAACATTCATTTACAGTTGATATCAAACAATATTACTTAAATTGCATTAGATGATCCTGTTATCATAATCTATGAGAATGGAAAATGTAAGATGAACTCTTTTAAGATGTTATTGATTGAACATTGTTGGAATTGTGAAGCTCCATTCAGACACCTGCATGTTGATGGTGTTTTGGGATGCTAGAAATTTGTTTTTGTTGCATTGTATACATATTTTCTATATTGTCGTCAACGGCCATTGATGGCATAGGACGACGTTAAACTTTGGAATAATAATAAACATTTGCAATCAACATCAACTGTGTATTGATCTTCTGCATGGCTCAGAGCCTGTTTGACTGGAAATAATTAAAGGCTTTTGCTTCGAACATCTAATCCTACAAAATTAATTTGGAAATCTGTGTTTCAGCGCGATTTTTAAATTTCAAAATGTAACATCGTCTTTGAACTTTGCGTGCAAGTGCTATCCGTTCCAGGTCGTTGATTCCCTCTCTCTCTGACACGCAACGTGACCCGATTGTCCCTATGACTTGAACTACCAGAGTGCTGAATAATTTACCCAGTGGTCCCGGTAATTAACTTATTGGTCTTTCTATGTTCTGTTTCCGCAAGCGTTTGAAATCATTCTCTTTGATTCTTTGATTGCGGCTTGGTGCTGTCAGGTCAGGAGCGCCTCTGAGGAGCTTTCTTCAAGTGGCGATATATAAATTCATGATCGCGATTACAATTACAATTGTGTGGTATTCTTATCCAATGAAGATGCTGAGGATGATGAAGAATAAGAACAAAGACTGGATAACAGATTGCACGGCTTATAGACACCGTTAACACGAATTATCTATATCGAATAAAAACATTGAAAGCGCGAAACATTTTCGACCGGTTGTTCATTATTCATTAAGTCATTCATTCATTCATTCAAGAATTTAAGTAGCGCTTCTTCAAGAGGACTACACAAAAGCGCTCCCGACCAGTAGCGGCGCTAGGGGAGGCTGGGGGCTAAGCCCCCTAAAAAAGGCCATCTATTTTTTTCGCCATGTAAAAATGAAATATTTGGACGATTTACCCCCTTTAGTCTCCCAAAAAAATTAAGCGCAAGGCTGAAGATTTTGGTCGATGACTAAAAAAAAAGGTCGTCAGAAATTTAATGGAAAATTTTCTAAAGATTTTGGTCGATGACTAAAAAAAGGTCCCACTGCTCCCGACTTACACGGCAAAAAAGACAGTTTTGATTTTAATTTTTTTAATGTTTAAGTGATAACCCCAGGAAGTAGACTGGGCCAATCACAGAAAAGGCTCTCTTCTGCATAGTTGCAGTTCGTGCGAATGGGACCAAGAGCAACCCCTTCTGTGCAGATTGGAGGGGCTGTGGCCTTGGGTAGGGGAGAGTATGCACCCTTGATCCTAATGCACCCTTGATCCTAATGAGTTTTCTCCGTACTTACTTTCTCAATATCACCCAGCAGGGAACCAGACTATTATACATATTCATTAAACATCCACAGCTGTGTTTCAGAAAACAAACAAGGCGATGTTGTATTTTTATAGCAAAATTTTGATTTTGGACGTGAAAAGTAAATTTTTGACAATTTTTACGAACCTCACAGTTTCGATATTTGTGCAAGGTGAGTAACGTCTTTAGTGTCGTTTTGTATATATTTTGTTTAAGTATGGTTCGAACAACTTTGCGTTACTGCACATGATATCTAGAAAAAGTTATGATGAATATGGTGAACATGGTAGGGTGTTGCACCCTTGATCCCTATGAGCGTATGCACCCTTGATCCCATAGGATCAAGGGTGCATATTTATACTTCTATGGAAAATTATTACAGTTCATTTCTGTTAAACTTTTAAAAGTTCAACTGCTGCTTATTAAACTAGGTCTAGAGTTAAAATAGAATAAAATATAGGTTATTAAAATAATTTATTTATTTATTATTGCAGCACCAGAAAATGGTTTTATCACATAGAGTGTACAATAGATAGGCCATCAAGAGGTCAGGCATTGTCTCAGAAGAGAACGTGTAGCAGCTGTGAAGCAATCCTAGAAGGCCAAACAGTCTACCCTGTCGCAAAGCAGACTCGAATCAATTTAATGACCTTTAAAAGATATGTGCGGAAGCCAAAGTGAACCCCAAGACAATCTGTAGACCAAACATTGTGACAATACAAATTTTGAGTAATGATGAGGAGAAATCATTCTCAGAATATTTGTTGCAAGAAAAAAATCACTAAAAAGAGATTTGTCATCCCAGAAAACTCCAGATCCTATCCGATTCCACTTGAGGATATCATTAGGAAACTTCGTCATCCGATAGTTATGGGGGGAACAGAGTGCATTGGTCGACAGATCACATTTCCGTTCTCGTACACTGATTTTAACTTGGGTTAATGTTTATTATTCTGCATGCTGAATAATGCTGTTTCAGCTTTTCGTTCTCTTCAGTAGACCTAGGTTTTTATGCAAGTAATTGTTAGTGTTTGACTGCTAATTGGCAGTTTAATTAGCTGTTTAAAGAATTGTTGGCCCGTGTACGTTAAGTATTGCATGTCAGTAGTGTTATCCTTTTTACTAGAATAAAATCTATTGTAGTTTTGCTTTCTATTCAACATTAAAATGTTATTGCGAATGGTCGGGCATCATTTTGGTACATAATCCAGCACTGGAATCAAGAGAACACACATAGGATCAAGGGTGCATGCATATGGGATCAAGGGTGCATACATGTATGCACCCTTGATCCCATGTGAGTAACCTTCGTTTTTGTCATATAACATTTAAATGTGAAGGAATAACAAAACAATAAATACAACGTAACATTGGAAATAAAATTGTCTATTACATACATTCGAGCCAAATTCAAAAATGCTAAAAAAATCATAGTAAATGAGAAAAATAGCAAAATAGGATCAAGGGTGCATACTCTCCCCTACCCCTGTGGTGCAACAAATCATCCAAGTCTACGGAAATACATAAAATTCGATCATGACTTCATTATTTTGTATACGGAAAATAAGCGCATAATTATTATAGACTGTGACTGATGCAGGATTGGCAGCAATATACGTTGAAATAAAAATTAAATCTATATATTCGCTAGATGACGGGATGCACTTTCGGAAACTCAGGCTCACTCGTCACAGTGTCGGATGACTTTCATCGTTCGCCATATTGTTCGAGAAGATTCTGCCTCAACTACACACATGGTTAGATTCTGTAATTCTACAATAATTCTTTGCGTATTATTTTGGGCAAGCGTACGCTTTAGCGTAGTTAAATAGGTAAAGGTGCACTTTAGCATATTTATTTTTTTAGCAAATATATGTGTTTTCGTATTTCGTTGATAAAATCGTTATGACGGTTAGTTTTTTTCCTTGAAATGTTCAAAAACCGGTAAACGTGTAGTTTAGCGTCGTAAATTATTTTCACGCTTTTTATAACACAAAAAGCGCCGCAAATTATTTCTAATAGCGTATCTATAGAAATCTACGCTATTAGAAATGATGTAACTGATGTAAAAACTGATGTAACAGCACATTTAAAATTGGTAAGGAGATGAGTATTGACAGAAAATGTGTTTTTAAAATGTCACATTTCCCATGCGATTACCCGCAATTGCATTGGTTTCAATGTTTATTGGAGAAAAGTCAGTAATTCTTCAATAAAATAAAAATGATTTTGATGAAAATTTATTCCTGCCAAAGCAGAAACATCACTGCTAAAACGGATTTTTGACGAATTCTTGCCTAAGCGAAAGCTGGATCGACGTGCATGATTCTTGGGTTCTTGTTTTTTTATCCTACCACCAAAATTTATAAATTCGATGAAAAATATTTCCTGACGAAATAGAATCGGGATTTATCGCGTGAGGTTCGGTTAGGGCTCAGGTTAGGCGTCGTGAGGGTCGCTTAGGGTTAGTTTGCTGAAATTGAAGTTGGACTGATGAACAATAATTTTCAATGAAAAATTGATGAAAAATATTTGCTGACGAAATAGAAGAGGGTTTTATCGAACAAATTCTTGCCTAAACAGAAGCTGTGTCGATTAAAAGGATTCTCGGCAAACTAGAAGTTGGATTTATTAAAGATAACAACGCTGCAACGTTAGTTCTAGGTGTCTTGGTGGTCGGATAAAAAACAAGTACCGATTCTTGCCAAACTAGAAGTTGGATTGATTAAGAATAATGCTGCTGCAACGAGCCAATAATTAAATAAGCTAAAATACACTTTACCATTTTGTGGACAACACATTATTAATGGCAGCTAGGACGACGAGGGAGTTGGTGATAATGATGGACTGATCATATTGTTTTGCTCAGTTTATGACTACACTGCTAGAAAGTCAATCAATCGAGCTTTGGGCAACTACACCGTGATTTAAAAAAAGTAAGGCAAATTGTTTTTGATTAACTCTAATGGCTAATAACATATCACGGTAAAATTTTCCAAATACTTAGATAATTGTATTTGGGCAACTAGATGGCTGTTGATGCAGTCCCTTGTCACGCAGTGTTTAAGTTATTCCACCTCATCAGGGCAGAATAGGTTTCTGAAAGAAGGGGTGCACGAGTGTAGGACATTTCCCCTCTGGACAACAACAACCCCAGACAATAACCCCCGGACAATAACCCCCTCCGGTCAATTCTCCTCCCATGATTTAGCCTAGGACATTAACCCCCGGACAATTCCCCCTTGATGCGCAAATAGCTTATTTCTGTCGGTATTATTATAACATATTTAATTATAACATATCTAATTATAACATATTTATATTGTTTTTTGGATTTAGAATTTTGTGCTGTTTTAAAACATTTGACATTGAATCGATATAGAAATGATGTATGTTTGTTTATTATAACATGTCTGTACACCAAAATGCGGATAGCAATTGGTATATTAAAGAATATTCTTATCTTATCTTATCTTATTTGCTCAAACTTGGGTTAATTATCCAGTTCGCAGAACTGTGTCAACTAGTTAGGGTCATACGGGTAAACACCCGTCGCTGTCATTCAGGCGTGAACTTATAGCTTGTTAGTGTCGTTCAGTTACTCGGACGGTATGACGCTGATACTTGTTAGAGCAATTTAGGACAGCATGAATCGTCGTCTTCAATCCAGCTTCCATTTAGGTAAAAATTCGTTTCATCCATCTTCTATTTAAATAACAAGTATTTTTATCAATCCAGCTCCAATTTAAGCATTAATATTTTCATCAATCCAGCTCCAATTTAAGCAAGAATATTTTCATCAATCCAGCTCCAATTTCAGCAAGAACATTTTCATCAATCCAACTTCCATTTAAGTAAAAAAATTATCAATCCGGCTTCTATTTAGCGAGAATTCTTTTCATCAATATAACTTGCGTACTTAGGAACGGCATTTGATAGAACAACCACTTATACGCAATATGTTCTACCAGGGAGTTTTGTCATACTCCAGGGGGAATTGTGCAGGGGTTATTATTGTCCGGGGGTTTTGTCCAGGGGGGAAATGTCCGCGCCCCTGGGTGTACAGCTGAGTTTTTGTCTGACTCGTTTTTCTGGGTTGCTCTCCTGATACAAGACCTGTGATATGATTTTAAATTACCATTTTGCTACTATTTACCAGCTTTGAGACAAAATTTCATCGTTAGAACTTGGGCAAAAAATTACTTGTAAACAGAAAATTAAGTGCTTAGCAGGATTGCCAGATTTCGGAAAAACTTTGTCGCGAGATCACGACAAAAAATCGCGAAAATCGCGAGATTATCACGAAAAAAGTCGCGAAAATCGCGAGATTATCGAACTTTACAAAACGCTTTGTCCTCGCCGGAGGGATCACTTGACAGTCATCATGTCGTAAAAAAAACACGTCACTAATGATTTAATTGTGCCATGAGTCTTTCCCGGAGTCTGTTACACATTACCGTTTTTATAAATATTTTTGCATTCAGTAATGAAATCTTCAAAAAAGGTGTTCAATTTTCCTTCTAAAAAAAACTGATGACTTTTTAGTCATCCGTCCGAAATCTTCAAAAAGGTGTTCAATTTCCCTTCAATAAATAACTGATGATTTTATTTTAGTCATCCGTCCGAAATCTTCAAAAAAGGTGTTCAGTTTCCTTCTAAAAAACAGATGATTTTCTTGGTCATCCGTCCGAAATCTTCAACAAAAGGTGTTCAATATTCCTTCTAAAAATGGATGGATCCGATTTGACCAGGGTCTATGACAACAGAGGCCGTTTCCCTGGACAGAAATTTGCTCGGAGCAAGTTAACAAACTGATGACTTTTTTAGTCATCCGTCCAAAATCTTAAAAAAGGTGTTCAATTACCCTTCGCAAAAAACTGATGACTTTTCTTTGGTCATCGACCAAATCTTTTTTTAAAATATGACCAATTAGTTAATTTTTTTAGCCATTTTTCATTCGATGGGTGTTTTCATTGTTTTATTTCATACATTTTACATCAAGTGCTCGTAATTGCATTAATTTTTTCCCGCATTTTCCATTTCGGTGGGTGTTCAAACACCCAAAACTACGGCCCTGGCTTCCGTGCAGTTTGCATTTATGCTGAACTTTGACAATAATATAATTAGGCTATGTTTGTAAAGCATTCTAGAAGTAACTTGCTACCGATGATGATATATAAATTGTCTTGATTACAATTGTGAAAAACCTGAATCTTGGCCTTCTTGTGGGAGCTTGAGCCCCCCGTAGCCCCTGATAAACTACGCCCATGCTCGCATTTTAGTGCTTACGGTAAATTAGTCCGTGCTTCTTAAAGAATTAATGCATTTATTATTAGGTAGACAACGCCACACACAACTGGTCACAGTAATTTGAATTTGAATTTATGAGATTTCAAAATGTCGCCGTGGCGACCGCGAGACAATCCAAACGTCCCCCAAAAAGCGCGAGGTCGCGAGGACGAAATTTTCAGTCGCGAGCACTTTCAAAAGTCGCCCAATTCGTGCTTTTCGCGACTACCTGGCAACCCTGGTGCCTAGCTCAATCTGAGACTTTTATTTTAATACTAACTTGTCACACAACTACAAAATGAGAACACTCACACAGTCTCGTACTGTAGTGTAGAGGTCAGTAATAAAGTTATTTTCTATATTCTTAAGTATTTATTATGAGTTTTTCTCTGTTATTTTTAGAAAGTACATGAGGAATACTGTAGTATAGAAGGCAGGGATAAAGTTATTTTCTATATATTTTTCAAAGTGTTTAAATTGAGTTTTTACTCTTATTTTTAGCAAGTACATGAGGAATACTGTTGTGTACAGTGCAATAATAGAGTTGTTTTCTATGTTTTTTTTAAAGTATTTAAAATGAGTTTTTACTGTTATTTTTTAGCAGGTACATGAGGCATACTGTAATTTACAGGGCAATAATACAGTTATTTTCTATGTTTTTTGGAAGTATTTAAAATGAGTTTTTACTGTTAATTTTAGAAGGTGCATGAGGAAGGTGGACAACTTTTCTAAAGCTTCTAAAATTTGCTACATTAACCTTCATCAAACAAATTACACTGGACGTTTCGGGCTACAACATTCCTGACTGTCAACTATTTCGTCTTCAGTTATAATCATACTGTGCAATAGCGTAGAGGTGTGCCATATCACACAGTATGAAATGCTTCACTATTTCGTCATAGACTTTCTTTCTGATTTCTTACTTAACACGAAAGATGGCCTCTAGTGACAGATGAAGCATGGATCCTTCTTGTTAGCACTCAGAAAAAGAGACAACATTATTGTGAGTTTGTACATTGCTCGTGCTGGAAGAACAATTACTGTAAAAGGTTTGCATAGGCAATTACTTTGCAACGAAGAACATGACTCCACTTCACAAAAGTCACATTCCAGCATTTTCTACTAATGTATCATTGCTAAGTCTCATGCGAACCAATTAAAAACACACAGATCTCAGTTATTTCAGAAACTATTTACTAATGGTGATTATCGCCTAAAATATTTTCAAAGAAAATTGTGAAATAATCAAATAAACGAGTAGTTAGAAGGATGGCGAATGACATGTGAGAAATTCAATAGAAATGTCAGATATGTTCTGAATCATTTGATCAGGTCTTTAAATGAAAAGGCACATGAGAAAACACACTGCAATGAAATCGTACAGTTGCCAGCTATGTCAGAAATCATTTAATGAAGGTGGTAACCTGAAAAAGCACATGCGAATACATACTGGAGAAAAACCATTCAATTGCCAGCTATGTCAAAAGTCATTTAGTGTAGGTGGTCATTTGAAGACGCACATGCGAATCCATACTGGAGAGAAACCATACAGTTGTCAGATATGTCAGAAATCATTTAATGGAAATGGTGACCTGAAAACGCACATGAGAATTCATACTGGAGAGAAACCATACAGTTGCCTGATATGTCAGAAATCATTTAATGAAAATGGTAGCCTGAAAACTCACATGAGAATTCATACTAGAGAGAAGCCATACAGTTGCAAGATATGTCAGAAATCATGTAATGAAAATGGTAGCCTGAAAAGGCACATGAGAATTCATACTGGAGAAAAACCATACAGTTGCCAGATATGTCAGAAATCATTTAATGGAAATGGTGACCTGAAAAGACACATGAGAATTCATACTGGAGAGAAACCATACAGTTGTCAGATATGTCAGAAATCATTTAATGAAAATGGTACCCTGAAAAGGCACATGAGAATTCATACTGGGGAGAAACCGTACATTTGCCAGATTTGTCAGAAATCATATTCTGCAAGTTATGCTCTGAAGTTTCACTTGAGAATTCATTCTGGAGAAAAACCATACATGTGTCAGATATGCCAGAAAGGGTTTTGTCAATATTGTAATTTGAAAACTCACGTGAGATTCTATTTTGGTGATAAACCGTAGATACTGTGTTGTTGTATTTGTTTGTTTGTTTGTATATGCACTTGTTATAGCGCCCCTTCAAGCTCTCGCTACTCAGAGGCGCTCCCGAATGCAGAGCGGACACTGCATTCGAGTTTCACGCCGAAGCGCTGAGCAATTGGGAGTGAAGGACTTGCCCAAGGTCCTTACGCGGCGAGGTGGATTCGAACCTCGAACCTTCCGGCTTCAAGGCAACGACGCCACCACTGTATTGTATTGAGATGTGTTGTATTGTATTGAGTTGCATTGTGTTGTATCTGCAGATTAATAGTAACGAAAAATACTCTGTTACCCTTTATATATTGACATCTTTGGTCAGTCACAGCCGAATACGAGGCGAAACATATTATTCTAATTAGATATGCACATGCACTTCCATCGGTTGAGATTATTTCTGTTGACCTGTGCAGCTGTGTGAAAACGAACGAAGACGATTAGCTTCGTACTGTTCATTATCTATAGGCTACAGAGAAAGAGATACACAAAAAATCATGGTGATATTTGAGGACCACCTTCACCGATACATATCTAACGCTTCCTATAAACGCGTAGTACTATTCAAGATTTTCTTCTCTGTATGTGCGTGTATAGGGGACGCGTTCTGAATAGTTATCTGGAAGGGCGCCATATAAATTGTATTGATTGATAGACAGACACATGGATGAATAGATAAATTGATGAATAGATAGATTGACAAAACAGACAGAGTAAATATTAAGTAGTAGATGATCATTTCCATCGGACCACGCTGTGTTGTAATTAACGAAGTACGTTCGCATCACCCCCTCCTTAACTATTTAGCATTTAGACTGGCACCATAATATAATCGGAGGCAGCTTTCCTGTTGTCTATGAACCTATTATGGTCGCAATGGACCATAAACAGCGACATACAAATCATATGTTCTGCATTGCAAAATAAAGTTCGTAGACCTTATATATAGCGCCGTAAGTATGATCATTAAAGGTGTCTACGACTATGCCGTACTATCGATTGTTACAGCAACATCGTGCGGCTGCCAGAGGAGGTTAACATTGTCATAACTCAACTAATCGCGAGTTAAAAGCAGTTTAAAAAAAAAATAATAACATTTGTAGAATACATATTAACCCTCGGGCTACTAAGGGGGGGTGGTTGCCACCCCCCCCCCCTAGGTTTTTCGCAAATCAAACGCGTTCCGTCTGGAATAAAATTTTGAAAAAATTGGTAGCTGTAGAGGGTTCATTGGGACACATTTTGAGGTAAAACTTTTGATGATGCCCCCTACCGTTCAAAAGTTACACCCGATATACCAAAGGTACCAGGGGGGGTGGATACCACCCCCCCCTAGAATATCGTCTGTAACTTTTCCGCCCTTTAATATTAAGATACACAAATTATACCATTCTATAGAGGGAATGTGGGGCTACATTTCCATGCTCACTGAGTTGTCTTTTGACAACCGGAAGTGCTCAAAATAAATTGAAATATATATAAAGGTGTTTTATTTTCATAAAATTGTCATGTTGTTTCTATTATAACTTATCCATAATTTATTTTTTAATAGAAATAAATTATGCCATTCTGTAGAGGGCATTTAGGGCTATTTTCTGATACTAAATAATTTGTTTTTTGATGACCGGAAGTGCTCAAAATAAATTAAAATGTATGAAAATGTTGGGTTTTTTTACAACGCAAGCCGAAATGTGTGCGTAAACGTTTTTCAGCGGCAAAAACATGTTTTTTTGTTTTGATTGAACATAAAACAGACTTATTACTAGTTTTTATAGTTGAATGTTGGACTTTATTATATGTAAACTACCTTTTATATATAAATCATGTATAAAACACACAGAATCTAATATATTTCCTATGCGTAAGTATACATTTTGTGGAATCGACGGGTACCCATGGTAAAAAATTCATAATTTCGAGGGGCATTCATATTTTCTAAACCTAAATATACCATTTTGTGCAGAAATGAATGCTGAATCAAATGGTGTATTACAAGTTATGATATCTCAAACCCAACCCAAAATCCAGGGGGGGGTGGTAACCACCCCCCCCCTTGGTAGTCAGTGTTACAAAAAAAGCTTGGTAGCCTGAGGGTTAAAATTGGTCACAGCGATCACTATTTAGTCTATTGTTTAGCGACATCTTGTGGCTGCCGATTACACCGACATTTCCTTAGCCCAGTGCTGTCTAAACGTTTTCGAATTCTCAAAGGGTAAGGCCGCACCAGTAAACTCAAAAGCAATTGAATTTAAATTTATTTAACAGCTAAAATTCAGTGAATATTTCTTAGCAGTATTGACATGTAGGCTACCGTGGAATTATTTTTATCATTATGTAAAAATAATGAGTTATAGTGTAACGGAACAGGGCTGGGCAAAGACCACCAGGAACCGAACCACCAACCCTGTCGTCAAGTCTCGTCAGTCCTGTCCAAGGGTAAGGCTTCAACTGTAGATTGAAGGCTAGCCGACTAGGCTTAAACACGTTTATTGGCTTCCAACGACAACATAATAGCAAGGTAAAGTCAAATAGGCAAATTCAACAGAACAGTACTGATTGTAGATGGGACTCGATATGGACTGCAGCAACCCCTATAGCACGCAGAGTCCTCCCTGCTGTCGCAGTCAGCCGTCCTGGCACCACCCGTCAGTCTAGAAGGTAGTCGCCGACGTCCGTCGTCGAAGTAGTCGACGTCAGTAGTCGAAGTCGAAGTAGTCGACTATCCGTAGTCGTCGACTAATCGTCAGCCAGTCGTCGCAGTCAGAGGCAGATAATATCGGTGTGCATCGTATTAAAGGTGTTACAGACGAGAAGTATGTCATCCATGGTTGTTGCTGCTGAGATAGAAGCTGGATTGAATAAAAGAACTCCTTATAAAGTGAAAATCGATTGACGAAACCCTAAATGCCAAAAAGACCAACGAAATGAACTCAGCTTCTATTTAAGATCTATAAAAAGTTAAAAACTTTCACCCAGCTTCCATTCCTTAAGCGTTTTAACATTAATCCAGGTTCTAATTAAGATATAAAATACCTTGATCCCGCTTCGATATCTCAAGCGTTTTATCATTCATCCAGCTTCGATTTCAGATATAAAAACCCTCATCCAACTTCCATTTTAACCCATTAGTGCCTGATTTTTCAAATTCATCTCAAAATATGAAAACTGTGTTGCAAATGATGAGTTTGGACAATATGCAACACAAATTCTGCACAATTTTTGATTTTGATACTTAAGGGGCAGTTTTTTTAAGCGTCCGATTTTTGGGGACGCTAGGCACGAATGGGTACGTGAAGATTTACATTGTGATGTGTGCAGGTTACATCACTCAAGACTGTTGATATAGTCAAGTTAAGAAAACAGATAAATAATTTGCACTCAGAATAACTTAAAATAAAATGTATGTGCAAAACTGCAACAAAAATGGCATGTTTGAATGCATTTATATGCCAAATTGCTCACATTTTGAAATGAATTGCTTACACGCTGCAAATCACAGTAATGCTGTTCATGTCTCAGATCAATATCCTGTAGCAATGGCAACCAGCACTGTTACAGAAGGCTCATAAAACCGTTACGTGAAGCTCTTCAATTGCTAAAGTACTAGTGACTAGTCTTGTGTAGTAGATTATTGGCCTAACCCCCTTATGTGGAACGACATTTATTTTTTCTCAAACTTCCGCAGACTTTCATTCGCACAATGCATTTGAGTTACAACAGATGGGATTTGGTGCTAGCAAGTGAAGTTCATACTTTCTGGTTTGTCCAGCCAGCTTATCCTTTCCATGACAGACAGCTGTGTGTTCAGATCCATGCACTGGCCCTCACTTTCTATTTTGCACAGCTCGACCAAAGGAAGTGAAAATCTTCACATTTGTGGGCTTGCATTGCCTCAATAATGGTATATTTTGCTCACCTGCTGTAGCAGTCACAGAATGGTAAATAAGTAGTCATAGCAGCCTACACAACATAGTTGTTGCTATGAACCAACCGCACCAAGTTGGGAACCCATGGACTCCAACCCCATTATTATAGGTCTGACTGAGCAAAGTAACCATGTGGTGAATTCAATGAGCATTCTGTGTAGCCAAGAAAGGCTTAGATGCAGGCTGAGAGTGGTAAAGAAGTGGTAAAGGACCACTAGTTGTTAGTAGGAATCAACTGAACTGACAACCAATATGCCACCCGACTAATCCAGGGTTGGGATCCATGTACCAACTCATCCACATGGATGTGGATCAGACCAAAAACCGAGTGGTGTATTCAACATAGTGCGATAACGCTGCCTAGTCATTAGGCCTACCTGATATTGTAGCAGGCCTAGCTGGAAAATGTTACAGGAATGTGATATTCATTACAATGCACAGCGGCATTTCTTGAGTTTGGGCGACACCTTGGACTAGAATGACAAATTACATAGCGACAATTTTTTTTCTTATTTATTTCAAATAAATTATAATAAATTAAATTATTAAATTTAATTATCTGGCAACTGCATACAACGGAATGAGTGCATTCTGACTATTATTTTGCCCTACATTGCATAGGCCTAGTAGATTCTGGACGATTTCTAT
This sequence comes from Lumbricus terrestris, assembly GCA_949752735.1. NCBI lineage: Eukaryota > Metazoa > Annelida > Clitellata > Crassiclitellata > Lumbricidae > Lumbricus > Lumbricus terrestris. Next base: position 3,460,240 of record OX457048.1, on the reverse strand, counting down.
CCATGTGAAATATCCATGTAGGCTATACATGTATACATAGGCCTAATGTAGCCTACAGTTGAAGTTGTCAATAAATTTTTGAGTCAAATAACATCATATAACGCTATCTCTCACTGCAAGTGATACTTCTGCCTACAAACAGCCATTTATACTTCTTTTCAAACAGTATCTGACTACAATACCATACAAGATGCAAAACTGCGTGTATTGAACTTCACGTACCCATTCGTGCCTTGCGTCCCCAAAAATGGGACAGCGCTTCAGTGATAAAATGCATGTGTTGTATATTAGCAAAATGAATTTGATCTAATTATTTATGTAATAGTATATACCAACTTTTGTGAAACCAAAGACAGATCTGTAGAAATGCGGACACATTTTTTTAAATAGGACGCGGAAAGTCCGCAATGTTTACGTTTGCTAAAATAGGTCAATGGCGTGATCAAAAACATAATTTTCAGTCGATAAAAGTATTTTTGGTGCGCATTTTGTGTCAGAATCACTTGATCAGCATGTTAGCATAATGGCTATAACATTAAATTGCATCTTCAATGCAGATTTAATTTTATGTGAATTTTTGAAGTGGTGTCCCATTTTTGGGGACGCTAGGCACTAATGGGTTAAGCGTGTTATCATTCATCCAGCTTATATTTCAGACATAAAATAGAAGTTGGATGAAGGTTTTTATATATCAGAGGCACTGTATTATATCTGTCCATTAGAGGGTTATATCAGGGCTTTTTAACGTGCAGTTGTACACAAAAAGTGCAGTTCTAAATGGATTTGTGCAGCTGTAAAAGCACTTCTGTACAGTTAAAAACTAGCAAAAAAGGTCATTACCATGGAGGATGGGAAAGGAAATAAAGGGTTGTGCAGTTCTACAAATTCCCCAAAAAACAACCCTGGGTAGGCTGGGTTATATTTTTCCCATGAAGAGGCACTGTTTTTAACTATTGCTGGATTCGTGTGCGTCTGTCTATGTCGGAGTGATTGGATTATCTCCGACTTAGTGTGTACTTAGTCTAACTTAGGCCTATGTTTGTCGATGCGCCATTGTAACGGCATTAACTGTGTTACGGCGCAATAGAAACTGTCCTTTTCATCATCATAATCATTAATATTATTATTAGTGCTTCTTCAGTCTACAACGGGGAAAGCCGTCTGCTCTCAAGAACTGTGTTGACAAAGACACTTCAGAAGTTCAGAGTCTTGGCTTTCTTAATGATAGTGCAATGATAATAATGATCATGATAATAATATTAAAAATAATACTAATATAATATATTAGTATTATTTTAAATATTATATTAATAAATTACACGCATTCATTAGTTCGCTACCAATGTAAAAAAATAATGTGATCAAACAATGGTCGCTCCCAACAGACCTCCGCCTATTCGCTCTTCCTACCCAATCTCCCCTCCTACTTCAACCTCTCCTCCGCTTGCACTCTCCTCTGCTTCTTTCCATTCAAGACTGAAAACCGAACTATTCAAGCTATCCTATCCAGATTCTAATCAGGTTCTACTTAACTATCACCATCACCGACAACCTCCGTAGCACCACGCAGTACTTCGGCTTGACCTCCCAGGATTTTTACCTGTCACCGGTACGACAAATGCAGCTATTGGGGACTTGATTTGATATAGCGCCGGTGAGTAACCGGGTGTCCCTGACGTGGCTTCATGGGTGCTGAATTCTCGAATATTTACATTACACTATGTAACAGATCGAATTGCGTCATCATAAATTCCACAAGAGACTGCGGTTTTGGATTATTAGTCTTATCGGAATCGTAAACTCAAAATATCTAAAGCGCTACTCGAAAGCCAAGCGCAGAGCACCAGCTTAAGCAGTAAAGCCTAAGCAGTGGACTATCACAAATTTCACCAACAAAGACAATAAAACACTAATTACTCCAAATAATATGTGACAATCCTTGATTACACATTATCTTTAGTAATGACCAAGCAATGTTACTTATCTACAATAAGCCAATTAGGCCTAGTACACCTGAATGCAGTGGGTAAATAACATCAATAACTACTAGTCTAAAATAGTCAAAAAAATTATATGAAGCTAATCGATGTGTGGAGCAATTTTACTTTACCGCACATTTAATAAACATAGGTCTACCATCAAAATAATATTGTTATGATGACCTGCAACAGTAGCCTACTGCAATCTTAAATGTTGCGAAAAGAAGGCAATACTTTCGATAATTACGTGATGAGTTTTAACTTTACATCACAACGTTTACTTTCTAAAAAATCTGCAATGAAAGTTATACAAATCTTTCATTCAATGACGTATGTATCCAATACCTCATCCAATCGTATCTTTTCTACATTTCCAACTACAATAATTCTTTTCAACATTAAGTGAATGCAATACCAAGTGGGCAGAAGTCAGCAGCAAAGTCATCAGGCGGAGAAAATCGATGACCAGAACAATGCTCTAGAAATTCCTCCTCTTTTTCAAGCAATTCATCACATAAACTACATCCAAAAGATTTCGACAAAGACGTTTCTGCATCCACTTTGCTGGTAGACAGACTTTCTCCAATGTCAACTTTTGACAATAGACCAGCAAGTCGAGCAGGATACGAATACACGTTCGGTGCCAAATGTTCATTTGGTTTATCAGTTACACCTTCAGTATTAAATGACAGAAAACTATCAGACAAATTAGTAAAAACTTTGCTTCCAATTTTAAGATTCTGTGGCAGATTTCTTGAATGGAGATTAAACTCCTTTGTTGAAAAACTTCCCTTGAAAAAAGACATAATATTATAATTGTTTTGCATATCAGTTGCATGAAATATTCTGTGTTTCTTTAGATGCCCATATCGTGCGAAACTTGCATTGCAAACCTCACATATGAATGGTTTTTCTCCAGTATGGATTCGCATGTGCCTTTTCAGGTTACCACTTTCAATAAATGATGTCTGACATAGCTGGCAACTGTATAATTTCTCACCAGTATGGAATCGCATGTGCCTTTTCAAATGACCACCGACACTAAATGACTTTTGACATTGCTGGCAACTGAATGGTTTTTCTCCAGTATGAATTCGCATGTGCCTTTTGAGGTTACCACTTTCAATAAATGATTTCTGACATAGCTGGCAACTGTATAATTTCTCACCAGTATGGATTCTCATGTGCCTTTTCAGGTTATTACTAACATTAAATGATTTCTGACATTGCTGACAACTGTATGATTTCTCACCAGTATGGATTCTCATGTGCATTTTCAGGGTACTACTCTCCCTAAATGATTTCTGACATAACTGGCACCTGTGTGATTTCTCACCAGTATGAATTCTCATGTGTGTTTTCAAATGACCACCGACACTAAATGACTTCTTACATAGTTGACAACTGAACGGTTTTTCTCCAGTATGGATTCGCATGTGACTTTTCAGATCACCAGCAACACTAAAGGACTTTTGACATAGTTGACAACTGAATGGTTTTTCTCCAGTATGGATTCGCATGTGCCTTTTCAGATCACAAGCCACACTAAAGGACTTTTGACATAGTTGACAATTGAATGGTTTTTCTCCAGTATGGATTCGCATGTGAGTTTTCAAATGACCGCCTTCCCTAAATGACTTTCGACATAGCTGGCAACTGAATGGTTTTTCTCCAGAATGTATTATCATGTGCTTTTTCAGATTACCACCTTCATTAAATGATTTCCGACATAGCTGACAACTGTATGATTTCTCACCAGTATGGATTCGCATGTGCCTTCTCAGCTTACTACTATTTCTAAACGATTTCTGACATAACTGGCACAAGTAGGGTCTCTCATCTGTATGGATTCGCATGTGCGTTTTCAAATGACTATCTTCAGTAAACGACTTTTGACATAGTTGGCAACTGAATGGTTTTTCTCCAGCATGTATTCGCATGTGCTTTTTCAGGTTACCACCTTCATTAAATGATTTCCGACATAGCTGACAACTGTATGATTTCATTTCAGTGTGTTTTCTCATGTGCTTTTCCATTTTAAAAACCTTATCAAATTATTTGGAACATATCTAGCATTTGTATTGAATTTCACACATATCAAATCTTGCATTCAAAATCCTTCTTGCAGCTCGTTTAGTTGCTTATTTCACAATTTTCTTTGAAAAGCTTGCAGGTGATCACCAATAGTAAATAGTTTCTGAAATAACTAAGATCTCTGTGGTTTTAATTGGCTCGTATGTGATTTGGCAATGAAACATTAGTAGAAAATGCTGGAATTTGTCTTTTGTGAAGTGAAGTCATGTTCTTCGTTGTAAAGAAATTGCGTACGCAAACCTTTTACAGTAATTGTTCTTCCAGCACGAGCAATGTACAGACTCAAAATAATGTTGACTTTCTTCTGAGTGCTAACAAAGATCCATGCTTCATCTGTCACTAGAGGTCATCTTTCGTGTTAAGTAAGAAATCAGCCAATCAGAAAGAAAGTCTATGACAAAATAGTAAAGCAATTCATACTGTGTGATATAGCACACCTCTACACTATTGCACAGTATGTTTAGAACTGAAGACGAAACGGTTGACATTCATGAATGCTGTAGACAGAAACATCCAACGTAATTTGTTTGATGTAGGTTAATGCAGCAATTTGAAGCTTTAGAAAAGTTGTCAATCTTCCTCGTGTATCTGCTAAAAATAACAGTAGAAATTCAATTTAAATACTTTCAAAAATATAGAAAATAACTTTATCCATGCCCTCTAAACAACAGTAGGAGACTGTGTGAGTGTTCTCATTTTGTAGTTGTATGACAAGTCAGTAGCAAAATAAAAGTCTCAGTTTGAGCTCTGCACTTAATTTTCTGTTTACAAGTAATTTCTCGCCCAAGCTCTTACGATGAAATTTTGTCTCGAAGCTGGTAAATAGTAGCAAAATGCTAATTAATATTAAATCATATCATCTCAGATCTTCAGAACAGTTTACCAGTTTACCACAGTTTAATATATACCAGTAGAATTATGTACTTTTCAACAACCACCACTGGTCTGGTATCAGGCAAGCAAACGGGGAAAACCGAGTCAGACAAAAAAATTCAGCCGTACACCCCTTCCTTTAGAAACCTATTCTGCCCTGATGAGGTGGAATAGCTTAAACACTGCATAACAAGGGACTGCATCAATAGCCATCTACACATGATTAAAAAAAGTAAAAAGCAAAATTCTTGGTCCAATTATCTAAATATTTGAAAATGTTTAGCGTGATATGTTATCAGACATTAGAGATAATTATATGAAAGACAATCTGGTTTACTTTTTGGTAAAAGTGCATTTTAGCGTATTTTGTTCGAAACCGCTTAGCTAAAAATAAATAGCGTATTTTATTGTTTGGGTGCACTTTCGAACCTCCGCAGGTATTTACATCAATCCGACTTCTACCTTGGCATGTATCACTCTCGTCAATCCAGCTTCTGTTGCAGCAACAATTTTTTCATCAATCCTGATTCTATTTAAATAACAATTATTTGCCATCAGCCAAGCTCTCATTTAATTAAGTATCTTTTCAGCAACCCGCTTCTATTTAAGGGAAATAATTTTCATCAATCCAACTTCTATTTCTCATGCAATCTTTTCATCAGTTCCGTTTCCATTTCTCGAGCGTTATTTTTGTCCATCCAGCTGCTATGTCAGCCATTAGATATCTTAATCCACCTTCCATTTCTCAAGTGTTTTCTCGTCAATTCAGCTTCTATTTCACCAAGAAGTTTTCACCAATCCAACTTTCAATATCACTCAATTTTGTCTGTTTGTAACTTTTCCATCAACGAAATATGTAAATACATACGCCAAATAATAAAATACGCTAAAATGCACCATATCGATTTCGAAATAATAAAATAGGCTAAAATGCACTTTTACCTACTTTTTAATCACAGTGTAGTTGCCCAAAGTCCGATTGATTGACTTTCAAATGGTGCAGCCATAAACTACTTTCTACCTATAGACCGTGAGGATTAAAACAAAGTTAATCCCTTAATATTAGCAGTTCCATCGTCGTCATAACTGCCATTAATTAAAATATGAGTCTGTCCACAAAATTATACGCATATAATTATAGAATCTACCACGTTTCGAATCAAAGTAGAACATTCACTTAATCTGGTTTCAAGACTGATATCCGAACAAAATGGCGAGCGAATAAAATGTCTGACCAGCGCCCGAGTAATCTGGATTAATGATGACTACACATACTGTCATCTAGCGAATATATTATAACATTGCTACTTTCAGTTCTCTCGTTTGGTAGCTGTGAATTATTAAATCATTAAATAGACTCATTCAAAAAGCAGAACTTTCACATAATATTTCAGACCGAATTTCGATTCTGCCGCAGATCGTGGCCAGGGGATTTTGACCTGGATTTTGACCTGGCACCGGAACGAAAACGGCAGCTCTGGCTATTGCGGACTTGATTTGATATAGCGCCGGTGAATAAGCTGGTCTCCCTGACGTGGCTTTTGTGGGCGCTGAGAAATTCTCGAAGAATTACATTACATTTACATGCCATCCTACTGTCCCTCAATGACAATGATGCCGCTTTTGAAGCTGTCGACCACACGTACAATCCTTCTCCTCCGTCTGTAAGCCATATAACAGTTCACAGTCATGGGTAGCTTTGACTAATCCTCATCTTCTTCTTATTCGTCCTACATGTATCACGCAATTAAAGTAGCAACAACTCAAAACCAGAGGAAAATACAGCAATTGATGTGCAATGTGTGATGACGCCTTGTCATGATGAACAATTATCGTTGGCATCGCCCTCCAACTGAATTTATTCTTCGGACCGACCTGAACCAAGAGGCAGTCTATCATATTCTATCAAACGGCAACTTATTGCCCGTCAATGGCGTTATTGTCCACATTCTGTGGCATAAACAGACGTTAAACTTTGGAGTAACTTATTTATACACTTAGATACCTTTAACCCCTTTAGCGTGTATTAAAATTTTCAAAAACTCTCATACAGCGTGTAATTTTTTCCAAATTTTTTCTCAAAATTTTTTTCCATAGTGACCAAGTGATTTTTCTGGAAATGATCCTGTTAGTTTTTTCGTGGTCACTGCCCCCCAAAAAAAATTTGGGGGGGGGCAAAAAAATGTTTCGACTGAAAATGAATTTTCTTCAATTTTTTCTTCAGCGACGATCTCCCTGTGACGTAATCCCTGCATAATACGAGTTTCCCGCCAACAACGCTGCATTAGGGATGTTAGGCCTAAATGGCTGCTAGACCTATAGGCCTACTGGGCTTAGAGGGCTACTTGGCCTGATGGGCTGATAAATGTTGCTCCAGTATGTATCACGATACCATCTGCACAGCGACGTTCAGCCTCTGACGTAATCACTGGCTAACACGAGCTCCCCGCCAACAAGGCTGCAAAAGGGCTGTTAGGCCTAAAGGACTGGTAGGCCTATAGGCCTACAAGGTCTAAAGGGTTACTGTGCCTAATGGGCTTATAATGGCTGCTCTAGTATGTGTAACTGTACCATATGCGCAGCCACGATCGCCCTCTGACGTAATCCTTGGCTAATACGACTTCGCCGCTAACAAAGCTGCAGTAGGTCTGCTAGGCCTATAGGCCTACTAGGCCTAGATGGCTACTGGGCCTAATGGGCTGATAAGGGCTGCTCTAATATGTATCACGATACCATCAGCACAGCGACGATCACCCTCTGACGTAATCCCTGGCTAATACGAGTTCCCCGCCATCAAGGCTGCGATAGGGCTTCTAGGCCTATAGGCCTAGATGGCTACTGGGCCTAATGGGCTGATAAGGGCTGCTCTAATATGTATCACGATACCATCAGCACAGCGACGATCACCCTCTGACGTAATCCCTGGCTAACACGAGTTCCCCGCCAACAAGGCTGCAAAAGGGCTGTTAGGCCTAAAGGACTGCTAGGGCTATAGGCCTACTAGGCCTAGAGGGTTACTGGGCCTAATGGGCTGATAAGGGCTGCTCTAATATGTATCACGATACCATAAGCACAGCGACGATCACCCTCTGACGTAATCCCTGGCTAATACGAGTTCCCCGCCATCAAGGCTGCAATAGGGCTTCTAGGCCTATAGGCCTACAAGGCCTAGATGGCTACTGGGCCTAATGGGCTGATAAGGGCTGCTCTAATATGTATCACGATACCATCAGCACAGCGACGATCACCCTCTGACGTAATCCCTGGCTAACACGAGTTCCCCGCCAACAAGGCTGCAAAAGGGCTGTTAGGCCTAAAGGACTGCTAGGGCTATAGGCCTACTAGGCCTAGAGGGTTACTGGGCCTAATGGGCTGATAAGGGCTGCTCTAATATGTATCACGATACCATCAGCACAGCGACGATCACCCTCTGACGTAATCCCTGGCTAATACGAGTTCCCCGCCATCAAGGCTGCAATAGGGCTTCTAGGCACAGTGACGATCACCCTCTGACGTAATCCCTGGCTAATACGAGTTCCCCGCCATGTCGTGATAAACAGGCGCTAAACTTTGGAGTAACTTGTTTATCCACTTAGATACCTTTAACAGACTTTCTACACATTATAGAAATTCAACGAGTGAATTAATCTGGTTTACGTGACTTTAAAATATGTTTTCCCCTCTGATATCCAATGACTTTGGTGTCACATTGGAACAAAAATCACTAGACCTGCCATAACGTGTTGTGTATAATTATATCTAGGTTGATCGGAGAAGTGTCGTCACGGGTCACGATGACATCAAGCCAGTCACCGTGCTGATGGGTCGGTTCTGCCACGTGCTGGGCCAGACCGAATTGCTGCAGCACCGCTTCGAGGTCACGTGTTTCCGGTCGAGTCAGGTCTTCAAGGTGGAGGTTGAGATCCCCAACGAGCACAACAGTACTTGCCTGCTGTACCAAGCAAGCTGCTCCAGCATCGTCGTGAGTTCGGTGAAGAACGCCTGTGATGGTGGTGTTGAACCTGGACGGTAGACCGTCAGCAGATTATGGATAATTTTATTTAACCTCTCTTCCATGTAGGCTACTCAGAAGCGCTTCCGGCCCAACCACGGCTAAATAAGACACGTTTTTGAGAGTGACACCCGGGAACTAAGCGCAGTGTAGCAAGGAGGTCATTCCAGGTTATAGGACCAGCAACAGAGAATTAACGACGCTGTCGGATAGCAGTCCGCGAACGTGGAACATGAATGGCGACCTTACACATCATGACCTGTAGTATCGTAGCGTATAGTATCTAAGAAATTAAGTGCTGTAATATGCCGATCCTGTGTAAGTAGAGATTCTGTAAGCAGCAGTGACTAAGATTTCAGCCTTATAAACGTTTGTAAGTATGATACGTCCATATAATTATTCTACTGAGAAAATAGGTGCACGTTCAGGATTTACTTTCGGTCTAGTTATTTTATTGACTGATTTCGGCTTCCATTTCCCTATACCTTGGTAAATGCGACCAACTTACACAGGATCACTCATCTACTCTTGATTGTGTGAAGGAGAGTGACGTTGTAAATGCTAGGAGTTGAATCTCTTTTGCAACCAAGATCTTTACATTGACAATAGTTCCGCTCTTTTGCGACATCTTATGGTTTGCATAGTCTCTCACATCGTCCTCTCTCCGGAGAGGACTGTCCCTCCGCCATCATAACATATGAACCACTTATATCTGTATTGTATGACCATTAAGTATAAAACAATTAAGTATAAAACTAAAGTATTGGACCTACTCGTCCTAAACCAATTAAGAAAAATTGAAAGATCAACCCGCGGTCCACATTCCTGTGAGTCACATGTTGCTTAACTCGGTGAAACTTTACTTACACGGAAATGTGAATCTATATGACGGTTGAAAATGATTTTGATAGAATATAACGCTTTGATGAATCTGTAAATTTATTAATTCCAGAGCTTCGGTTTTAAAGGTGTCTAAGAGTAGTATAATTTATATATTTAGGAGGAGTCTTTTTACCGTCTAGAGTAGTTAGATTCGCATTCATCCTTATTCATTCAGTCGTTTATTTCGTGAATTTATATAGCACCTCTTCAGGGAAACACGGAGCCAGTGAAGACCGTCACGCATAAAAGCAGAGACGGGCATATTTAGGAGTGCGGCCAATTTAGTGTTTCAGTCAATCTTGCGACAGTCGCTGTCTACTATGACCTTATTACCGTATACTTGTGAAGTTATGATGGGATTAGATTTACTATTTTTAATCAGATTGGTATTTGTTTAGTGAACACTGTGCCATGTATATGAGCAAGAAACACTACAATGTCATGGTCATTTACGCTTTGTCACTTTTATGTGCATTGTAGATATTACGTGTTTAAGGTGTCTAAGACGAACAATCTGTTATCCATGCTATATTTCTCTTCTTCAACATCATCATCTTCATTCGAGAAAGGTTATCACAAGATTGCAATAATGCAATTGTTATCGTAATCATGATTTTATATAATTAAAGATTGATTGTTGGCATCACCCTCCTCCTTGATTTAGTCTTCAGACTGGCACCACATGGAATGTATTTTCAGTTCAACGACACTGTGTGATAACGAAGATCATTATCGACGCCCTCCTCCTTCATCCGTTCTTGGGACTGGCATTGCCAGAATGCAAACAGTGCCTTGACGGCTTTCTTATTGTCCCTGAACATCTTATGGCGAACTGGGGTCGTTAATGCCGACGACGAGATCTTGAATTTCACGATGAAGCTCATTGGCGATTTTTTTATATATCTTATAAATAAGGGAAGTTAAAGGTGTGTATGAATGCATCGTTTTTTGGATCATTTTATCGGGTCCCAAACGTAATACGTATAAAAGCAGCCATTCGACCCCGTTTTAGAGGTGTTTAAGAACAGCGCTCTTCACAGTTCATATTTCGGGGTCCCATACGAATAAAAGCAGCGGTTGACAACGTTTTAGAGGTGTTCAAGGACGGATTTCACGTTTCGCCTACCGGTGGAGACGGGGGTGAGGGAGGTGGGTGGGGTCGGGATAGCGGAGTGGGGTGGAGGGGTGGTGGTGGTGGAGGGAGTGGGGGTGGGGCATGGGGGTGAAATGGGCTGTCGAGGGTGGGGATCGAGGGGTGGGGTGGAGAGGGTGGGATGAGGTGAGAAGTGGCGGGGTGGGGTGGTGGGGTGGCGAGAGGTCGGGGCTGGAGTGGGGTTGGGGGTGGGGTTGGGGGTGGAGTGGCTGGTGGGGGTTGGGCTGGGTTGAGGGGTGGGGGACTGGTGGAGATGGGGAGATGGCTGGGGTGGGGAGGGGTGGTGGTGGGGTGGAGGGGAATGGGGTGGGAGGTTGAGAGGTGGAGTGGGGTGGTGAAGGTCGGATGGGGGTTTGGCGGGTTGAGTGGGGTGGTGTGAGTGGGAGCGGGTTGGGGTGGAGGGGTGGGGGTTGGTGGGGGTGGAGGTGGGGTGGAGTGGATGGGGTGGGAGGTGGGGATGGAAGGGGGTGGGTGTGGAGGGGTGGGGTGGAGGTAGTTGGGGTGGGATGAAGTGTAAGATTTTCCAGAAACCTAAATTTGTCGGGTGGCGTACCCGAAAAGGTTTCAAATTACCCCTCCTAAACATTACCATCCTGCAAACTGTAAATTGCATCAATCATCGCATTTAGTGCACCAAATATATAAAAAAATTCATTCCGCTTCTTGTTTTGGTCTGAAGATTTTCATCCGTCATCCCACCTCGTGGTTTGTTATCAATATTTTCATCTGTAACTAAAATACTATTCGCCGCTGAAGTTAAGTTTACATGAAGAAAATGACTTCGAGGCTATTATTATTTTCGGATCAAAATGTTGATAGCAAACCACGAAGTCGGATGACGGATGAAAATCTTCATACCAAAACAAGAAGTGGGATGATTTTTCTGATTTTTTAATGCAATAAATGCGATGATCTAGTTTCCGGGGGATAATCTGAAACCGGTTTCAAGTTACCGGGGGGGGTAATGTTTAGGAGGGGGTAATTTGAAACCTTACACCGGGTACCCCAGCTAGATACATTATATGCAAACAGTCTTCTGACTGGCAACAGCTTATTATGGACAACATGAGAATTCTCCTGATAGAAATGCGACTGTCACAGGATGCCAGTGAGAAAACTGCTCCGATTCTGCTCACATTCTGTCAGCGCCAGTCCCAAGCATGTTCAAGGAATTATATCATGGGGGTATCGCCTTTGTGTCCAAAAGCGGTCGCCGGTTGTCGAAGTTATCTGGAGATTTACGCAAAACTGGTTTCCTATTCCAGAGCATCTCAGTTTGAAAAACTTATGTTAAAATATATTTGCTAGAGGACAGTATCTACTGTCCCAAGATTCGACTTATTGGTCATTTCGGGAACAACTTACATCGCTCGCCATTTTCTTCGGATGACGATTCTTTAACCAGATAACGAGAAATTTCTACTTTTATTCAAAAACGATAAATTGTGTAATTCCTCCGAGTAAGCTTATAAGTTTTTCACATTTTATCAATGGCAGTTAGGACGATACAATATCCATTTATCCATCCACAATAGCCACATCCATAGTTCATGCGAAACTTGATTACTGCAACTCTCTCTTCCTAAACATTGATATAACCCAAATTGGTACTTGTTTTTTATACGACCACCAAAAATTTATAAATTCGATGAAAAATATTTCCTCACGAAATAGAAGCGGGATTTAGCGCGTGAGGGTCGGTTAGGGCTCAGGTTAGGCGTCGTGAGGGTCGGTTAGGGTTAGTTTTAGGGTTGGTGCAGTCATATTCTGCTGAAATTGAAGCTGGATTTATGAAAAATAATTTTCAATGAAAAACTGATAAAAATATTTGCTGACGAAATAGAAACGGGATTTATCGAACAAATTCTTGCCTGTAAACAGAAGCTGGATCGATTAAAAGGATTCTCGGCAAACTAGAAGTTGGATTTATGAAAGATAACAACGCTGCAACGTTAGTTCTTGGTGTCTTGGTGGTCGTATAAAAAACATGTACCCCCAAATTAACCGCCTCCAAGCTATCCAGAATGCCCTCGCCCGTGCAGTGACGAAAACCCCCAAACGTCACCACAATCATCACTCCTGTCCTGAAATCACTTCACTGGCTCAAAATACCTGAACGCATTGAATACAAAGTCCTCTCACTCACTTACAATACACTTCAATCATCCCAGCCGTTCTACCTTCGTCAGTTGTTCACCATCCAGCCACCTCGTTCAACACGCTCCTCATCCTCCATTACACTGCTTCGCCCTCCCATCACTTCATCACTGAAATTCGCAAACCGCTCCATAGCCATTGCCGTTCCACCTCTCTGGAACAAACTTCCGCCAGCACTTCGGCAAACTTCCGACCCATCATACGAACTCACCAAAACTCCACCTCTCGCTATCTCCCCACAGGTCTTTCACTCAAAACTGAAAACATTGCTCTTTCAAAAATCCTATCCTGATTCTTCCTCTTCTCCTCACATCCTCCGCCACTTCAACTCTAAACATCACCCACCTTAGTCGTCCATCTATCTGCCTGCCTGACTCTCCGGACTTGACCCGCTGCCTATCGATTTTGTTTTGATTGAGCGCCTGTGAATAAGCTGGTTCCCGCGACTTGGCTTTTGTGGGCGCTGTAGAAGTCTCGAGATTACGATTAAGGAAAACTAATTATTCGGTCGTATATTTTCTGTTTGTTTCACATGTTGCCGCAAAGCTTATACATTATGTTCAATTGGTCAGTTGAGAGAAAAAAAATGAACACGGAGTTTGAAGGTTTATCGGAATGATTAGGCATTTATGGGTTAATCGCTTGGCATATAATAATTTTTCATCGTCATACAACTGCTTCTTTGGCATGACTCCTTTTCATTAATCCGGCTTCCATTTTGCCAAAATTTCATTTTATCAATCCGGCTTCTATTTAGGCAACAACTTTTTTATCAATCCATGTTCTGTTTTAATAACATCCACTGTTTTATCCAGCTCCAATTTCATCCTGAATCTTTTCATCTATCCAGGGACGGAGCCGCGAGATGGGGGGGGCAAATCCGGCCATGGTCCCCTATTGAGAAATTTGGACATTCCCCAACTATTCTTTCGGGCAAAACGGTCTATTTTTGGGTGTCCCGACAACTCGTCTACCGACAACTCGTCTAACGACAAGTGGTCTCCGGACAATTCGTCTACGACAACTGGTCTACAGACAACTGATACAGCGCTTGAGAAATGGAAGCTGGATGAAAGTTTTTACAGGTGAAATGGAGGTTGGATTGATGAAAAACGCAAGGGAAATGAAATCTGGATGATGGCTCTTTTACATGTGAAATACAAGCTGGATTGATGAAAATAACGCATTAGACATAAAAGCTGGATGAAAGTATTTCCAGATCTGAAATAGAAGCTGGATTGATGAAAAAACATTATGTAATGGAAGCTGGATGAGGGTATTTCTTATATCTGAAATAGAAGCTGGATTGAAGAAAATAACTGGTGAGAAATAGAAGCTGGATGAAGTTATTTTTAGATCTGAAGTAGAATCTGGATGCATGTCGAAATACATGAATAAAATCATCGATCCAGCTTCCATTTAAGCTGAGAAACCATTTTCATAAATCCAGCTTCTATTTCATCAATACTATTGGTCTGTAGACCAGTTGTCGTTAGACCAATTGTCTGGAGACAAGTTGTCGGTAGACGAGTTGTCGGTAGACCAGTTGTCGTGGAACCCTATTTTTTAGACCATCACCTGTTCTGGCGGGCAAAATGTAGTCTTTTTCCAAAAAGTCATCAGATTTTTCGGCAAAAAACCAACGAAAATTTTGTTATGACCCAAAACCACAATTTTTCCCCCACTTTGAAAATGTCTGTATCCGACCCTGCTTCCATTTGGGTAAAAATATTGTCTTGAGTCCGTCTTCCATTTAGCACGAAATTATTCACAATCATGTTTGGTCTGGAGTATCATCAGGTGAGCAACCCGAAAACCAAGTTATACCCCGGTGTAAAGGTTTCAGATTACCCCCTCCTAAACATTAACCCTGCAGACTGTAAATTGCATCAATCATCGCATTTATTGCACTAATAAAATCGAAAAAATCATCCCGCTTCTTGCTTTGGTCTGAAGATTTTTATCCGTCATCCCACTTCGTGGTTTGCTATCAATATTTTCATCTGTAACTAAAATACTAATCGCCGCTAAAGTTACAATGGAGAAAATGGCTTCGAGGCTATTATTTTTTCGCATCAAAATATTGATAACAAAACATGAAGTGGGATGACGGATGATATTCTTCGGACCAAAACAAGAAGCGGAATGATTTTTCTGATTTTTTGAGTGCAATAACTGCGATGATTGATGCAAATCTAGTTTCCGGGGGGGTAATCTGAAACCGGTTTCAAGTTACCGGGGGGTAATGTTTAGGAGGGGGTAATTTGAAACCTTTACACCGGTGTAAAGGTTTCAAATTACCCCCTCCTAAACATTACCCCCCTGCAAACTGTAATTTCCATCAATCATCGCATGTATTGCACTAAAAATATCAGAAAAATCATCCCGCTTCTTGGTTTTTTTGACGATTTTCATCCGTCATCCCATTTCTTGGTTTGTTATCAATATTTTCATCTGTAACTAATCGCCGCTGAAGTTACAATGGAGAAATGGCTTCGAGGCTACTATTTTTTTTCCGATCAAAAAATTGATAACAAACCACGAAGTGGGATGACGGATGAAAATCTTCATACTAAAACAAGAAGCGGGATGATTTTCTGATTTTTTTGCAATAAATGCGATGATTGATGCAAATCTTGTCTTGAGTCCGGGGGGTGGGGTAATGTGAAACTGGTTTCAAGTTACCGGGGAGTGGGGTAATGTTTCAGAGGGGGTAGTTTGAAACCTTTACACCGGGTCTTTTCGTGTTGTTCGTATTGACGTACTGACGTGTTTACTCACTCGCAGGTAGACGTATATTTGAGTATCGGTAAAAGTACATTTTGACATATTTAATTATCAGCCATTGCATGGGTTCCAGTGTTTATCAGACACAAGTCGAATTGATGAAAGAATTCTTGAAAAATAGAAGTAGGATTAGTGAAAATAATCTTTACTTAAATAGAAGTAGGATTTATTAAAACAATCTCGCTGAAATCGAAGCTGGGGTGGTGAACAATAACTTTTAATTAAATGAAAGTGATTTTGTTGAAAAATAATTCCTTTCTAAACAGAAACGTGGATTATGAAACAAATTCTTGCCAAATTCTTGCCTAAGCGAAAGCTGTATTGATGAATATGTTTCTTGCGAAACTGGAAATTGGATTGATTAAGAATAATAACACTGCAACGAGCCAATAATTAAATATGCTAAAATACACACTTTTACATTAGCTTCAATCCAACTTCTGCTTACATCATAGCATTTCTTCATCTTTTTAGCTGTCACTTAAACAAATATTGTTTTCGTCAGTCCTACTTCCATTTAAGTAAGGAGTACTTTGAGAATCCTACTTGTATTTAGGCAGCGATTTTGTCAATCCAACTTCCATTTCGGCTAGAATAGATTGAGATTATTGTTATTTATTTTGCCCCTTGATGAACATCACCTGCTTCCTGAGCTCTTCCTGTTTCGTTTTAATGAACTCAGAATAATATTGTCCTTTTATGGCATGCTTTCAAGAGTTTGAAGCACCTCTGAATAGTCCCCTTGAAGAGGCACTTTAATTTTGTTTAAATTAATGAATGAATAAGCCTACACCCCATTTGTTTCATACACAGAGATGTCTCATAGGAAATGAATTAAATAAATTATTACGTCTCACATAGTTGACTTTTTTTTATTAAAGTCTATATGTTGTTACGAGCCGCGCCTCCTATGTTAAGGTCCCTACTAAGTTCAGCTCGATTTAATAACACTCGTGTCTAGTTTAAAGGTATAATTCAACATAGAAAGCGAACTGATACAGTTACCACACTGCAGTCCAGTGGAAAGTCGTCGACGGCATGGTCATTCAGCGACGAACGTACGAACAACATCTTGAAACAGCAACAGGCTGGCGAAGAACGAACTTAACTAAAGACACCAAGGCGAGGTGTAACTAACGAAAGCTTAACTAACTTAATCTAACACGACATCTGACAAGAAGACTGCCATGCAGCCACCCTGCAGCCGAAAACATCATAGACTCATCTTCCACCTTAACTATCATCTGCTCAAGCTCAAGAGAGAGAAACGCCCCCTGAAGTCAGACCTTATATAGAAACAGTCTGTCACCAGGTGTCACCCTACAGGCTACCAGAGTCAACTGTACGTGACTAAAGCCCATCCCCAGAACCAGTCGTAGAGAGTCGTGGAACCCAACAATGTAAGGAGTATAATTTGCCATTAAGCCATATTAAAAAATTCTTTTAGTTGTATTTTGTGCACAGTGCCTGTGCATGCATTTCCCTTAGAAGCGAAACTAGAACCAAGTGAATGGGATCATTATGTTTTCAATATGATGATACTTTTTAAGCTGTTATGAAGATCTGAGATGATGTGATTAAATTTGCCATTGCGTTAATATTTCCGGTTTTGAGACAGGTCTGCATTGTGAGGTTTGAGACAGATCTGCATCATGAGGGCTTTAGAAAAGTTAACTTGGAAATATGAAATTTGATAAACTGGTTGTTCATTATTACCAACTAGTCACTGAAAAATATATATGATGAATTCGTACATTTCTTTTTATCAATTATATGAGAAGACAAGGAGCGTGTTGTAAGATTCAAGATTCGTTGCTTTGTTGATCTTCATCAGAAACATTGCACTCGATGTCATTCAACAACTTTCATGAATATCAACTATTTCATCTTCGACAAAACTCATGCCGTTCAATAGTGAAGAGGTCTACTATTACACATATCTAGAATAGCTTCGCTATTTGTGGTACAGTATTTTCTGCGTTGCTCCTAATTTCCTTTAAAGATCACTACCAGTGAAAGATAAATCAAGGATCGTTCTTGTAAGCATCTGAAATGCAATCTGAAATAGAGTCATCATAATTGTAATGAACTGAACGTTGCTGATCTTGAAACCACAACTGTAAAAGATCTTGATTTCAGAACAATAGAATTCAGCTTCACAAAAGTCATATTCCAGCATTGACTAGTACCTTGCAATTGCAGAAGTACACTAGAACCAAATAAAACTCCATGGATATCAATTATTTTAAAAAAAATTATACAGTAACGGTGATCCTCTGAGAAGTAGCTCTTGAAGTGGTGATATATTGACTCAAGGTTAATGTTGCGATTATGATAAAATAACTTCAAAGAATTGACACTGGAGAAAATTGTGAAATCATCGATAAAGCAAGGAGTCTCATGGCGAGTATGAGAAATGATCATATGGCAGAAATACAATACAGTTGCCAGATATGTTGTAAATCATTTAATAAAAGTTCTTATCTGAAAAAGCACATGAGAATCCATACTGGAGAGAAACCTTACAGTTGCAACATATGTCAGAAATCATTTATTGAAAATGGTAGCCTGAAAACGCACATGAGAATTCAAACTGGAGAGAAACCATACAGTTGCCAGATATGTCAGAAATCATTTAATGGAAATGGTGACCTGAAAAAGCACATGAGAATCCATACTGGAGAGAAACCTTACAGTTGCAACATATGTCAGAAATCATTTATTGAAAATGGTAGCCTGAAAACGCACATGAGAATTCATACTGGAGAGAAACCATACAGTTGCCAGATATGTCAGAAATCATTTAATCGAAATGGTGACCTGAAAAAGCACATGAGAATTCATACTGGAGAGAAGCCATACAGTTGCCAGATATGTCAGAAATCATTTAATCGAAATGGTGACCTGAAAACGCACCTACGAATTCATACTGGAGAGAAACCATACAGTTGTCAGATATGTCGGAAATCATTTAATGGAAAGGGTAGCCTGAAAACTCACATGAGAATTCATACTGGGGAGAAACCATACAGCTGCCAGATATGTCAGAAATCATTTAATCGAAATGGTAGCCTGAAAACCCATATGAGAATTCATACTGGTGAGAAACCATACAGCTGCCAGATATGTCAGAAATCATTTAATGGAAATGGTAGCCTGAAAAGACACATGAGAATTCATACTGGGGAGAA
This sequence comes from Lumbricus terrestris, assembly GCA_949752735.1. Lineage (NCBI taxonomy): Eukaryota > Metazoa > Annelida > Clitellata > Crassiclitellata > Lumbricidae > Lumbricus > Lumbricus terrestris. Next base: position 3,441,112 of record OX457048.1, on the reverse strand, counting down.
ACCATACATTTGCCAGATTTGTCAGAAATCATTTTCTGTAAGTTATGCTCTGACGTATCACTTGAGAATCCATTCTGGAGAAAAACCATACATGTGTCAGCTATGCCAGAAAATATTTCGTCAATATTGTATTTTGAAAACTCACATGAGATTCCATAATGGTGATAAACCGTACATATGTGAGATTTGTAATAAAGGATTTGCCCAGAATGATGACTTAAAGAGACACAGAAGAACTCATGCAGCTGAGAAGCAACACAGACGCAATATGTCTTATTGCAAGAGTAATTTTTCATCAAAGCAGCTCAAATTACATGCAAGAACTGAGCCACAGGATCTCAAAATTGGAACTGAAGTAATTGCTAACCTGTCTGAATGTTTTGTCAGATTTCATACTGCTGGTTGTACTGATAAACCAGATGAAAGTTTCTCAAGGAACACATATCTGGCCCGGATTCTAGTGGAATGTCATGTCTTCTGTCGAAAAATAAAGATAGAGAATTCCTTTCTAGTAGTAAACTCAAATTGTCTGTGGATACAAATACGTGTTTTTCTAAATCTTTCGGATGTGGTATATGTGATGAATTGCTTGAAACATGGAAGGAGTTTGTAGAGCATTGTTCTGGCCATGAATTGTTTCCACCTAATGACTTTGCTTTTTCACATGCACAGACTTTTATTGAACAGGCTTTAAAGTTGAAAACAATTGTAAGTTAGTTTTAAGTATGGCTGCTATTGAACTGATGGATATGTGCATGTATGCATATTGTATAGTTCTGTTGATTAATGCCACTTTAATTTCGGAATATATGTACAGTAGGCTTTCTCATTTAGAGACTCTAGAAGTAAATAATTTCTTAGATGTTCCACACTTTTCACCATATTGTACGAACCTGTTTGTAATGGAAGAGGGGGCTGGGTTACGAGAAACTGATTCGAATAATGTATAGGCAACCGAACAATGCGTAGAGAATTTTTACATGTATGAAACTGAACATTATATTTAGAAGAAGTAAAGACGATTAAGTGGATTAGATTGAACACTGTAGGCATGAAACTAAACATTATATTTAGAATAGGGAAAACTAGAAACTTAAAGGACTCTAAGCTAATATAAATATTGCATAAATATAGATGCATAAAGACGCAGACTGGAAGACGCAGACTGACTCATAGCAGACAGTAGGCCACAGCAGGCGGAAAGGCCATAGCAGAGGACTGGGCACAGAGAGCCCATGGGCAGAAAACTGGAATGAGAAATGGACATATAAGGCAAGAATGAATAATAAGTAGAGAGAGGCGGAAAGGCGATAGCAAGGGGGACTGGGCAGAGAAAGCCTAGGGCAAAAGAAAACTGGAATGAAAGATGACCATAAAAGGAGTGAAAGCATAGCAAGTAGGCTAAGGAGTTGAACAAGAAAGATGACCATATAAGGAGAGAAAACGGATAAAAAGGGGCTGAGACAGGCGACTGGAAGAAATGGATAAATAGGGGGCGAAATTGGGAGTCGGGGTTCACTCTCAGAAAGCGTCAGGGCGAAACGACTGGCAGAAGAACCCGCTCTCAGAGAAAGGATTGAAAAGACAGGCCAGGGCAACTGCGAGAAGACAGTGCGTTAGGTTTACAATCCGAGAGTGTAGGGGCGAGAGTGTAGAGACGAAGTGCAAGAACAGACTGTAGGAAGAATTAACAACACGTCATGAAAACCGACATTAATTGTAAATAAAACACTGCGATAAACTACATCAATAAAATAAGAAAAGGAAACTCAATCGTGTTATTCTATACTCATCTAAATGTAAATGTAATCGCATATTTATATAGCGGCTGTGTTATGGCTTTGACCCTGAGGGTGAGATCCTTCACCACCGCTACTCCACGTTTATATTGCGACCGAGCCACCCGCAGTAAAGATCCGAGAAATTAATCTCTGATAAACCGACCGACCGGGAATCGAACCCGGGCCGCCGGCGCGGCGAGCGGGCTGCTAACCCACTCGGCCACTGAGGATCCCTAGTCGTCAAAGAACCACGCTACCAATACCCGAAGAGACTGAGCCAACACCGCTGCCACCAAACAAGTTTTAGTTAGATGATTGGCGATGCATTATTAACCAGCGCACGTCAATCATCTTTAAAACATTGCACTGTTGTATTCGACCATTTATAGAAAAGTGTTGTTCTGAGCAAGGGCTTTACAGAAGCACTCCATGTGCGAATGACCTCGAGTGAAAATGGAGGGTTTTAGACTTTTAAGCGAAAGAAGATGAATGAACAATGACTTGTATACAAAAGATGATTAGGTCGCGAAATCACGGAGATCAGTGGATCTGCGATGACACCGCCAAGTTGCAGAGTGGGGCGAGGTATAAAGCCAGACTAGGCGAGGTGGTGCCTGGATGTCATCCAATCGCCTCAGGTTAAATCCTAGTAAAACAATTTATTTGGATTGGAAGTCGCGTGCAAGTTTCTAAAATTGATATGAAAAATCTGCAACATTGCTTTCCTGGCATGACTTTTTCTACCACTGCGCGTGATTTGGGTGTGACCTTGGACCAGGAATTGACCCTTTCTGATCACGTGAGGAATGTATGTCGCACTTGCTTCTACCATCCGCTCGGTACGTCGCTCACTTACAACCAAAGCTGCCACTGCTCTGATGCATGCATTTATATGCACGAGAGTTGACTATGGTAGTGCCATCTATGCGGGCTTAGCCCTTTCACGCATTAATAAGTTGCAATCTGTCCTTAATGCTGCGGCCCGCCTGATTGGCGGCATACCAAAGTTTGGGCATTTATCAAGTTTTATACGGGAAGAACTGCACTGGTTGCCAATGCAAAAACAATTTGAGTTTAAGATTTTAATGTTCATGCATAATTGCCTAGCAGGCCAAGCTCCGATCAATCTTATGGAACTCTGTGTACCTGTGCTGTCCATCCCAGGCCGTAGATTCCTTCGCTCTGCTACGCATGGTGACCTGGTTAAATTGTCCCTATGGGTCGATCTTCCACAGTGTTAGGGGAGGGCGGGGCGAAACGCCCACCTTAAGGAAAAACTGGGTGTAGAGAGCAAAATACATTAACATCTTATGTTAATTTTTTATCATCACAAACACCTGCACTTATGCTACAATATCACTAAATAAAAAAACAAACCTAAATGGATTCATATTTAGGCACAAAATTGTCTCAAAGTTTTTGGTCCAAAAGTGGCGTTTTGCCCCACCTAGGGGGCAAAATGCCCATACCCTGGGCATTTTACCCCAATGATAATGTATACTAGATAATTGCCTAACGTACGTACATGTACGTATGTATGTATGTATGTATGTATGTATGTATGTATGTATGTATGTATGTATGTATGTATGTATGTATGTATGTATGTATGTATGCATGCATGCATGCATGCATGCATGCATGTATGTATGTATATATGTATGTATGTATGTATGTATGTATGTATGTATGTATGTATGTATGTATGTATGTATGTATGTATGTATGTATGCATATATGTATGATATTGTATGTATGCATGCATGTATGTATGTTTGCATGAATGCATGTATGGATGCATGTATGTACGCATGTATATATGTATGTATGTATGCATGTATGTATGTATGTATGTATCTATGTATGTATGTTTGTATGTATGTATGTACGTATGCATTATGTAGGTACGTATGATTGTATGTATGTACGTATGAATGTATGCATGTATGTATGTATGTATGTGTGTATGTATGTATGTATGTATGTATGTATGTTTGTTTGTTTGTATGTATGTATTTATGTATGTATTTATGTATGTACGTATGTCTGTTTGTATGTATGTATGTATGTATGTAGGTAGGTATGTATTCCCAGTCAGGTGAGGTAAGACGCCCAGTCACGTGAGGTAAGACGCCCAGTCCCGTGAGCATCTTACCCCCAAGCAGTGGTAGTTACATTCCATACTCCACGCCAAAAACGACTACTTCAATATCAGACTAAAGTTCACTGTAACATACCTAAATAAGTATGAATCCAACAAAGCATAGATCTTTGGGAAAGAGTGAAACTAAGTAATTTTAACAAATTAACCCTCGGAGGCTAACCTGGGGTGTTTTATTCACCCCACTGTCAGTATTTGCCCTGAATTTTTTTACCACTTTGAAATTTTGCCATGCGCTTTTGCGTATCTGTTCAAAGATGAATTTTGAGTAATTCCACATTTTTAACTTTTTTTATTGAATGCATGGTCACGTGACTGACGTCATATAATGGCCATTGTTATTAATTATTTATTTGTGCTGAAGAGGCTTCGACGGTTATCTGCAGCCAATGCAGCTAAACTGATACCAAAGTTGATATCAATGTATTGAAAATGATGATAGTGATGATGATAATGAAGAGTTTGTTGATTGTAATGATGTCTCTGAGCTAGGTAATGTTGAAATCGATGATGTCATAGACCTAGCCTATGTGTTGCAACTTTGTATGTTGAAAGCATGCTGCAAAGTGTTACTTGTGTAGCCTATAGATGACCGTAGACTCGATGATTATGCTAATATTTTAACTTAGTTAGGTTTCGTAGTTTGTCAATTCCATGCTGAACTTGAATTAAGTGTCATTTTTGATCAAACATGGACTAATTTTATATCATAGGCCTCAAATGGTGTGGGGTGAAAAATATACCCCAGGTTATCCAATATGTTATTTTTCATGGGTTAGCCTCCGAGGGTTAATGAAAAATGGAAACCCTTACATCAGCTTTCGCAAAATTCGATTTTTCTTGATAACGAGTGACCTGTTCACAGGGAAAACGAAAGTACGATGTCTTTCAACCGGAAATGCATAAAACTAAATGGTTCTAACTAAAATTTGGATTCGGCATATCAGCTGGCTGAAATAATGCCTATGGGCATCTTACCTCCCATGGGCGTCTTGCCCCGCCCTCCCCTACATAGAAGCTTTGCTATGGTTGGTCCGTCTTTCTGGAATAATTTACCTATTAGTCTCCGTAATGAACTTCTTTGTCTTTCTTTGCCCCTTTTCCGCAAGCGTTTTAAAACCATTCTCTTTGATTGTGGTTTGGTGTCAGGTCGGGAGCGCCTCTGAGGAGTTCCCTTGAAGTGGCGCTATATAAATGTACGATTACAATTACAGTTACAATACGAAGAGTCTAGCTGATAGTTTCTCGTAGGGCCTACCGATGATGATAGTTGAACAGCATTTTCACTGTCTGCAGAGCCGAGATGTGTAAAGTCAAAAGGGCAGCGATGGATAACACAACGCACGAATCGTGGCACGGTCTTCGGTTGCTGGTAATAGTGTATCCTTCTTTTCCCATTCATGTGTGTAATCATGTAGGCTGTTAATAGTAGAAATGATAGATAAATGTTTAAATGTATTCGCTAGATGACAGTCTAAACTGAAACTCACTCGACATTGAGTTAAATATTTTAATCGGTCGCCATTTTTGTCGGATGATGGCAAGATTTTACATAAATTCGAAAAAGGTTAGATTCTACAATTTTGCAAGCCTTTGTGTATAATTGTGTGGATAAAAGTGCATTTTAGCGTATTTAGTTATTCGCCATTGCATTGGTTTCAATGTTTATCGGATAAATGTCGGATTGACGAAAGTATTCTTGCAAAATAAAAGTCGGATTGATCAAAGTAATTTTTACTGAAATAAAAGTGCGATTTATTAAAACAATACCGCTGAAATCGAAGCTGGATTGAGGGACAGTAATTTTTAATAAATTAGAAGCGATTTTGATGAAAATTTATTTCTGCCAAAACAGAAACATTACTGACAAAACGAATTTTTGCCGAATTATTGCCTAAGCGGAAGCTGGATTGATTAATATGATTCTCGTCAAATAGAAGTTGGATTGATTAAGCATAATGCTGCTGCAGCGAGCTAGTAATTAAATAAACTAAAATTCACTTTTACCACTTTTGGACAACACTTTATTAATGGCAGCTAGGTCGACGACGGAGTTGGTGATATTGATGGACTGAGCATATTGTTTTATTCATATTCAGTTTATAGCTATACCGTTAGAAAGTCAATCAATCGAACTTTGGGCAACTACACCGTGATTCAAGAAAAGTTGACCAAATTGTCTTTCATACATCTCCCATGCCTGATAACATATCACGCTAAAATTTTCCAAATATTTAGAGAATTGGACCAAGAATATTACTTTTTTTAATCACGGTGTGGATGGCTGTTGACGCTGTCCCTTGTCATGCAGTGTTTAAGCTATTTCGCCTCATCAGGGCAGAATATGGTTTCTGAAGAATGGTGTGCCTTGGCTGAGTTTTTTGTCTCGGTTTTTCCGGGTTGCTCACCTGATACCACACCTGTGGTGGTGGTTGAAAAGATCACATTTCTGCAAGTATATATTAAATGTGGTAAACTGGTAAACTATTCTGAAGATCTGAGATGATATGATTTAAAATTAGCATTTCCTATTATTTACCAGAGCTCTTTGAGAAAAAATTTCATCATTAGAGCTTGGGCGAGAAATTACTTGTAAACAGAAAATTTAGTGCAGAGCTCAAACTGAGACCTTTATTTTACTACTAACTTGTCACACAACTACAAAATGAGAACACTCACGCAGTCTCGTACTGTAGTGTAGAGGGCAGGAGTAAAGTTATTTTATAATTTTGTTGAAATATTTAAATTGTGTTTTACTGTTATTTTTAGCAGGTACATGAGGAATACTGTATAATAGAGAGCAGTAATAAAGTTATTTTATATATTCTTTGAAGTATTTAAAAATGAGTTTTTACTGTTTTTTTAGCAGGTACATGGGGAATACTGTAGTGTAGAGGGCACTAATAAAATTATTTTATATATTTTTTGAAGTAGTTAAAATTAGTTTCTACTGTTATTTTTAGCAGATACATGAGGAAGATGGACAGCTTTTCTAAATCTTCAAATTGCTACATTAATCGTCATCAAACAAATTACACTGGATGTTTCTGTCTACAACATTCATGTCAACAACATTCATAACTGTCAGCTATTTCGTCTTCAGTTCTAAACATACTGTGCAATATCGTAGAGGTGTGTTATATAACACAGTATGAATTGCTTCACTATTTTGTCATAGACTTTCTTTCTGATTGGCTGATTTCTTACTTAACACGAAAGATGACCTCTAGTGACAGATGAAGCATGGATCCTTCTTGATAGCACTCAGAAAAAGAGTCAACATTATTGTGAGTCTGTACATTGCTCGTGCTGGAAGAACAATTACTGTAAAAGCTTTGCATAAGCAATTACTTTGCAACAAAGAACACGACTCTGCTTCAAAAAAGTCATATTCCAGCATTTTCTACTAATGTATCATTGCCAAGTCTCATACGAACCAATTAAGACCACACAGATCTCAGTTATTTCAGAAACTATTTACTATTTGTGTTCACCTAAGAACTTTTCAAAGAAAATTGTGAAATAATCAACTATATAAGCAGCTAGAAGGATGGCGAATTCATGCAAAGTTTGATATGTGTGAAATTCAATATTGCAAATGCTGGATATGTCCTAAATCATTTGATCAGGTTTTTATAATGAAAAAGCACATGAGAAAACGCACTGTAATGAAATCGTACAGTTGCCAGCTATGTCAGATCTTCATTTAATGACGGTGGTAACCTGAAAAAGCACATGCGAATACACACTGGAGAAAAACCATTCAGTTGCCAGCATTGTCAAAAGTCATTCATTGTAGGTGGTCATTTGAAAAGGCACATGAGAATCCATACTGGAGAAAAGCCGTTCACTTGCCCGCAATGTCAAAAGTCATTTAGGGAAGGTTGTAATTTGAAAACGCACATGCGAATCCATACTGGAAAAAAACATTTCAGTTGCCATCTATGTCAAAAGTCATTTATTGTAGCTGGTCAGTTGAAAACGCACATGCGAATCCACACTGGAGAAAAACCATTCAGCTGCCAACTATGTCAAAAGTCATTTATTGTACGTGGTCATTTGAAAAGGCATATGCGAATCCATACTGGAGAAAAGCCATTAACTTGCCCGCAATGTCAAAAGTCATTTAGAGAAGGTTGTAATTTGAAAACGCACATGCAAATCCATACTGGAGAAAAACCATTCAGTTGCAAACTATGTCAAAAGTCATTTATTGTAGCTGGTCATTTGAAAAAGCACATGGGAATCCACAATGGAGAAAAACCATTCAGTTGCCAACTATGTCAAAAGTCATTTGTTATAGGTGGTCATTTGAAAACGCACATGCGAATCCATACTGGAGATAAACCATTCACTTGCCAACTGTGTCAAAAGACATTTAGTGAAGGTGGTCATTTGAAAAGGCACATGCGAATCCATACTCGTGAGGAACCCTACTTGTGCCAGTTGTGTCAGAAATCATTTAGGCAGAGTAGTAACCTGAAAAGGCACATGAGAATCCATACTGGTGAGAAATCATACAGTTGCAAGCTATGTAAGAAATCATTTAGTGTAAGTGGTAACCTGAAAAGGCACTTGCAAATCCATGCCGGGGAGATATCATACAGGTGCCAGCTATGTCAGAAATCATTTAATCAAAGTGGTGCGCTGAAAAGGCACATGCGAATCCATACTGGAGAGAAACCATTCATTTGCCAGCTATGTCAGAAATCATTTAGTGAAAGTGGTTCCCTGAGAAGGCACATGCGAATCCATACTGGAGATAAACCATTCACTTGCCAACTGTGTCAAAAGACATTTAGTGAAGGTGGTCATTTGAAACAGCACATGCGAATCCATACTGATGAGGCACCCTACTTGTGCCAGTTATGCCAGAAATCATTTAGATCGAGTAGTAACCTGAAAACGCACATGAGAATCCATACTGGTGAGAAATCATACAGTTGTCAGCTATGTCATAAATCATTTAATGTAAGTGGTAACCTGAAAACACACATGAGAATCCATACTGGGGAGAAATCATACAGTTGTCAGCTATGTCAGAAATCATTTAATGTAAGTGGTAACCTGAATACACACATGAGAATCCATACTGGTGAGAAATCATACAGTTGCCAGCTATGTCAGAAATCATTTAGTGAAAGTGGTTCCCTGAGAAATCACATGCGAATCCATACTGGAGAGAAACCATTCATTTGCCAGCAATGCCAAAAGCCATTTAGTGTAGGTGGTCATTTGGAAAGGCACATGCGAATCCATTCTGGAGAAAAGCCATTCATATGTGAGGTTTGCAATGCAAGTTTCACACGATGTGCGTATCTAAATAAACACAGAATGACTCATGCAACTGAGAAGCAACACGGACGCAATTTATCTTTTTCCAAGAAGAGTCTTTCACCAAAGGAGTTTAATCTCCATGCAAGAACTCTGCAACAGAATCTTACAATTGGAAATGAAGTTGTTGATAACTTGTCTGATCGTTTTCTATCATTTAGTACTGGAGGCGTAACTGATAAACCAAACGAACATTTGTCAATGAACGTATATTCGTATCATCATGGACTTGCTGATCTTTTGCCGAAAGTTGACGTTGGAGAAAGTCTGTCTAATTGCAAAGTGGATGCAGAAACGTCTTTGTCGAAATCTTTTGGATGTGTTTTATGTGATGAATTGCTTGAAAAAGAGGAGGAATTTCTAGAGCATTGTTCTGGTCATCGATTTTCTCCGCCTGACGACGTTGCTGCTGACTTCTGTCCATGGCATACACTCAACGTTGGACAGAACTACTGTAATTATTGGAGATGTAGACAAGATGCCAATGAAGGAGATTTCTTGTATACATGCATTATCCCGCATGAATGATTAATTTGTAGAATTTTTTACTAAATAAGTATTCTGATGTAGAGTTCAAACTCACTGCCTAATTATCTAAGGTATTGCCTTATTCTCGAAACATTTAAGACTGTAGTAATCTACTGCAGCAGGTCATAACCATTAGCGCGCAGGATAAAGCGCGTCCCGCATAAGCGCGAACCGTCATTAGCGCGCAGGACAAATTCGCGCAGTCAACGAGACATAGACAGACAAAAAAGCTAAAGAACTCACGGACAAACCCATGTGTAATTATCCGGCAAATATGCAAAGAACGTGAACAACGGAGGTAAAATATTTCCTAGACGTCAAGTCAATGTTCTCGAAAGATTATAATTGCTAAGACAATCTAATCTAATCAATGCAAATAACGTAAAAAACGGATTGAAAATAGAATATCCAAAACATAAAGTTACAGTGTTCGAAATTTAAATTGCGAATATAGTCTACAGTAACTCTAATCAATGTTTTTATGGATAATTATACAGTTCACAAGATAATGTGTTTTGCAATTGCTTCTTTCACACTGAGGTGTTATGGGCAAATGCAACTATAGTAGGCCTATGTAGGGAGCCTTCCTAGAATCTTTCGGTTTCCTTAGAAGTCCCATCAATCAGTGTTATGCAGTCCTTTTGATATATATATATATATATATATATATATATATATATATATATAGTGATGTAGCTTTTTCGGAAAAGTATTTTGCCGGAAAGTTTCCGGAAACTTTCCGGAAACTTTCCGAAGAACCAGAAAAATACATTTAACTCAGAAAATATCAGAATTTCACTCTGAGAAATTGTTCTTATTGTTTAAACTTCTTTTATTTACAGTACTTCTGTCATTGCAAGCAATGTTAACTTAAAAATAATCAATATGAGCAATTAACACTGTTCATTAGCATTTCAGACTAGAGTAGCCTATAGAAAATTAGTTGTAGCTTGCATGTCTGCAGTCAGCTGTGTTGCAGGAAACATGTAAAAAACTGATATAAAGATGAAGCAATGCTGCATCAATTGCTGTTTCTGTCTTATATTTTCATAACTCACAAATATGAAGGTGACTGAATGATAAAAAATATTTTCTCTAAATTTACAGCGAAGTTTAATTGCATTTAATTCCTAAATGTATTTTGGGCCGTGTGAACAATCTGAACAATGATCACTAGCGCCATGTATTCAATAAACTATCAGTTATAACCACCTAAGACCGCTTATAGTGATTGATGTATTTATTAACATTATATTGAAAGAAAATTCGGAATCTTGAGAATTGAGTACCGGGTATGTATTTAATAATAATGTTACACTGGAGAGGATACATCATGTCTGTCGCCAGAACTCGAGGAGTTGACGGCACCAGGTGACCAGGTGATTTAATAATATTTTATTGGTGGAAAAATACGTCGGAAAGTTTCCGGAAAAATATGAGACTTGCCGGAGAATTTTTCCACCTCACAACACTAACAGCTGATAGTGATTGATGTATTTAGTAACACTGAAAGTAACATTATATTATAGTAATATTGAAAGAAAATTGAAAAGTAACATTGAAAGTAACATTACATTATAGTGATATTGAAAGAAAATTTCGGACTCATTAGAATTGAGTATGTTTTTAATAATATTTTATTGGTGGAAAAATATGTCGGAAAGTTTCCGGAAAAATATGAGACTTTCCGGAAATTTTTCCACCTCACAACACTAACAGCTGATAGTGATTGATGTATTTAGTAACATTATATTGAAAGAAAATTTCGGACTCATTAGAATTGATTATGTATTTAATAATATTTTATTGGTGGAAATATATGTCGGAAAGTTTCCGGAAAGATACGTCGGAAAGTCTCCGAAACTTTCCGGAAAGTTATGAAACTTTCCGCGGAAAGTTTCCGCCTCACAACACTATATATATATATATATATATATATATATATATATATATATTATATATATATGTGTGTATGTATAATTTTTCTTTATTGAACAATCCTGTTAAGAGACCGCAACCGGTTACAGTTATGCAGTTGACACAATTGACAACAACACAAATCCCAATTCATAGCAGCCAAGAAAGCACGTCTATCCTACGGGACATCGGGAATCGAACTCGATTCCGCAGATCATCTCCATGCCTGTATAATATAGGCTGCATTATGTATCCGGAAATCATAAGATGCCGCAAAAAGAGCGGAACTAAAGATCTTGTTTGATAGGAGATTCAACCCCAGATGGCCACGTTCTTTCACATTTTACGCTCCTCAGAATTACGTGTAGGCCAACCTTGACAAAGTGAAGATCTTGCTTAAAATGTTTCTCAACTTAAAGCGTTTGTCACGTGATTCCCCTTCACAATGAGCAGAAAACTAACACGGTATTAACAGTAACGTTGTGGGTAAAGCACGGAGAAACGACCGTAAAAATGACAATTCTAATAGAAACATAGAAGCAAATGCAAGTTTAGTCTATTAATAACCACAAGTTGTCGCTAAATTAAGTAATAGATAAAGCTGTTTAGTTCTCGTCTTCAACACCTTTAAAACGTATTTATCGAAATTAAAAATTGCGGAAATATCGGACAACTTTCAGTTGCAGAAGTGTTTTCGTCCTATCACAAGGTCGACGTAAATAATTATGTCATCTTCATCATCATCATCATCATCATCATCATCATCATCATCATCATCATCATCATCATCATCATCATCACAATCATTGGGTTAAATGCCCGTATAAGTGTCCGACGTCACTCTCGGTCTGAGTCTGTCTCGTGTCATGCTGCCCAGCTTCGACCGGTCCGGTCAGCAGGTCTGCTCCATACCATTAACATCTTGGAGCAGCTAGACCACCTTGTTGTCTAAGTAAATGCAAGTTTGGACTATAATAATTCGGCTCTGACAGCTGCACTAAGTCTTGCTTAGACTTACTGTAACACTGTATTATACCCGCGTATAGCATCGTGTGCAGCTATGCAAACAACTGAACAATTGCAGGTAATGCCAGTCCCGATAAGGGATAAATAGGAGGGCGAAGAGGAAGGGCATACCAATCACCTTGCTCCAAGGGATCAGTGGCGTCTAACCCCCCCACTTGGAGTGGGAGAACAAACCCCCCCATTTTCGCCGACTTAAAACAATTGTATGGGATTCTGTTCATATGATGCGCGTTGCACTGTTGTGAGGGGCACGGGTATGGGGAGGGGATGCGACCCTCCCCATTAGAAACTTTTTGAATTTCCACATTGCAATGGCAGCATTTTAAGGTGTCGTCTTAACAAAATAGCTGTACTTTTTCAGTGGCCCATTAGAAACTTTTTGAATTTCCACATTGCAATGGCAGCATTTTAAGGTGTCGTCTTAACAATATAGCTGTACTTTTTCAGTGACCCATTAGAAATTTTTTGAATTTCCACATTGCAATGGCAGCATTTTAAGTGGTCATCTTAACAAAAAAAACTGTACTTTTTCAGTGACCCATTAGGAACTTTTTGAATTTCCACATTGCAATGGCAGCATTTTAAGGGGTCATCTTAACAAAATAGCTGTACATTTTCAGTGACCCATTAGAAACTTTTTGAATTTGCACATTGCAATGGCAGCATTTTAAGGTGCCGTCTTAACAAAATAGCTGTACTTTTCAGTGGCCCATTAGAAACCTTTTGAATTTCCACAATGCAATGGCAGTATTTTAAGGTGTCGTCTTAATAAAATTACCGGTACTCGTTTTTCCATGCTGATACTAGCCTTGCCATGGTTTGAGACCTTAGAGTGTCGCCTCCCAATTGCAAACAATTTTTGGATTTGCACATTAGCCTACTGCCGTACGTATCATTTTAAGCTGTCATGATCTCAGTGCTCAGAGATGTGGTTCAAGACTTCAATAAATGTCGCTCCCAATGCTTAATTTTTTTAATTTGCAGACTGTGATGGCCGCTTTTAAGTTGCCGTCTTAGACGAATATTATTTTCATTATAGATAAATAAGCTCAATGAATAACACTGTAGCAAATTATAATGATATTTATGAAATATTTCTGAAACATTGGGGCGATATAGGCATCTCCGCTACCCCTTTAAATCTCCGTCCATGCGCTTAGAAGCTGAAAGCTAATAATTCGAATTCTCCACAGAAACTCTCTGTGTAGGCAGACCTTTAGCTGTTGACAACTTCTGCTGATGTCGATGCAACTCTTCGCGAAATAAGAAAAATTTATAACACAGAAAAAGTAAAATTCGGTTGTCTATGGTAGACCTACATGTATAATGACTAGGCCTACCATCTAGCTTCCTGCACTTATGGCTGCATCTCTATAGCATGGAAAGACTCTGCTTTACATCAGAGCTGCTCTTATCCATTTCAACGATATGCTGGCTGGGAATCTAATGCGAAACATCTGTTATAAGCTTCATTAGGCTTAGGCTACTTTTACAGAAGGGACCACTGTCCGAAGACTGGGGTAGGCTACACGTGCACCGCAAGTGTCAAACGGGTCGTTTGATTCTTGCTGCGCGACCGTCCCAATCATTAATTTTGTTGCCTTCATCACCTGCCAAGGGTGGGGCTTCGGCTTGGCTCCGTCGGTAAACGTGATTAGCGATAAGAGGTCAATCCCGAATGGGTGTGTTCCACCCTTGTATGCCAGGGACCTGACTGACACTAATGTCTATGAGTTGTCCTGCTCCATACCAAATATAAGTGACATCAAGCGAACCGTGGGTTCGTTAGTCCAAGGTAATAATGTTTTTCGATACATAAATGATGCACAAATAATAATTTTCGTATTCCAGGCCTTTATTTAATAGAAATTCACCAACCCCCCAATTTACACTCGAAAAACGTCAAACCCCCACTTTCAGAAACCGTGGGAGAACGTTCTCCCAACCTCCCCATTGGTAGACGCCACTGCAAGGGATAGCCGTGGGTGTGATGTATTAAAAAACTTAACATTCCTTACAATTGGCGGTTGAGAGCGAGAGCCTAACGCTTCCTTTCCCCTTTCATCGTCGAAATACGTGTTCAACCAGTAATTTATTATTTTATGTTATTTAGACATTTACAAAGAGGCTCTAAGGTGAACCGTTCAGCGGAGCACCGAGCTACATGTATAGGCTATACTATACGGAAAACTTTTGATGACACAGGGTCTGGATTACCAGAGCATAGAAGACTGTCACAAAGCTACTGTAAACTGTGAGCATTTTCTGTTTGACGATTCTGTGTTGGAAGAAACGACGGTCATTATAAGCTTTGCAATCGACTATAGCCTTTTCGGATTATTTCGCCGATGTTTGTTTGTTTTGTTTGTGGTGGTGCCTCTTCAAGCTCCATACTCAGAGGATATTCACGCCGAAGCGCTGAGCAAGTGATCGAAGAACTTTCCCAAGGTCTTTACGTGGCGACTTGAGGTGGATTCGAACCTGCAACCGTTCGGCTGCAAGGCAACGAACATACCCACTACGCCACCGCGCCCCACAATGCATGAAGTTCTCTTTTGGCTTTCAACCTTTTTAAAAACCGTAAATTGCATGCGACTCGAGTCTTAGACTCTAGCTCGTGGAACAAACAAGTCAGCCCTGTCCAGAGAACGGAGAGGTCGATGAGAAGATGCTGATAGAGGAGAACGAATGAGATCACTGAGATACATCGGTGCAAGACCCAGTTTGGATTTGAGTACCAGAGAAAGGACTTTATATTGTATGCGGGCAGAGAGAGGAAGCCAGTGTAGTTGGTTAATCATAAACGAGGATATATGGGAGTACTTAGGAAGGCACGCAATTAATCGAGCAGCAGCATTAAGGACAGATTGAATGGGAGATAGGCGGACCTTTGGAAGACCAATAAGAAGGGAGTTATAGTGATCAATTCTGGAACAGACAAAAGCATGGACTATAATTGATGTCATAGTTGAAAGGGAGACAGATCTGCGAATGGACCTGAGACGACGGAGGTGAAAGTAAGAAGAGCGCGTAAGGTTGG
The DNA here is from genome assembly GCA_949752735.1 of Lumbricus terrestris. Classification (NCBI taxonomy): domain Eukaryota; kingdom Metazoa; phylum Annelida; class Clitellata; order Crassiclitellata; family Lumbricidae; genus Lumbricus; species Lumbricus terrestris. Next base: position 3,425,325 of record OX457048.1, on the reverse strand, counting down.
TTACATGTGTTGAGAATGTCAGCGAACAGTCAAGAGTGACACCTAGGTCACGAACAGAAGTTGAAAATGTAAATTGAGGAAAGGTCTGAGATAGAAGCAAAAAGTCGATTTTTTTAATTTGCTGGGGAGTGCCAAGCCAGATGAGTTGAGTTTTGTTAGAATTGAGTGAAAGGCGATTTGAAGTAGGAAGAGACCAAAACAAGAAGCGGGATGATTTTTCTGATTTTTTAGTGCAATAAATGCGATGATTGATGCAAATCTAGTTTCCGGGGGTAATCTGAAACCGGTTTCAAGTTACCGGGGGGGTAATGTTTAGGAGGGGGTAATTTGAAACTTTTACACCGGTGTAAAGGTTTCAAATTACCCCCTCCTAAACATTACCCCCCGGTAACTTGAAACCGGTTTCAGATTACCCCCCGGAAACTAAATTTGCATCATTCATCGCATTTATTGCACTAAAGAAATCAGAAAAATCATCCCGCTTCTTGTTTTGGTCTGAAGATTTTCATCCGTCATCCCACTTCGTGGTTTGCTATCAATATTTTGATCCGAAAAAATAATAGCCTCGAAGCCATTTTCTCCATGTAAACTTCAGCGTCGAATAGTATTCTAGTTACAGATGAAAATGTTGATAACAAACCACGAAGTGGGATGACGGATGAAAATCTTCAGACCAAAACAAGAAGCGGGATGAATTTTTTGATATTTTTAGTGCAATAAATGCGATGATTGATGCAATTTACAGTTTGCAGGGGGGTAATGTTTAGGAGGGGGTAATCTGAAACCTTTACACCGGCACCACAAAATAGGGGGCATTCTCAAGTGAATTTCAACATCTTTACGACCACCATTGGCCGTTTAACCAAACTTACTATATGGTTGCACATCAGAATGATGCAAGGCTGCGGATTATTATAGCGGTTGGTGGATGGATGGATCCGATTTGACCAGGGTCTATGACAACAGATGCCGTTACCCTGGACAGAAATTTGCTCGGCGTATTACAGCACTTGAGAGCAAGCATGCGGTTGGTGGCAATTGCTAGAATTTTATAAAGTCTGAAGAATGAGTGTTAAAGGTGTCTAAGACGTGAACTTCATTATTAATACTACACAAAGTCGAGCGACATCTTGTGGCAGCCAAGCGACGTTGCACACTGGGGAACTTGTCGTTTAATCAATCCAAAGTTTAACAGCAGATTTTGACAGCAGAAGTCGTTGCCCTAGAAAGAAGCATTTTCTCCGATCCCAGGTGACTATAGCAATACGGACTGATATCGCTTATGCGATTGGTCCAAATCCTAAGCGACCTAATTAGCGATGAAAAGAACAATATATATTATATGAGTCAACATAGCATGCTGATTAGCGCTAAGAAAAGGACAACATAATTATTATGAGTCAACATAAGCTGTTCACGATACTAGCAAGGAATTGCGTCTTCTCAAACTTTTAACATCAGCTTGGTAGGTTAATGCTAAAATTTGATTTAGGAGTCCTGTGATTTTTGGTTTAGAATGACGCAGAATAAGCTATTGCATACTTTTTGAAGAAAAATATAATAAAGTCAGACCAAGACAATGCTGGAGAGATAATAGCCCGCTAGATTAAAAAAAAGTTAAGAAATCTAAGCGGGATCAATGTATTTTATATCTTAAATAGAAGCTCGATTAATGTTTTTATAGATCTGAAAGAGAAGCGGGATGAATGATAAAACGCTAGAGAAATAGAAGCTGGACGAAGGTTTTTATATCTGAAATAGAAGCTGGATGAATGATAAAACGATTAAGAAATTGAGGCTGGATGAAATTTTCTATATCTGAAACAGAAGCTGGATGAAGGTTTTTATATATCCGAAACAGAAGCTGGATGAGTGATAAAACGCTCATGAAATGGAAGCGGGATCAGGGTATTTTATGTCCTAATTAGAAGCTGGATGAGTGATAAAACGCTTAAGAAATGGAAGCGGGATAAAGGTATTTTATATCTTAAATAATAGCTGGATGAGTGATAAAACGGTTAAGAAATGGAAGATAGATGAATATATTTATAGGTCGGAACTAGAAGCTGGATTTACGAAAATAACGGCCGTGAAAAAAGAAGCTGGATGAAGGTATTTATTTGTCGGAAATAGAAGCTGGATTGACGAAAATAACGATCGAGAAAAAAAGAAGCTGGATGAACGTATTTCTAGGTGTGAAATAGAAGCTGGATTGACGAAAATAGTGAGCGAGAAATAAAAGCTAGATTAAGGTATTTCTAGGTGTGAAATAAAGAAATAGAAGCTGGATTGATAAAAATGTCCTTCCTTAAATTGAACCTGGATTGATGAAAATATTCATGATTTAGTCGAAGCTTGATTGATGAAAATCGTCTTGCCTAAATTGGAGCTGGATGGATGAAAATGTCCTTCCTTAAAATGGAGCAGGATGGATGAAATTTTTTGATTAGGTTGGAGCTGGATTGATGAAAATCTTCTTAATCCAGCTCCTATTTTCAGATCTTTTAAAACATTAATCAAGCTTCTATTTACGACATAAAATACCTTTATCCCGCTTCCATTTCTTAAGCTTTTTATCATTCATCCAGCTTTTATTTAAAAAATAAAATACCTTGTTCCCGCTTCCATTTGCTAAGGTTTTTAATCATTCATACAGCTTCGATTTACAAAAAACTTCATCCAGCTTCCATTTAAAAGCTTTTTGTCATTCATCCAGCTTCTATTTCATATTTATAAACAGTTTCATCCAGCTTCCATTTCTTAAGTGCTTTATTATTCATCCAGCTTCTATTTCAGATCTATAAAAACATTTATCCAGCTTCTATTTAATACATAAATTACACTGATCCCGCTTCCATAGTTAAAACTTTTCACCATTCATCCAGCTTCTATTTCAGATCATTTGAAACATGAATCAAGCTTCTATCTACGACATAAAATACCTTGATCCCGCTTCAATTTCTAAAGTTGTTTATCATTCATCCAGCTTCTATTTCATATAAATATATATATATATATATATATATATATATATATATATATATATATATATATATATATATATATATATATATATATAACTCTTCATCTCGGTTCAATTTTCAAGGTTTTTTCATTCATCCAGCTTCTATTTAAAATATAAAAACCTTAATCCAGCTTCCATTTCTTAAGCTTTTTATCGTCCATCCAGCACTAATTAAAGCAACAAAATTTCATCTATCCAGCTCCAATTTAACTACAAAATTTTTATTCAATCCAGCTCCAATTTAATGCAAATCATTTTTATCAATCCAGCTCCACTTTAATCAAGAAAATTTTTCATCAATTCAGCTCCAATTTAACCAATAACACTTTCATCAATCGATCTCAAATTTAATTAAGTAGATGCTCATCCATCCAGCTTCACTTTATTCAATAACATTTTCATCCATCCAGCTCCAATTTAATCAAAAACATTTTCATCCATCCAGCTCCACTTAAAACAAGAACAATTTTCTTCAATCCAGCTCCTATTTAATTAAGAAGATTCTCGTCCATCTAGCTCCACTTTAATCAAGAGCATATTCATCAATCCAGCTCCTATTTAATTAAGAAGACTCTCACCCATCCAGCTTCAGTTTAATCAAGTACCTTTTCATCAATCCAGCTCCTATTTAATTAAGAAGATTCTCATCCATCCAGCTCCAATTTAATCAAGAACATTTTGATCCATCTAGCTCCAATTTAAGGAAAGACATTTTCATCAATCCAGCTTCCATTTAATCAAGCCGATTTTCATATATCCAGTTTCAACTTAATCAAGAACATATTCATCCATCCAGCTCCAATTTAAGGAAGGACATTCTCATCCATACATCTCCAATTTAATCAAGAAAATCTTCATCAATCCAGCTTTCATTTCACGTTAGAAAATACTGATTCCGGTTTCCTTTACTTCGACCGCTTTAATATTGACAAGACGATTTTAGTCAATCTAAATCCGACTTCTATTTAAAATTGAAGCATTTTCATCAATCCAACTTCTATTTCGCAACGCGATTGTTTCGTGTATACGGCTTCAATTTTTACAAGCATTATTTTCATTGATGCAACTTCGTTCAGGACACGTGCTTTTCCTCGGTTTCCTTTTGCAGCCACGCTATCAGCAATCTGTTTTCGATTTACATGTATCACGAGTTATTTTCATCAATCCAACTTCTCTTTTAGCGGCAATAACCAGGGACTACAAAAAATTCGCATTGAACATTTGGTCGTGAACCAGCTGTCGTGTACCAGCTGTCGTGTACCAGCTGTCGGTAAACCAGCTGTCTGTGAACCAGCTGTCGTGGAACCCTGTTAGATATGTGAAACCTTCCGGCAATAACGGGAAATCTGGCATTATTGATTTAAAACTGTAAAAACACCTTCCGTAATTTCTAAAAAATTAGTCTATCTTCACTAAATGGCGAAAATGCCTTAACAAAACGGAATCAACAACCTCTTACTGCAAAAGCAGAAAGTCCATTTTTAGCTTGACCCATATACAGCAAGTCACGGGGCGAATCATTAGCATAACTCCGCCTATTTGGACCAATCGCATAAGCGATATCAGTCCATATTGCTAAAGTCACCTGGGATCGGAGAAAATGCTAGAAAGAATGTCGGCCAGGCCAACAGCCATAGCAATATTCATATTAGTTCATATTAATTAATATTAATTTGTATTAATTCATATTAATTCATATTAATTCATATTAATTCATATTAAATCATAATAATTTATATTAATTTATATTAATTTATATTAATTTATATTAACTCATATTAACTCATATTAATTCATATTAATTCATTATGGAGATTTCCATAGTGCCCCTCCAAGGTTAACACTCGTGAACGCTACGAATCCAACATCGACTGAAAAGGTCGGCTCTAATGCTTCGCCCAGAGTAGAGTAATTCCTGCAGCACCTAGCAGACGCCGCAACACCAAAGCAGAGACCCGGTATAACTGCAGGATCGGGAGCCAGCGCAAGGCATCCCACACGATCGGCATAATATTATGACAGAATCCTGTGATACGACCAGTGCAGTAAAAAAGATTTTTAAAAAATCTAACAAACTTCAAGGTCGTCCTATGACACCAGTGACCGTTGTCGACAATAAAAAAGGGAATCCGTAGACAGTAGCATAGTAGTTGCTGTTTAACGTTACTGTACGATAAAAAGATCATTAGCGACACCCTCCTCCTTTATCAATGTTCTGGACTGGCACTGTGTCAAAGTCGTTCACACGTAGGCCTAGACTGCATCTCTCCATCTTCCTAGCTAATGGATATGGCGACGTTTATAGTCTTCTTTGTGACGCAGCACAGGCCAACCGAATGTAAATAATATCTAATAAGAACATGAGTTATTGAGAGGTTTCGCATCGTATTCGGCTGTTACTGACCGAATATGTCACAAAGTAATTATTGCTAACAGTGTTCTGGATTTTTATAATCAAACCGGAGAACTAAAAATTACAATGTTACAATGTATTCGCTAGATGAAAGTATGTGCTCTCGTCATCGATCCAGATTACTCGGTGTAGCTGCAGCTGTGGTGAGACATTTTATTCCCTCGCCATTTTGTTCGGATATCAGTCTTGAAACCAGATTACGTGAATGTTCTGCTTTGATTCTAAACGTGTTTAGATTCTGTAACTATATGCGTATAATTTTGTGGACAGACTCGTATTTTAATTAGTGGCTGCTTGGACGACGATGGAATTGCTAATAGTAAGGGATTTTTAAGCATAAACTTTGTTTTACTCCGTCAGTCTATAGGGGGCGCGGACATTTCAAATTACCCCCTCCTAAACATTACCCCCCTGCAAACTGTAATTTGCATCAATCATCGCATTTATTGCTCTAAAAATATCAGAAAAATCATCCCGCTTCTTGTTTTTTTAAAAGATTTTCATCAGTCATCCCACTTCGTGGTTTGTTATCAATATTTTCATCTGTAACTAAAATACTAATCGCCGCTGAAGTTACAATGGAGAAATGGCTTCGAGGCTATTATTTTTTTCGATAAAAAAATTGATAACATACCACGAAGTGGGATGAGAGATGAAAATCTTCAAACCAAAACAAGAAGCGGGATGATTTTTCTGATTTTTTAAGTGCAACAAATGCGATGATTGATGCAAATCTAGTTTCCGGGGGGTAATCTGAAACCGGTTTCAAGTTACCGGGGGTAATGTTTAGGAGGGGGTAATTTAAAACCTTTACACCGGTGCTAAAAAATAAATTTACTTAAATGGAAGCTGGATTGATGAAAATGTTCTTGCTTAAATTGGAGCTGGATTGATGAAAATATTCTTGTTTAAATTGGAGCTGGATTGAAGAAAATATTCTTGTTTAAATTGGATCTGGATTAATGAAAATATTCTTGTTTAAATTGTAGCTGGATTGATGAAAATATTCTTGCTTAAATTGGAGCTGGATTGATGAAAATATTCTTGCTTAAATGGGAGCTGGATGGATAAAAAATAATTGCTATTTAAATAGAAGTTGGACGAAACGAATTTTTTAACTGAATAATTAGCCTAAGTTTCAGCAAATTATACCTACAGAAATAGGCTATTTGCGCCCGGGGGTTAATGTCCTTGGCTAAATCAGGGGGGAATTGTCCGGGGGTTGTTGTCCGGGGGTTATTGTCCGGGGGTTTTGTCCAGGGGGGAAATGTCCTACACTCGTCTATAGGTAGAAAGTAGAAAGTCAGGTAAATTTGTATTTTCGCGTTGTAAATTATATTATATGCTCGTTGCAGGATTATTATTTTTAATCATTCTATTTTTCTATTTTTGCCAGAATCTTTCTCTTCGATCCGGCTTCTCTTTAGGCAAGAATTCATTGGCACTAGGACTTTGTAGTTAAAACATGCTAATTTGAATTTTATCTTGTTCTGAACAGGAATCCAATGCTGCTGATGGAGTTGGACTGAGGGACTTTCTAATCATGAAACTTAAAAACCGGATTACATTAATAACTAATTCAATTTTTAAAGCAGATAACTAATTTATATACAGTTACAATTTTAGATGGATTATAAAGAGGTTGCTTAATCTCACTCCAGGAGGTAGTGTGAGCATCTGAATGTACTCAGAAATGGAGTCATCATAATTGTTATAAATTGTGTGTTACAGGTGTTGGATCAACAAATGTAAAAGCTTTTGCGCAAACAATTACTTGATGGCAAACAACAGAACTCAGCTTCAGAAGATTCATTTTCGAACCTTGCATAGAACGAGTTGCCAGACATATATGAAATAATTTAATTTTAAATCGAAGTGATAGACTGAAAACGAAGCATATACGAACCAACTAAACCCACAAGATCTAAATTATTTGATTAACTTCATAATACAAGTGATAATCTAAGACCTCTTCAAAGAACCGAAACTGGAGAAAATTGTGAAATGATCAATCAAGTCTGATTAGCATGATGGCAAATACGAGAATTGATGTGGGAGAAATGCAGTTGCCAGCTATGTCTGAAATCGTTTATTTAGTGGATGTGATAGACTGAAAACGTGCATGAAAATACATACTGGAGATACACCATACAGTTGAAATCTATGCAAGAAATCATTTGATCATGATGATTATCTGAAACGCACATGTTAGAATCCATTCTGAAGAGAAACAACACAGTTGCAATCTCTGTCATAAACCATTTAGTCAAAGTTGTAATTTAAAAATGCCCATAAAAATCCATACTGGTGCATAGCCATACACGTGCAAGTTATGTCAGAAAGCGTGTAATCATAGTTCTTTGAAACGAGACATCAGAATCCATACTGGTGAAAAATGATGCAGTAGCCAGATATGTCAGAAATCATTTAGTCAAAGTAATAATTTGAAAATGCCCCAAAATATCCATGTTGGCGTAAAACAATACGCGTGTGAGATATGTCAGAAATCTTTTAATATTAGCTGGAACCTCAAAATACACATGAGAATCCATACTGGTGAGAAACCATACACGTGCCTGTTATGTCAGAAAACGTTTTCTCTTAATAATGACCTGAAAACGCACATGAGAATCCATACTGGTGAGAAACCATACACGTGCCTGTTATGTCAGAAAATGTTTAATCGAAGTAGTTCTCTGAAAAGGCATATGAGAATCCATACTGGAGAAAGACCATATAGTTGCCAGCTATGTCAAAAATCATTTATTGAGAGTTCTTGTCTGAAAAAGCACATGATAATCCATACTGGTGAGAAGCCATACAGTTGTCAGCTATGTAAGAAGTCATTCAATAGCAATGGTTATCTGAAAAAGCACATGAGATTGCATACTGGTGAGAAATCATACAGTTGTCAGCTATGTATGATGTCATTTAATGATAACGTTTATTTGAAAAATCACACGAGAATCCATACTGGTGAGAAACCATACAGTTGCCAGCTATGTAAGAAGTCATTCAATAGCAATGGTTATCTGAAAAAGCACATGAGATTACATACTGGTGAGAAACCATACAGTTGTCAGCTATGTCAACAATCATTTAATAGAAATTCTTCTCTCAAAAGGCACATGAGAATCCATACTGGTTTGAAACCATATAGTTGTATGCTATGTAAGAAGGCATTTAATGATAAGAGTTATCTGAAAAGGCATATGAGAATCCATACTGGTTTGAAACCATATAGTTGTATGCTATGCAAGAAGTCATTTAATGATAAGAGTTATCTGAAAATGCACATGAGAATCCATACTGGCCGAAAAAATTACATATGTAAGATTTGTAATAAAGGACTCTCACAAAGTAGTCATTTGAAGAGACACGGAAGAACTCATTCAAGTGAAGAGCAACACAGACGAAATAAATCTTATTCCAAGAGTATTTATTCAGGAAATGAGTTTAAACTCCATGCAAGAACACAGACAATGAGCCTTAAAAGTGGAAATGGAGTAGTTGTTCAAATGTCTGATCGTTTTATCAGATTTAGTTCTTCAGATGTTACTGATAAACCAAATGAAAGTTTATCAGAGAACACGTATCCAGATTCTATTGGAATTTCAGACCTGTTTCGGAAAACTGATTACGAAAAGTGTCTTTGTAGTAAAGGCGAATCGTCTTTGAATGCGAATGCGTCTTTTGGATGTGCCATATGTGACGAATTGCTTGAAGCAGAGAAGGAATTTCTAGAACATTGTTCTGGACATCAATTTTCTCCACCTGACGACTTTGCTTCTGTCGTGTGCTGACACAGTTAAAAGTTGAAATGTTCAATTGTACTTCGAGCCAAAGGAAAGATGCAATAGTTCTTGGATACATTATAAATATGTTGTTGCTTTGTGCAACTTTCATTTAAGAATATTTGGACACCAGGCTTCCTGATCTTGTGAAAAATGAGACACGGATCCCTATCTATATGATGCTGCTTGCTGTTTGTTTCATTGGATTGTAATTAAATATTTGAAATTAAGTGCTTCTCTCAGGAAGAGCCTTTCAAAAGCGCTCCTAGTGCAAACGACATTGCTAGAAAGACTGGATTTGAGGCTAGAGAAATACGACGAAAAACTACCACTGTTGTTGAAAATTGTTTACTAATCAGTCATCTGAAAACGCATTTGATACTCCATATTACGAGGAGCCATTCCGATGCCATGTTTACCAGAAAACGTTCACTCAAGGTATACATCATCTGAAAACGCATTTGATAACCATACCGATGAAAATCCAAACTTTATTTATTTATCGCATACTTTGCTAAATATTTGCATGAAGAATCATTTAATCAAAGTTGTAGTTCTCTGAAAAGGTACATGAAAATCCATGCAGGAGAAAGATCATTGCAAGTTCAAATTAAGCATGTCAGCATTTATAAATTTGCTATCGATAGGAATTGGAAGCACATGATGAACCACACCAGTGAAAACCAATACATAATGTAAGGTGTAATAAATGATTCACATAATTGTGAAGTTTTGAAGAAACTTAAAGGAACTCGTGCAGCCGAGAAGCAACTCAGATGCAATAGGAGCTGTTTTTCACCAAAAACTTTAGTCTTGCAGGATCTTAGAATTGAAATTGAAGTGGTTGCTGTGCGGTCATGGGCGGAGTTTGGTTTTCGTTCTTGGAGGGGCTAAAGCCTTCTTGGGGGGCTAAGCCCGGAAAAAGAAACTATTTACACGGTAAAAAAATTAATCTGGGTCTTCCTGGGGGACTTAGACCCCCCCTATCCCCTGATAAACTCCGCCCGTGTGTGCGGTCTAATCGTTTTGTCACATTTTTGGTGCTGCACACTTTTGAGAACACAGCCACAGGATCTTAGAATTGGAATTGAAGTAGCCTCTAACCTGTCCGATCGTTTCATCATATGTAGTGCTGCAGGTGTTACTGATCAAGCATGGACTATATCTTTTGGATGCAGATATGTGATGAATTGTTCGACACAGACAAGGAATTTCATGAGCATTGTTATGGACATCAACTTTCTTCACCTGATGTTTTTTGCTTTTGTACTTATTATTTCAAACATTTAAAAGTTGAAAGCAGTTGTAATTCGAATTAGAGGATATAATTATGCTTGTGTGTGCTCTGGCATGCATGCATAGTGCATGCACACAATTCATAATTGCTTTGTGCACTTTCATTTACGAATATTTACACAGTAGGCATTCATATGTAGAGAATAAAGAGACACGCGTATCCGAGATGTTGAGATTCTTTTCAGCTTATTTTAAGAACGTATTGTATAGCAAACAAATGCGCCACACATCACCTCCTATAGTAGGCATCTCTAGGATTGGCATCACCTTTGCTGCTCCAGTTGGCTGAATGTCGTCTAATTTCATGTGCATAATTCAAGCTGAGACTAAGTTTATCTGGCCAGGCAATTGTAGGCAACTTGCCAAACTTGACATCTCTGCACTTGCTGCTGAATTTTCTAATAATTATACCTGTTCAAATACGGGCCGTTACCTTCGAGTGTTGTTGGTCCTCACATTCACCGACTTGCCCGCGACTGTGTATACCAGCTGTGTCAAATTAGCACAATAATAGCGCGGGCACTGAATCGGAGTTTCACGCTGAAGCGCTGAATAATTGCATGTTTGCCTTTCCATCCGTCTATTTGCCTGCCTGCCTGTCTGCTTTACTGCCTGTTCTTCCGTCCGTCTGCCTCTCTGCCTGTCTGTCTGCCTGTCCGCCGGGCCGTGTGTCAGTCTTCTGTCTGCCTGTCTGTCTTTTGCTCCCTTGTCTCCTCTCGCCTTGATTAGGCTAATGCGATTTTTGTTGGCATTTCAGACTGGCACCCCGTCAAAACAGCCCCGTCATAATCGCCCACCGACAAAACAGCCCCGTCAAAATCGCTCAGCGACACAATAGCCCTGTCAAAATAGCCCCGTCAGAACAGCCCGGGGCGATTTTGTCGGGAACCGGCAAAGTCGCGGAAGAACACAATTTTCATAAATAAGTAGACCGACGGATGCCGAATTGATGAAAACAATGCTCGTAAAGTTTAAGATGGCTTTCGGAAATGATCGCGTTGGTAAGTAGAACTATTAATACAAGTCGAATTTAAGCCTTTTCGTCAATCCAGACTCCATTTAAGATCTATAAAACTTTCATCCCGCTTCGATTTCTCAAGCGTTTTATTATTCATCCAGTTTATATTTAATATATAAATACCTTCATCCCGCTTCCATTTCTTAAGCTTTATGTGACTCATCCATGGAGCTTCTATTTCATATATATATATATATATATATATATATATATATATATATATATATATATATATATATATATATATATATATATATATATATATATATATATATATATATATATGGGTAAATTCGAATTCGGACTATGCGGCCTCTGAAAGCCACAATATGTCGTTAAACTGATGCACAAACAGTTCTCGTCTATAACACCTTTAAAATCGATTCTTCCGAATCTATAATTATGTTATTGCGGAAATTTCACTCGTCTAAAGAATGCGGTAAATGTTAATCGAAGTGTTCGACGCTATATATGTAGGCCTAACCGATGGCTGCTTTATTGTTTTGTTAAACATCATAAAATTATGGGCCAGCTTAATTTTTCATACCTGAGGTAGGTCAATTTCCATTTGATTTCAACATTTGGCAATCCTGGGAACGGCGGTCATAAATTATAAAATTCCATAAATCGATAGTGCGGAGTATTGGATGTGCAAAAAGTGTGGGTTTTTCATCCAGCCTCCATTTCTTAAGCGTTTCTTCAGCAATTCAGCTTCTATTTCAGATCTAGAAATACCTTCATCCAGCTTCTATTTCTCATGCGTTATTTTCGTCAATCCAGCTTCTATTTCACCTGCAGAAGAACCTTCATCCAGATTCCAATTCTCTTGCGTTTTTTCATCAATCCAGCCTCCATTTCACCTTAAAAGGTCTTCATCCAGCTCCTATTTCACTTGCGTTTTTTCATCAATCCAGCCTCCATTTCACCTTAGAAGGTCATCCAGCTCCTATTTCACTTGCGTTTTTTCATCAATCCAGCCTCCATTTCACCTTAAAAGGTCTTCATCCAGCTCCTATTTCACTTGCGTTTTTTCATCAATCCAGCCTCCATTCCACCTTAAAAGGTCTTCATCCAGCTCCTATTTCACTTGCGTTTTTTCATTAATCCAGCCTCTATTTCACCTGTAAAAGTGCTTCGTCCAGCTTCTATTTCTCAAGCATGGTTTCTATGCGCCTATCCTATACACCGCGCTATTACGACACGTCAGGTTGATTTATTTCCCAACGGAATGCCGTCAAAACAATGTAAACAATGACGTAAAAAGCCCGAGAAGCTCGTAAGTAAGTGAATAAGTAAAGAATGAAGAAAATAAGTGAATAAATGCAGCCTTAACTCTAGCTGGCTCTTCCTCTGACGAAAATACATGTTTCGGAATTTATGACCGCCGTTCCCAGGATTGCCCAACATTTTTATGTCCGTCAATGGACTAATATTAACACCGATCTTACTCTACTGTAACAGTGCTTCAAGGGTGAAGAAGCTATAGACATAACAGGAAATTGCTGAGTATTTATAATATCGGAGGAGTCCGAGGTGCAGGTTTCTAAGATGTAATTCTCGTAGCTATCAAGCGCCGTCGTGTGGTCCATGCAGTTGGAACGGCCATTTTATACGGTTCCACGACAACTGGTTCACAGACAACTGGTTCACCGACAACTGGTTCACGGACAACTGGTTCACGACAACTGGTTCACGACAACTGGTTCACGACAACTGGCTCACGACCAAATGTCCACTGCGAATTTTTTTAGTCCCTGCATGGTTATTGCCGCTAAAAAGGAAGTTCGATTGATGATGTTTTTGTTTAAATTGAAGCTGGATTGATGAAAATCGTCTTGATTAAATGGAAGCTGGATAGATGAAAATGTTTTTGATTAAGTTGAAACTAGATTGATGAACTAGGAGCTCAGGGATGGATGAAAATGTTTTTGATTAAGTTGAAACTGGATGGATGAAAATCTTCTTGATTAAATTGGAGCTGGATGGATGCGAATGTCCTTCCTTAAATTGGAGCTGGATTGATTACAATCGTCTTGATAAAATCCGAGCTGGATCGTTAAAAATAACGCGGGAGTAACGGAAACCGGAATAAATATTGTTGCACATGAAATAGAAGCTGGATTGACGAAAATGTCCTGCCCTAGATTGGAGCTGGATTGATGAAAATGTTTTTGATTAAGTAGCAACTGGGTGGATGAAAATCTGCTTCTTTAAATTGGAGCTGGATGGATGATAAAACGTTTGAGAAATCGAAGCTGGATGAGGGTGTTTTATATGTCTGAAATAGAGCGGGATCAAGGTATTTTATATCTGAAATAGAAGCTGAATGAATGATAATACGCTAAAGAAATCGAAGCTGGAAAATGGTTATATGGATGTTAAATAGAAGCTGGATTAATGTCTTTTTAGATCTGAAAGAGAAGCCGGATGAATGAAATACGCTTAAGAAATGGAAGCTGGATAAAGGTTTTTATATGTCTGAAATAGAAGCAGGATGAATGATAAAACGCTTGAGAAATCGAAGCTGGATGAAAGTATTTTGTCTGTCTGAAATAGAAGCTGTATGAATGATAAAAGGCTTGAGAAATCGAAGCGTGATCAAGGTATTTTATATATTACATGGAAGCTTTATGAATGATAAAACGCTTAGGAAATGGAAACTGGATGAAGGTTTTATAGATCTAAAATAGGAGCTGGATCAAGAAGATTTTCATCAATCCAGCTCCAACGTAATCAAACAATTTCGTCCATCCAGCTCCAATTTAAGGGAGAACATTTTCATCCATCCAGCTCCAACTTAGGCAAGACGATTTTCATCAACCCAGCTTCGACTTAATCATGAATATTTTCATCAATCCAGCTCCAATTTAAGGAAGGACATTTTCATCATTCCAGCTCCAACTTAGTCAAGAACATTTTCATCAATCCAGCTTCAATTCCCGACCTATAAATACCTTCATCTAGCTTCTTTTTTCTCGATCGTTATTTTCGTCAATCCAGCTTCTATTTCCGACCTATTAATACCTTCATCTAGCTGCCATTTCTTAGGCGATGTATCACTCATACAGTTACCATTTAAAATATAAAATTCCTTGATCGCGCTTCCATTTCTTAAGCGTTTTATCATTCATCCAGCTTCTATTTCAGATATATAAAAACCTTTATCCAGCTTCCATTTCTTAAGCGTTTTATCATTCATCCAGCTTCTATATAATATATGAAATACCTAGATCCCGCTTCCATTTCCTAAGCCTTTTATCAATCATCCAGCTTCTATTTAAGATATAAAATGCCTTGATCCCCTTCCATTTCTTAAGCGTTTTATCACTCATCCAGCTTCTATTTCTAAGATATAAAATACCTTGATCCCGCTTCCATTCCTTAAGCGTGTTATCAGTCATTAAGCTTCTATTTAAGATATAAAATACCTTGACAACGCTTCCATTTCTTAAGCGTTTTATCACTCATCCAGCTTATGTTTCAGATAATATATAAAAACCTTCATCCAGCTTGTGTTTCAGATATAGAAAACTTTCATCCAGCCTCCATTTCTTAGTCGTTTTATCATTCATCCAGCTTCTATTTCAGATATATAAAAACCTTCGTCCAGCTTCTATTTCTTAAGCGTTTTATCATTCATCCCGTTTCTATTTCAGATCTATAAAAACATTAATCGAGCTTCTATTTAAGATATAAAATACATTGATCCCGCTCAGATTTCTGAAGCTTTTTTTAATCCAGCTCCCATTTAATATTTTCATCAATCCAGCTCCAATTCAAGGCAATACATTGGTCTCAATCCAGCTCCAATTTAAGCAAGAACATTTTAATCAAGGCATGACGTTTTTATCAATCCAGCTCCAATCTAGGGCGTGCAGGACACTTTCGTCAATCCAGCTTCAAATTTCATGTGTAACAATATTTATTCCGGTTTCCGTTACTCCCGCGTTATTTTCAACGATCCAGCTCGGATTTTATCAAGACGATTGTAATCAATCCAGCTCCATTTTAACCCGTTTTTGCCCAAATTTTTATTTTGGTTCTAATATAATTTTTCTTACACTGTTTGATAATAGAATAGCCATATAGCCTTAATTTTTCATTTATTTTAAGAAATTCCATAAAATTTTTGACTTTATTCATATGTTCCATTATTGGAACACTGGGCACAAGTGGTACTCTACGACTACATAATCTACATCATCGCTGTCAGGTACAGTACTGGTTATTTCAAGTGAAGGAACCAAACAATAATGTTGAAATCTCTACCACAGTGGTGTGTAGCTACAATTGAAGTCCATATTCAGTAGATTTGTGCCTTATTTCAAACGGACAACAGCAAAATATCCGAAAAATGCCCAATTTCCATGCGGACAAGCTGAGTAGCCGAAGCCATTTTTCGTGGAAGCTTTTCATGTGGACTTTGGAGAGGCTGACCTGGCATTTACCACAGATTTTTCTGGCTCTGGTTCTATGGGGTAGGCCCTATACAACGGTGTTGCACGTCTGCAGGTACTCTACTGAAGGTATACAGTGATGGTCCATTGAAATTTTCACCATGTATTTCATTGATCATGTGCATCTACAGATTGCCATTCCATATAACAAGAGCAGAACTCTTTCCACCTTTCCATCAGATCTATTGTCAACGGACAGTTGTGGCTGCTTAGTCAATACCTTACTTGTGTTACTGGACGTACAGCGTTCAACTCTGTTGGCAATAACTCTGTTTAGCCACAGAGCTCAGCAAGGCTCAGTTAGGTGAAGAATTGGATCACCACAGAGTTTGGAAGGCGTGTCGACAGAGTTCAACCATCAAATCTAGAACCATAGGCCTAGGCCTACTGCTGTCTAGACCCAAATCATTCAATGCTGTCGTTTGCTCGGATTGTTTGAGTTCCATCAGTGTCTTCGTCATCCCTATCTTCTTCGCTTTGATGTTCGTGTAATGAAAGTTTGCGCTGCCAAAATAGCCTCCCAGTGATCAAAGAAATCATTTGTGCACCTTCTCTGTCACAAATAATTGAAATTTTAAAATATAATAATATTTACATGCAAGGGAATTCGCTAAACCCAGTTGAAAACACTTGCAAGGCAAAGAAATAAGCATATAGAACGACATTCGGTAATGAGAATCGTGGACCCCCACTTGTGCCCTGTGTTCCAATAATGGAACATGATATATATCTGCAAAAAGTCCATACTAAAGTTCATGACACAGACCGATTAAAGTTATCATGAAATATGATTGGTATTAGGGTACCAAAAACCAGAAAGTTCAAAACTGAAATGCGTTTATATGATTTTGCAAATTATGCATCTTTTTGTTGCAATTTGCTGAAAATTTTCCTGTTCAAAATTCTCATAAAAACCTTATCTGATGACAAAAAGTTTTTCAAAATATTATTATTTTTCTATGGGAATGTCTTAGAAAAACAGTTTTCAATGACAGGAAATGATTTATATTCACTGCATAGTGCTACATTGCAAATAAGTAACGTTTTTATAAAATGTTCCAATAATGGAACACTGGGCAAAAACGGGTTAAGGAAGGACATTTTCATCCTTCCAGGCTCCAGCTCTAATTTAGGCAAGAACATTTTCATAAATCCAGCTTCTATTTCAAGCAAGAAAATACTTCTTCCGGTTTCCTTTACTCCAACCGCTCCAATTTTAACAGGGCATTATTTTCATCGACATGTGATCAGGATGGAGAGCGGAAGAATGCCGGTGTCACGAAATAAAGTCTCCCCCCGATACAAAGTCTCCCCCGAAACAGTCTCCCCCTGGCTGAAACTCTGTATTGGAATAAATTTTCTGAAGTAAAAGTATTATATGTTTTCTTGCTATATAATCTGGCAACGCAAACTAACCGTTTAGCCTGCTCATCTCTAAATTTGATGCAACTGTAGACAATTTTACGCTGAACGGGGGAGACTTTATTTCGTGGACGGCGGAAATATTCTCTCCCCACGGAGACTTTATTTCAGAATATAGTCTCCGGAGGCGAATTTATTCTGAAACAGATCCTCCGGAGGGAGAATCTGTTTCGAAACAAAGTCTCCGGGGGGAGACTTTTAGGGGGGAGACTCTGTCACGCGACACCGGCAAAGGCGCTGCACGAAGAAGTGGAAGGAACGAGGAGCAGAGGACGCACAAAGAAGAAATGGATAGATAACGTACTGGAGGACATAGAAGACAGAGGATTGGAGCTAAGAAAGGCAATAGAACTCGCAAGAGACCGGCCGAAATGGAGAAGTTTTGTTAGAGCCTCATCGTCGGTGAACACTTGACGGAGGAGAAAGAAGAGATTATTTTCATCAATGCAACTTCGTTCAGGAAACGTTCTTTTCCTCGGTTTCTTTTTGCAGCGAGGCCATGAACAATTGTTTTCGATTTATGACGAGTTATTTTCATCAATAAAACTTCTCTTTAAGCGGCAATAACCATGTCGTAAAAAGTCGCAGTGACCATTTAGTCGTGAACCAGTCAGGGTGAGAATTGCCGGGGGGGTTGGGGGGTTTCGACCCCCCCAGTCTTTCTTAGAGCCCCATGTTAAAGTATGTTTTTTACACCCCAATTCCAAGTGGATAATGGTCCAACCCCCCAGTTATTTTTCCACAATTCTCACACTGGAACCAGTTGTCGGTCAACTAGTTGTCGGTGAACCAGTTGTCGGTGAACCAATTGTCGTGAACCAGTTGTCGTGAACCAGTTATCGTGAACCAGTTGTCCGTGAACCAGTTGTCGGTGAACCAGTTGTCTGTGAACCAGTTGTCGTGACACCATTTTATACATGCACCATGGGCAATAATTGCGATTGCTTTTCCTTCATTAACTGTTACTGATTTAACAAACGCCATCTGCCGAATGGAAGGTTGAATGGAAAGGTAGCAGTTGCTGGTTGTGCCAACAACAACCGTTGACGTCGTCCTTTCCTACGAGTCACTGTAAACAAACGAGACTATAATTATAGTTACTGTAGTTGTATAGTTTCAGTTTAAAGCACTACTATAGTTTTTTAGTCAACGGTTGATGCTGGTAGTAGACTTCCTGAGAGCTAGTATTATAAAGGATTAGTTGTTAATTTGCGAAAAGTCGCATTTTCTCCATGTTTAATGCATATGAACGCTGCGTTTTGAAGGTGTTTGGGACGAACATTGTAACATCGAACATTTTAGAAGTAGTTTCAGTTGTTGGATCTCAGTAATAGTTATATCGGGTTTGAGTACTGTGTTAGGCCGCTCAGTTTTGTAGTCAGTGGTCTTCTTGTTTCTGGTTCTCGGACTGTCGATTTTTTTCTACCAATGTCAAATAATCTGTTTTCTACGTTTCTGGATAATATTAATACATGTTTTATTGCCAGCAGAGTCTTGGGTCGTTGTGACTAACCGCTCGGTAGGAAGTAAACAGTATGGCGGTCACAGATACACGCAAAATAGAGCGGCCTCAACTCCGGCGATCGATAGCCCAATGTTTCCGCTTAATAGTCAATGGTGCAATAAGACAGCAGGCAAAAATAAGTAAGTAAGTAAAAGTCCAGCTTTTCAATTGCATCAGCTGTTTTATGAATCCAACTTCTGTTTCAATAATGATTATTTTTCATCAATCCAACTCCAATTTAATCGGAAACATTTTAATCAATCCAGCTCCTATTTAATTAACAAGATCCTTATCCATCCAGCTCTAATTTAATCAAGAACATTTTCATCAATCCTGCTCCAATCTAAGCTATAATATTTTATTAACCCAGCTTCTGTTTCTCGCCTGTTATTTTCGTCAACCCAGCTTCTATTTCAAATATAAGAATACCATCATCCAGCTTCCATTACTTAAGCGTTTTTTCATCAATCCGACTTCTATTTCAGATCTAGAAATACCTTCATCACTTACTTACTTACTTCACACAACATCACTGTCTGAAGCGGGACCCCAATGTTTCGCGCGGAAACATTGGGCTATCGATCGCCGCAAGTCAGAGCGCTCTATTTTGCGTCTATCTGGGACGGCCATATTGTTTACTTCCTACCGAGCGGTTAGTCACAACGACCCATATATGTATTGGTGTTCTAAATATGTAGACTATTGTTTGCCACTTCCTGTCGTCGTAATTTTTCGGAAGAAAGTGTCATGCCTTAAATTGGAGCTGGATTGATTAAAATGTCTTGTCTTAAATTGGGAAGAAACGGAAGCTGGATTAAGGTATTTATATCTCTGAAATGGAAGCTGGATGAAGAAGGTTCCTTATAGGTGAAGTAGAAGCTGGATTGACGAAAATAACGTTTGAGAAATGGAGGCCGGATTAATGATAAAACGCTTCATCCAGCTTCTAATTAAGATCTAAAATCCCTTGATTCCGCTTCCATTTTTAAAGCTTTTTATCATCCATCCAGCTACAACTTTGCCAAAAAAATTCATCCATCCAGCTCCCAGTTAAGGAAGAACATTCTCAACCATCCACCTCCAATTTAATCAAAAAGATTTTCATGAATCCAGCTCCACTTTAAGACAAGACATTTTCATCCATCCAGCTCCAATTTAAGCAAGGACATTTTAATCAATCTGGAGTTTTCTTACAGACAGTTTCATACAATTATCCCATGTGATTTTCAGCTGAAATAATTAAACTACCTAAAGTGAAGGATTACCTCAAATCGAACATTTGGTGACCCCGACGTGATTTCTGTTGGTAAGAAAACAATTTCATCTTCGCTAAAGAAGCGTGACCAGTGTTGTGAGATTTCAACATGGAGGATGGAATTAGTCTAGAAACGTTGAAAAATGGAAGACGACCGCTTCGAGCTCAATTAAGTAAAAGGAGCACGGATATCGAAGTAGAATTATCTGGAGACACTCCGGATAAGACGGCAGTGCACGTCAAGTTGGAGATGTTGAAAACCATTTACAAGAAGGTAGATGACATTGATCAACAAATTGTAACCCGTCTGACTCTACATGGTTCAGAGGAGGATCAAGACTCGGAGATGATGACGATTTCCGAATATGAAGAAAGGTTTGTGACGGCCAAACTGAAAGCAGAGCAGTTTCTTGCTGATAAAGTTGGTCATGGTTCTAATAACAGTGCACACAGTGGAGAGAAGGTCCACACAAAGACATACAAACTGCCGAAAATTGAAATCCGTAAATTTGATGGAGACCTGAAAGAATGGTTAGGTTTTTGGTCTCAATTTAAGAAAATTCACAATGATAGTGCGTTGCATGACAGCGACAAATTTCAGTACCTGGTTCAGTCGATGATTCCTGGAACCAGAGCTTACAAGTTGGTTAACAGTTATCCACAAACTGCAGAAAACTACCAGTTAGCCATAAGGGCTTTGAAAGACAGATTTGGGGACAAAGTGTTGTTAACCGAAGTTTATGTGAGACAGTTGTTGAAGCTGGTCATAAGAAATGCAGGAAAAGCAAAAGTTGTTTCTCTGTGCAGCATGTATGATGAATTAGAGTCGCATCTACGAGCTCTTGAGACCTTGGGAGTAACACAAGAACAAAGTGCAGCATTCCTGTATCCTCTTGTGGAATCCAGTCTGCCAGAAGAGGTTGTTAGAGTTTGGCAGAGAAGTGCATTGTCAGGATATGATGAAGATCACCTGGATCAATCCGTAGATGAACGCCTGAAGTCCTTGATGAAATTTCTGCGGATGGAAGTAAAAGGAGCTGAAAGATTGTCCTATGTCAATGAAGGTTTTGGTGATTTGAGTAAAGTAAAGTTTGAGAAGGAAAAAAGAGAAAATGTGAGACAATACAGTCCACCTACTGCAGCAGGTTTGTTTGTTGGACAGAAATCAGGGTGTGTGTTTTGCGATAAAACACATGACAGTCAGACATGTGTGACTGCTCAAACCATGCCATATGGTCTGAAAAAGAGGAAAATATTAGAGAAAAAGGCTTGTTTGTCGTGCTTGAGAGGGGGACACGTTTCAAAGTCATGCAAATCTTTTCTGAAATGTATTGTTTGTCAGAAGAAGCATGTGACTTTGATGTGCCCAGACTTAGAAGTTAACAAGAAGGCGACAGAAGTTACAAAGCTAACAATGAATTGGAACAAATGATGGTGGTACATTCTCAGTTGAATTGCACCAATGAAGTCTTGCTACAAACACTGAAGTGTGTTATTCGAAACAGAGACAGACAGAAAACTGTCAGAGTTTTATTGGACCCAGGTTCACAGAAGTCCTATATCCTGGAGAAAACTGCCCAACAATTAGGAATAAAATCTAAAGGTGAAGTAAAGTTATGTCATCTTCTGTTTGGTGGTTACAAAGACGAGCGACGTCACAGTTTGTATGAGATTGAACTAGAAGGGAGTTTCAATAAATATTGTGCTCAAATGGAAGTCTTGAGTCAGCAGAAGATTTGTGGTGGGATTCCTCGAATGTCAAAAGGACCATGGATGACAGAACTGAAAGAGAAAAGGATCTTTGTTGATGATCTTGGAAGTGATCAAGAAGAGATTGAACTTCTCATCGGATCGGATTACTATGCACAGTGGTTGACGGGTCGTCGACATTGCTTGGAAAATGGTCTTGTTGCCTTGGAAACCTGTTTCGGGTGGACATTATCTGGTAAGCTTGAAAACGTGCAGAGTGATGATGACAGTGATGCAGCAATGCTAGTTACGTCTATGTTGGTGACTGAAGCCAGTGTAGCGGAACTATGGAGTTTAGAGGTCATTGGAATCCGTGATCCAGTGGAATGCAAAACTCAAAAGGAAAAAGATATAGAGACAAAAGAACACTTTCTTCAGACGGTGACAAAGTCGCCCGAAGGCAGGTATTCAGTGTCATTACCGTGGATTGAAGGAAGACCGGAAATTCCCCACAATCGAGAAATAGCAGAAAAAAGACTCAGGTCCTTGACGAAAAAGTTACAAGCTCAAGGGAAATATCAAGAGTATCAACAAGTATTTGAAGATTGGATGAATGAAGGTTTGATTGAAATGGTTGAACCAGTGGAGGACATGAGACAGTGTCACTATCTTCCCCACCGAGCAGTGTTCAAACCAGAAAGTTAGACTACACCAGTACGACCTGTATTTGACGCATCTTGCAAATCAGGAAGAACACCATCACTGAATGATGTATTGGAAAAGGGTCCTAACCTATTGGAACTTTTGCCGACCATTTTGCTACGTTTCCGAGAAAACAAAATTGGTGTTGTGGCGGACATTAGAAAAGCATTTCAGATGATTGAAGTTGCGGAGAAGGATCGAGACTTTCTTCGTTTTCTTTGGTGGGACGATGCTATGACTGAAAAGATCAGAGTGTACAGACATCGTCGAGTGGTGTTTGGAGTGAACTGCAGTCCGTTCCTGTTGGCAGCCGTACTAGAGCTAAATCTAAAGTCAATCAGCGGAGAAAGCAAGACGTTGGCACAGAAGCTGTTGAACTCTTTATATGTTGTTAGGTCCCACGACTCTCTCTCTACGACTGGTTCTTGTCCTGGGATGGGCTTGTGCCACGGACGGTTGACTTTGGTAGCATGGAGGGTGACACCTGGTGACAGACTGGTTCTATATAAGGTCTGACTTCAGGGGGCGTCTCTCTCTCAGGAGCTTGCGCTTGTGGTTGCTCTCAGGAGCTTGCTCTCTCTGGTGGTTGCTTGCTCTATGTTGGGCTCTGATGTTCTCGGCTGCAGGGTGACTGCATGGCAGTCTTCTTGTCAGAGTTCGTTAGATTAAGTTTAGTTAAGCTTTCGTTAGTTACACCTCGCCTTGGTGTCTTTAGTTAAGTTCGTTCTTCGCCAGCCTGTTGCTGTTTCAAGATGTTGTTCGTACGTTCGTCGCTGAATGACAATGCCGTCGACGACTTCCCTCTGGCCTACAGTGTGGTAACTGTATCAGTTCGCTTTCTATGTTGAATTATACCTTTAAACTAGACACGAGTGTTCTTAAATCGAGCTGAACTTAGTAGGGACCTTAATATAGGAGGCGCAGCTCGTCACAAATGGGGGTCGTCCGGAATTTTTTTGCGCGCGGGATGAATTTTTTTTTCTCGTAACAAATGCGGGCTTGCCGGAATTTTTTTGGTTCGCGTAACAAAGGTGGGCGCGTCCGGATAATTTTTTTCCGTTAAGGAATGGGGGCTCGCGAGTTTTTCACGTTAATTGGAAATTTTGCGTCGTCAGTGGGCGTTTTTCGTGAAATTTTGAGAATTTTTTAGGGGCGTGTCAGCTCTATTATACGGTAGATATTCCGTTTGACAGTGTTTAATTGTTCGTTGGCCGTGAAGATAGGTCAATGGCTTTTGCGTTTGGAGGAAGTTTTGAGAGTTTTGCGAGTTTTTTTGAATTTTGAGAGATGTGTTTGCTCTCGTATACGGTATTCATTCCGTTTTGCATTTTGAATTTCGAATTTTGAGAGATGTGTTTGCTCTCGTATACGGTATTAATTCCGGTTTGCATTTTTGACTTTCGAATTTTGAGAGGCGTGTTTGCTCTCGTATACGGTATTTATTCCGGTTTGAATGTGTGAAGTTCGAGTGAATTTTTGAATTTTGAGGGGCGTGTCTGCTCGAATATACGGTATTAATTCCGGTTGACATTTTTGCGGTTGAGTTTTGACGTCGCACTCTGAGGAGTTTTTCGGAAGTTTTTCTGGAATGTTGAGAGTTTAGAGTTTTGCGAGAGTTTTTCGAGGAGTTTTTCTTGAAAGTTGAGAATTTTGAGAATTTTGAATTTTGGGGGCGTGGCAACCAAATATTTGTTCTCTTTCGTTGCTTGGAGGATTGAGAATGTCTCCGTGGAAGACTTTAGAGGCGAAATTGGCCTTTGAGACTAAGCAAGTTTCTTTTGGGTTCAGACACATTTCGTCGGAAAATGTTAAGGAAGGCGTGTCAGTTTATCGGAGTAATTATGTTTGCATGGTCGATAAGAATTTAAGTATTCAGTCCGAAGGTGTGTTTCGAGCTGACCTACATCATGTCAGTGGCGATACGCAGCCAAAGGAACAGATGCACGTGTACGACGATGCTTTTGATGATGTGTCCGAGTGTAATTTATTTGAAGACAACGACGTACAGCATGATTCTGTATTGGGTTCGTTGGATGACACTGTGGATGATGTTGATTTTGTGCATGATTTGGTTTGTGATTCGGATGTTTCGGATGCGTCTGTTGATTTAGGCATTTCGTTGGAAGGTGTGTCTGTACTGGACTTAGGTATGAGTACACGGTTGGATGAGCATGGTAGCTTAAGTGCTTTGCATGATTCTTTTGTTGAAGTTGGATGCCAGACAGAGGCTAACGTGTTGTTGAATGTATGTGATGAGTGTTCGCATGAGGTGAACTTATTGTTTGAGGATGTGTTGGATTTTGTGCATACGTTTATGGGTGATGAAGTTGGAAGTAGGCCTAGTTGTTCTGTCTTTGACTTTGTGTCACACGGTTTAAAGTTCATGTGGACTAGGAGATTGCCTGTTCCAAGCTTGCATCAGACTTGTTTGAATGTTTTGCATGAGCGTGAAGATAACCGAAGTTGGCTTACAAGTTATGTGTCTGACAGATTGTTGAAGGAAATAGGTCTCTTGCGCATGAATGACTTCGTTAGCAATGTGATTGCATGTCGGCATAAGGACTTGGATGGTGAAGATGGTGCGAAATTGTTTGTGCGCAGTAAATTTGATTGGAAGAATTGTTCTCGAGCGAAAGAGAATTCGGATTCACTTGGTGATTTTGCAGAGACTGTTGAGTGTGAATCAGGAATGGATTGTGTTGTGCATTCGCCGGTTTCGGTGGTTGATTCGTCGCATGGTAGCGTGAATGAATCTTTGGTGTTGCAATTGAGTGGGACAACTGTTGTGTGTGACACGTCATTGTTGTCTGTTGTCTCGTTGCATGAGTGTGCAAGTGAGAATATGGTTGTGCCGTCTATGATAACGACTGTTGTCTACGAGAAAAGATGGATGATGGGTTGGTGTTGTACGGTGTCTACGGTTGCACTGTTGTCAATGAATGTTGAGTTGTGTGGACGAATGACTAAGGTGAACAAGTGTGTCTTGGCTACGCATTGTTTCGTTTGTGAACATGGGTCGAATGAACTTGTGTTGACTGATGTGATTGTTCATGTTGATAAGGATGTGAATTCTGCAGGAATGGGGCAGTTCTTTTTGGATGGCATTGTCCGTTTTCACATGTTTCTGGTTAGTGCAGTGAGAAATACTGTGACTGATTCTTTCGATGATTATCTGAATGAGCATGATGTTTCGTCAGAGGTATCTGCATGTCAGTTGTGTTGCATTTACTCGACTGCTTCGAGAGTTATGTTTCAGCCGGTTGGTGTGATGGACTCTTCAGTGAGAGGGAGTGTATCTTATGTGCATGAAGATTTTGCAGATGCGTTCTGGTCTGTTGTGCCTGAGAGCAGTGATTGGTTCGCTGGTATTTCGTTGCCAGTAGGCCTAGTTGATTTGAATTGCCATGACGCTAATTCTTTTGTTTTGTCTTGTGAGAGCGGTTCCTTGCAGATTGACGGCGTGGAATCGGTGGTCTTCAATGGCGGGAGTCTTCGCTACGACTGTGCGAGGCTTCGACGAAGGAACGTGAGCGCCTTCGTGGGTCAATGGATGGTGACCACCATCTTGGCTTTGACGGGTTCTGGGACGACTTCGCGCGTTTCCTTTGCGAGTGACAAGTACGATGGCTTGTCGCTTGCGTCCCTTCTGTCGAGCGAGACAGTGTCTTCGCTCTTGGCTCTTTGCGAGTCGGCGTCTTCGATGTTCGCTATGGTGTGTCGGCTCACACTGTGGTTTGGCTGTGTGCCTGGGTTCTTCAGTTTCTGTCTGTCACTGAAAAGAAAGTTTGCGAGCGATGGCTTGGAACGTTCGCATTGGATGGTTTCGAGAATGTGTTCTTGGAACATTCGGCTTCAATCGTTTCGTTCGATTTCGTTGATTGATGTAGTGTGCAGATTTTCGTTTGGCGATTGAGGTGAAAAAATTGTAATGATTTTTTGAGTTTCCTAAACCATGTAAAATATTTATGGAAACTTCATTTTTGATTTTGTTTCGAACTGTTTTTTTCTCGAAATCTTGAGTAGAATGTTTTAGGGGGAACGTAGGCCTACATGTACTTGAACGTTTCGCTTGTATAGTTAACTACATTGTTACTTGTCGTGCATTTGTAATTGTCATAATTTCTGATTAGTTATGCGATTCTTTTCTTTGAGTCGTGTAACCTTCTTTCGTGTGCATGCTAGTTAAGTCAGAAACCCTTCTGGTTTCTGCCTTTCGTGGTCGTTCGGGGGTATGTTAGGTCCCACGACTCTCTCTCTACGACTGGTTCTTGTCCTGGGATGGGCTTGTGCCACGGACGGTTGACTTTGGTAGCATGGAGGGTGACACCTGGTGACAGACTGGTTCTATATAAGGTCTGACTTCAGGGGGCGTCTCTCTCTCAGGAGCTTGCGCTTGTGGTTGCTCTCAGGAGCTTGCTCTCTCTGGTGGTGGCTTGCTCTATGTTGGGCTCTGATGTTCTCGGCTGCAGGGTGACTGCATGGCAGTCTTCTTGTCAGAGTTCGTTAGATTAAGTTTAGTTAAGCTTTCGTTAGTTACACCTCGCCTTGGTGTCTTTAGTTAAGTTCGTTCTTCGCCAGCCTGTTGCTGTTTCAAGATGTTGTTCGTACGTTCGTCGCTGAATGACAATGCCGTCGACGACTTCCCTCTGGCCTACAGTGTGGTAACTGTATCAGTTCGCTTTCTATGTTGAATTATACCTTTAAACTAGACACGAGTGTTCTTAAATCGAGCTGAACTTAGTAGGGACCTTAATATAGGAGGCGCAGCTCGTCACAATGTGGACAAGTGTGCGACGTCAGTGTCTACACATGAGGAATACGAACACTTCAGAAATCAGACTGTAAAAATCATGTCATCTGCAGGAATGAATCTGAGAAATTGGGAATGTTCTCTTCCAAAGTCAGACAAAGAGACTGAAAGTGAGCATTGTGATGATGTGACTTCAGTGTTGAAGGAAAACAAACCTACAGTTGTGAAGATGCTAGGACTTCTGTGGGATAAAGTCGAAGATACGTTGTCCTGTGACGTAATCATCGGTGAATGGAAGGAAGGTATTACCAAGAGACTGGTTCTAGCCTACATAAACAAAATATTTGATCCAGTGGGATTAGTCTGTCCAGCCACACTGACTTTAAAACTGTTGTTGCAGAGCACCTGGGCAGCAAAGTTGGGCTGGGATGAGAAATTACCTGAAACGGTTGAGAAAAAACTAAAGAAATGGCATAAAGAGATACAGAACCTAAGAAATATCAAAATTAACAGAGATTTGACTGGTGGCCACGGCTTGAAAGCAGGTTCTTCAGAAATTCATACATTTTGTGATGCGAGCCAGGATGCATATGCCACAGTGATATTTCTTCGCACGACAGATGAATGCAAACAAGTGTCGGTGCAGCTAATGATGGCAAAGTCGAGACTAGCACCTTTGAAAAGGCCTTCGATACCGAGAATGGAATTGTTGGCGTGTGTGGTGGGAGCAAGACTGACTCATTTCCTGAAAGAAGCTTTGCATCTGGCAGACTTAAAATGTTACTTATGGAGTGATTCAACGACTGCCTTGGCCTGGATCAAGCGAAACGACGAGTGGGGATCTTTTGTAGGAAACCGGGTCAAAGAAATCTGTTCTCTCGTCAAAGTTGAGGACTGGAGACACGTTCCAGGGATCCATAATCCAGCAGATCTTCCCTCAAGAGGATGTTCACCCACTCAATTGTTGGAATCAAGATGGTGGAATGGACCAGAATGGTTACATCACTCAAGCAAAGACTGGCCGATTGAGGAGTCTACATGGGATGAAGATGCCATACGTGAAGAGCAAAGGAAGAAACCCATAGAGAAAAATCGACAGGATGATTTGACCTCAGAAAGGAAAGTTGATAGGTCACAGGAAAATTCTGCAGTGTTGCTAGTGAAGTCAAGTCTAGAGGACGTAAAAGGAAATCTACTTTGGTACTTGCCCTTGTCGAGTTATCTCAAAAATATTCGGACGATGGCATGGCTGAGACGATTTGTTATTAACTGTAAATCAACAGAGGTAAAACGAACTGGACACTTATCAGATCAAGAGTTCACTGAGGCAGAAGCTGTGATTTTGAAATTGGTGCAAAAGGAAGAGTTTACCAAAAGGAAGGAAAACATCAGCGGTTTGGTGGTAGATATGGACGAGGATCAACTCTATCATGTAATAACCAAGCTTACGCTCAGAGAAAGTGATAAATTATTCAGGTTTCCGGTGTTGTTGCCGTCAAAGCATCTGCTTGTGGAACAGTTGATTAGATGGTATCATTTGAAACATCATCATGCAGGGGCTCAGTTCTTGATGAGTAAACTGCGAGAACGGTTTTGGATTTTACAATCGAGGAAGACAATAAACAGGGTGTTAAGACGATGCACGAATTGTTTACGTCATACAGGAAAAGGTTTTCAAGTGGACCCTGCCACGCTGCCAGACAGCCGCACAGAAGCAGCTGATGCCTTCCAAGCCACTGGAGTCGATTTGGCAGGGCCTTTGTATCTAAAAACTGGTGAAAAGGCCTGGTTGGTTCTTTTTACATGTGCCGTGTATCGATGTGTTCATCTGGATTTCGTAATTTCACTCAACACAGAAGCATTTCTGAACTCTTTAGATCGGTTTATCAATACACGTGGAAGACCGGTTACCATATACAGCGATAATGGATCCAATTTTGTCGAACTAGTGAATCTGTTTAACAAACTGGATTGGAGTAAGATCGAGTTGACCGCCAATGTGAAGCAAATCAAGTGGATCTTCAACCCTCCATCGGCAGCATGGTGGGACGGTTGGTGGGAGAGACTAATTAGAACTGTGAAAGAGTTATTGAAAAGAATGAGTTATGGACTTTTCAGTCTGACAGTGTTTTGACTGTGTAAACTACGATAGTAGATCCATATTAGCATTAATTTTGTTCCGTGTTAAGATTGTATGAACTCAATAGCATTTCCTTTTATTGTCAAAAGGAAGGGTGGGAGGATGTTGGATCTCAGTAATAGTTATATCGGGTTTTGAGTAAGTACTGTGTTAGGCCGCTCAGTTTTGTAGTCAGTGGTCTTCTTGTTTCTGGTTCTCGGACTGTCGATTTTGTGTATACCAATGTCAAATAATCTGTTTTCTACGTTTCTGGATAATATTAATACATGTTTTATTGCCAGCAGAGTCTTGCTTTTAGTGAGTTGAACTTTCAAATCGAACATCAGTTAAACGGCACGGTGTGATTGCAAAGATTGCTACAGACGTCCTCCTTTTTCCTCTATGGTTGGGATTGGCACTGTCAGTTGCGGAGTTTCTGTGACAGCAAATAGTTATAGTTCCAGATTAACGACACTGCATGATAGCAAAGCTCATTAGCGTCGTCATCGTCCATTGTCCAGTCTTTGGGATTGACCTTAATTGTAGAAGTGCAAGCAGTGCATGACAGAGTTTGCGCGGTAGCAAGACAGTGGTAGTTGAAACATCGAACTGTCAATCTTTTAACAAAATAGTGCACAGAAAATAATTCCGCAAACAACACTGCTATCTGTTGATACTTCCATCATTATGAATATTAAACTCAATAATGTTAGATCACTTCGTAATGATAAATTAATTTCACGCGTCTTGTAAATAAAACCGGAAATAGAATGCAGAAATAGGTGCTTCATCCGTACTAAACTTCTGTTGGTCCTTTTATTTGGAATCATCTTCCTTCCGAAATTCGTGGCAGGATTCTTGTTGGAAATTCACCTGCATCTTTTCACTGCTTGAAGACATTCCTCTTTCCATGGGCCTGTGACGCTGAGAGCGCTTCTGAATAGGTCGGTGTGAACAGCGTTTTACAGATGTTCATGTTAGATTTGAGAGATTTATTTTAGGATTGTATGATTTATAAGCGGTTGTACGAATTAGCATTTATTACATCAGAATGCAGCGGATTAAAGGTGTTTAAAACGAGCAGAATATCATTCATCGTTTTGCGACATATATTATTGCGACTGTCTAATTAAGCCAATGACGTGGATCATGCATTTCCATTGGTTTAGGTATCGTATATCATTTTATGCATTGATAGAGCGTCTCTCGTAGAATGATTATTCAGATGCACTTTCAGCGCGGAAACCCCAAACAGAATGAAATCATTTCAAAGAAAGAGGGTCGTTGTGACTAACCGCTCGGTAGGAAGTAAACAGTATGGCGGTCATAGATACACGCAAAATAGAGCGGCCTCAACTCCGGCGATCGATAGCCCAATGTTTCCGCTTAATAGTCAATGGTGCAATAAGACAGCAGGCAAAAATAAGTAAGTAAGTAAAAGTCCAGCTTTTCAATTGCATCAGCTGTTTTATGAATCCAACTTCTGTTTCAATAATGATTATTTTTCATCAATCCAACTCCAATTTAATCGGAAACATTTTAATCAATCCAGCTCCTATTTAATTAACAAGATCCTTATCCATCCAGCTCTAATTTAATCAAGAACATTTTCATCAATCCTGCTCCAATCTAAGCTATAATATTTTATTAACCCAGCTTCTGTTTCTCGCCTGTTATTTTCGTCAACCCAGCTTCTATTTCAAATATAAGAATACCATCATCCAGCTTCCATTACTTAAGCGTTTTTTCATCAATCCGACTTCTATTTCAGATCTAGAAATACCTTCATCACTTACTTACTTACTTCACACAACATCACTGTCTGAAGCGGGACCCCAATGTTTCGCGCGGAAACATTGGGCTATCGATCGCCGCAAGTCAGAGCGCTCTATTTTGCGTGTATCTGTGACCGCCATAGTGTTTACTTCCTACCGAGCGGTTAGTCACAACGACCAGAAAGAGTTACTACTTACTGATGACGAAAACAAACCAAGAATAATTTCACCATAAAATATATTGACGGAAAATTGACCAGTTCCAATTGTGTTAAGTGAACTTATAACGCTTGGCTACTTGCTCTCTAACTCCCATACATTAGAGGTGTGCGTCAAAACAAAACCGCGCCCAATGTGCCAGTCAGTATTTTGGTTAACCCTGGACTTGTCTTCAATGGTTCACTGCATCCTGTTCACGAATCCCAATTCGTGAACAGGAATTGACGTTTGCACAAGAAAGGATTTCATTACTAGAATAATTATTATATGTAAACTTATTGACATTTGTTTAACATAGAAATGTTAAACAAAGTCAATAAGTTTACATATAATAATTATTCTCCCTCTCACTGAGAGCTTAACGAATGATTATGGCAACAAAGCCGACAGAAATCTTTTATTGGCATGTTCAGTTAAATTTGGTTGTGAACCAGTTGTCGGTGAACCAGTTGTCAGTGAACCAATTGTCGTGAACCAGTTGTCGTGAACCAGTTGTCCGTGAACCAGTTGTCGGTGAACCAGCTGTCTGTGAACCAGTTGTCGTGGAACCGATTTCGCGTTGGTGGCATGCAACATAATTGGGGCGCTGACATTCCCCCTGGACAAAGCCATTCCCCTCCCTGGACAAACCCATTCCCATACCTTGGCAAACCGTCCCTCTGACAAAATATATTACCAGATGACGTAGACCCAGGTCGCCATTGCTGTGTGCAACATGATACATAGGAAACAGGGCCATAAAGGTCAGCCTTTGCGTTATCAGAAGTGTTAAAATATATTCGCTAGATGGCAGAATGCACTTCCTCAAAATCTATCTTCCTCGTTATTTAGATGAATCACTTTAATCGCTCGCCATTTTATTACGATTATGTTAACATTCTACAAGAATTCTAAACTATGTAGATTATAAAATTTCCATAATTTTGTGTCAGTCTGCGCGTATAATTTTGTATCGAGTTCGATTAATTCCAGATTGGACGACGATAGATTTGCTTATAGTGAAGGTTGAGCATAGATGTTTTATTCCCCGCATTGTATGACTATAAAGTCATTCTGTAGGCGAATTTTGTTCAGCTAGATGTCGTTTGACGCATTTTCATCGTCATTCATCGTTCCTTAAAGCTCTTTGGTCGACATGCGTGAATGAGTAATCTAAATACATCCAGCGTTTTTGTAGATATCGGGGAACAGATATTAACCCACCCCCCCCCCGACACCCTCTGACAAAACTTTTGCAACCGCCGGTGTAAAGGTTTCAGATTACCCCTCCTAAACATACCCCCCTGCAAACTGTAAATTGTACCAATCATCGCATTTATTGCACTAAAAATATCAAAAAATTTATCCCGCTTCTTGTTTTGGTCTGAAGATTTTCATCCGTCATCCCACTTCGTGGTTTTGTATCAATATTTTCATCTGTAACTAAAATACTATTCGTCGCTGATGTTTACATGGAGAAAATGGCTTCGAGGCTATTATTTTTTTCGGATCAAAATATCGATAGCAAACCACGAAGTGGGATGAGGAATGAAAATCCTCAGACCAAAACAAGAAGCGGGATGATTTTTCTGATTTTTTTAGTGCAATAAATGCGATGATTGACGCAAATCTAGTTTCCGGGGGGTAATCTGAAACCGGTTTCTAGTTACCGGGGGGTAATGTTTAGGAGGGGGTAATTTGAAACCTTTACACCGGTAAAAGTTTATTTTAGCGTATTTAATTATTGGCTCGTTGCAGCATTATTGATCTTAATCAATCCCTTCTAGTCTGGCAAGAATCCTATTCGTCAATCCTGCTTCGGCTTAGTCAAGAATTCGGCAAGAAATTGTTTCACCCATCCCTCTTCTGTTTAGATAGTAATTATTTTTCATCAAAATTACGGTAATTGTCCAGTTTGGCATCCCAAATTATTTTCACCATCTCATATTATTTTAACTAGTTATTTCCATTACTTACTTTCTTACGATAAATGGAAGCGGGACGAAAGTTTTTTACAGGTGAAATGGTGGCCGGATTGATGAAAAAACGCAAGAGAAATAGAAGCTGGATGAAGATTCTTTTACAGTTGAAATGGAGGCTGGATTGTAGAAAATAGCGCATAAGAAATAGAAGCTGGATGAAGGTATTTTTAGATCTGAAATAGAAGCTAGATTGATGAAATACACGTTGTAAATGGAAGCTGGATGAAGGTATGTTTAGATATAAAATAGTTGCTGCTGAAAGTTACCCCATTTACGGTCTTCCTTGAGGTTTTGATGCACACATTTAATGATCTCCTCATAATTTTTTTTATAAATATGTCTTTCTTGTATATGTATTTCAGTTATTATTGCAAAGAAATGGTGAAAATAATTTTGGACGCTAAACAGCACAATTAAAATAAAATTTTGGACGCTAACCTGCACAATTTCACATTAACCCTCCATGGGTTACCCACCGGCCAAAACCCCACGGACAAACCTCTGATTTTAGCCTAGGACATTACCCCCTAGACAAGGCTCTCACATTCCTGTGCAAATGGCCTATTTCTGTAGTTTATTGATCAAACGTGTTACGTCAGTCAGGCTTCTGTTTAAATAGCAACTGTTGGTTTTATCAATCCAACTTTTACTTAGTTGAAAATTAGTTTTCATCAATCCAGCTTCCATTCAGTAAAACATTCGTTTAATCGGTCCTTCTATTTAAATAGAAAAAGATGTTTTATCAATCTAACTTCTATTTAAATAAACAATTTTTTCATCAATAAAGCTCCTATTTAAGCAATAATTGTTTCATCAATTCAGCTTGCATTTAAGTAAAAAATGATTTTGTATAAATCCAACTTCTGTTTCACGACGATTCTTTTCATCAATCCAACTTGTGTTCGACCAGTTAATGTATTTTGAACTTTGGACCGACTTTCGGGTTATTGCCACTTTTGCGCAAATGATGTCTAACAGGGAGGGTTGTCCAGAAGGTGTTTAATGTCCGATGGGGTTTTGTCCAAGGGTTAATGTCCATTCCTCCCAACAAACCCCTTGACAAATCCCCGTGCACACCCCATAGGGTAGGACATTGGGGCAACGGACATTAACCCACGGACAAACCCTTGGACTAATTTCCTGCACACAACCCCCCCAGATATTTTCCCTCTTTAGCCTAGGACAAAGCCGCCTACCCGTGCAATTAGCCTGTTAATTGTGAAGTTAATTGATGAAACACGTTTTGTCAATCCGACTTCTATTTAAATAGTAGCAATTGTTTTTATCAATCTAGCTTCTATATAGATGACAATTTTTTTTTCATCAATCCAGGTCCTTTTTAGGCAAGAATGTTTTCATCAATTCGTCCCCAATTTATGCAAGAACATTTTCATCAATCCAGTTTCATTTTAAGCCAGAATATTTTCATTAATCCCGTTCTAATTAAAAAAATATATTTTTATTAATCCAGCTTCCATGTAAGTAATAGTGATTTTGTTTCAATCCGACTTCTATTTATCAAGAATTGTTCTCATCAATCCTACTTGTGTACAGCAGATGTGTTTTTAACTTAGGACCACCTTTTGGAGGATTTACACATTGTACGCAATTTATGATCTACCCGTTTTTTGTCCTACCCTGGGATTGTCCTGGTAGGTTTTGTCCAGTGGGTAATGTCATACACCATGACATAGCTCCGAAATAGAACATATTGCATATAAGTGGCAATTATGGATATCAATAGCAGAGAGATATTCAAGTGAGAATGAAGACAGTAATGCCATCTCACTGTTGTCCATGGTTCTATTTATGTACCATTATGAAGAGCATAGAAGAGTGAATCCTGTTGAAGGAACTTATGATATGCAGACTGAAATTTAGGGTTTGGTGAATCGGTGGATAAGTGAGTTTGCAATGCTTGCTATTCATAACTATGTGTTCAAGGATTTTACATTTTATGGATTTCATATTTGAGATGGATCTGCAATTGGACCGAACATGCAGATGAACTTTTAGGTTGGATATTCGTAATAAGAGATGACTGGAAAATCATTGAAGATATGAGATGATCTGCTTAAAAATTATCAATGTGCTACTATTTCCAGTTTTGAGATGAAACTGCATCGTAGAAGGTTTAAATGGTAAGCACAAAATTATGTAAGGTGCAGGAATTGTGACTTGTCATTATTAATAACTACAGTCACTAACCTACAAAACGAGTAGAGTCCTACAGTAATAGGCATAATTGAAGAAAAAAAATTTTTAGATATAAAATAAATTGTTTTTTTAGCAAGTACATGAGGATAATGAACACCATTTTGTTAAAGCTTCAAATTTATGTTGCTACATAATTGTTCATCTGGAACACTACGTTGGCTGTTTCTGTCATCTACGAATGTCAACTATTTCGTCTTCAATTAAAATCCCATTAAGGAATACCATGGATGTGCTATTGCACAAAGGCTTAAAATAGCTCCACCATTTCTTCATGCAGTACTTTTCTCTGTTTCTAATTTCTTGCTTTACTCGGAGGATGACATCCAGTGTCAGATGAAGAATGGATCCTTCTTGTGACCATCTGAAATGAAGTCAACATTACTGTGATGACCATGACATTGAATGCATTGGAGCAAACACTTGTTGCAAAAGCCTTTACACAGACAATTACTTTGCAGTGGACAACAGTCAGTTTCACAAAAGTTATATTCTAACCTTGACTTGCATAATATGGCGATTGCAGAAGCACACAGATCTTAATTATTTCATAGACTACATACTTAGTCTGGTTGTCTAGTTGTGATCATCTTAGAGTTCTTCAATGAACCGAAACTTGAGAAAATTGTGAAGTAGTTGATTAAATGAGTAGACTGATGGCGAATAAGGGAATAGCTATGGAAGAATATCAACACAGTTGCCAGATAAGTCAGAAAACATTAAGAGAAAATAGTAATCTGAAAAAGCACATGAGAAATCATACTGGTGAAAAACCATACAGTTGCCAGTTATGTCAGAAATCATTTAGTTTTGCTGAAAGCCTGAAAAGGCACATGAGAACCCATACTGGTGAAAAACCATACAGTTGCCAGTTATGTCAGAAATCATTTAGATTTTCTGATAACCTGAAAAGGCACCTGAGAACCCATACTGGTGAAAAACCATACAGTTGCCAGTTATGTCAGAAATCATTTAGTTCTGCTGATAACATGAAAATGCACATGAGAATCCATACTGGAGAGAAGCCATACAGTTGCCAACTATGTCAAAAGTCATTTAGTAAAGTTGGTGATTTGAAAAGACACATGCGAATCCATACTGGAGAGAAGCCATACAGTTGCCAACTATGTCAAAAGTCATTTAGTGAAG
Source organism: Lumbricus terrestris (assembly GCA_949752735.1). Lineage (NCBI taxonomy): Eukaryota > Metazoa > Annelida > Clitellata > Crassiclitellata > Lumbricidae > Lumbricus > Lumbricus terrestris. Next base: position 3,388,563 of record OX457048.1, on the reverse strand, counting down.
TTGGTCATTTGAAAAGACACATGCGAATCCATTCTGGAGAAAAGCCATTCAGTTGCCAACTATGTCAAAAGTCTTTTAGTGTAAGTGGTCATTTGAAAATGCACATGCGAATCCATACTGGAGAAAAACCATTCAGTTGCCAACTATGTCAAAAGTCATTTAGTGAAGGTAGTGCTTTGAAAAGACACATGCGAATCCATACTGGAGAAAAGCCATTCAGTTGCCAACTATGTCAAAAGTCTTTTAGTTTAGGTGGTCATTTTAAGACGCACATGCGAATCCATACTGGAGAAAAACCATTCAGTTGCCAACTATGTCAAAAGTCATTTAGTGTAAGTGGTCATTTTAAAACGCACATGCGAATCCATACTGGAGAAAAACCATTCAGTTGCCAAATATGTCGAAAGTCGTTTAGTGACGGTAGTACTTTGAAAAAGCACATGAGAATCCATACTGGAGAAAAACCTTTCAGTTGCCAGCTATGTCATAAGTCATTTAGTGTAGCTGGCGATCTGAAAAGGCACATGAGAATCCATACTGGAGAAAAACCATTCAGTTGCCAGCAATGTCAAAAGTCATTTAGTGAAGGTGGTCATTTGAAAAGGCACATGAGAATCCATACTGGAGAAAAACCATTCAGTTGCCAACTATGTCAAAAGTCTTTTGGTTCAGGTGGTCATTTTAAGACGCACATGCGAATCCATACTGGAGAGAAACCATTCATATGTGTGGTTTGCAATGCAAGTTTCACACGATGTGGGCAACTAAAGAAACACAAAATGACTCATGCAGCTGATCTGCAACACAGACGCAATTTGTCTTTTCCCAAGCGCAGCTTATCATCAAAAGAGTTTAAGATCCATGCAAAAACTCTGTCGCAGGATCTTAAAATTGGAAATGAAGTTGTTGCTAACTTGTCTGATCGTTTTCTGTCATTTAATACAGAATGTGTAACTGATAAACCAAATGAACATTTGTCAATGAACGTATATCCGTATACTAGTGAACTTGTTGATCTTTTGTCAAATGTCAACGTTGGAGAAAGACTGTCTACTTGCAAAGTGAATGCAGAAACGTCTTTGTCGAAATCTTTTGGATGTGGTATATGTGATGAATTGTTTGAAAAAGAGAAGGAATTTCTCGAACATTGTTCTGGTCATCGATTTTATCCGTCTAAAGACATTGCTGCTGACTTCTGCCCACTTAGCATTGCATACACTCAACATTGAAAAGAATTATTGTTGTTGGAGATGTAGAAAATATGCTATTGGAGGTCTTGTATACATACATCAGACCACATCGAATGATTGATTTGTACCACTTTCATAGCAGATTTTTTGGGACAATAAACATTCTGATGTATATTTCAAACTCACCACATAATTATCTAAGACATTGCCTTCTTTTCGCAACATTTTAGGCTGTAGTAGGCTACTGCTGTAGGTCAAAAAACGAAATGTTATGGACCATAACTTATGTTGTGTTTTGCCAAAGGTGCAGCAACGTATTTTCTTTCATAGAATTATTATCTTCATATAAATTTGTTGGACTATTTTAGACTTGATATCATTTACACTGCTGCATTCGTGATGTATTAAATAATTGAGATAAGCCGAATCTCGGCCGCCGATATAGTCTATAGAGCCTCTCCTCACCATATTTAATTTTGATTTGTATTTTTTCTATAACTGAAATACACAATGTAGAAGCTATAATTATTTGTTAAATGAACGCTTGATTTATCAGGCGTTCGGAAGATAAGGTTGTCGTCATAAGGTTGGCGTGGTTGCTGTACATGAAATCGCTTAACAACAATAATTATTGTATCCCTACGACACCTTTCATAGTAATCTTCCGACATTATAAAAATCTGACAATCGACTTCGATCATTGCTTATCGTTGATTCGTTGTCACTTGATCTAATTGCTATAATATTATTTACTACATAATGCTTAGTAATCTTTGATGCAGTTATTTTTTTGTTTTCATATTTTCCTAATTTCTTTCGTCTTATTGCTGAAGGATTGAAGGATTATGAACTGTGTCTTTCATTATATGCCACATTCATGTCATCACTCATACTTCCTGCTTTCTACTGATGGAATTGTTCTAGTTGCGCCATATTGACTTATAAATGTTCGTTTTGGGGTATACCGTTTTAGTTTTAGTTATCGTTTTTGTTAACGAAAACGTTTCATTTTCGTTAATTACCATTTTCGTTTTCGTTAACGAAAACAACACTAAGGGCAGCAGGGACCCTATTCCAGGTTATAAGGCAGGCCATCGTGAAAGAGTGTCGCTGCATTATAGAGGTGAGCGATCGAGGGACGAGAAGAGTTTGGCTTGATCGGCGATAGGAGAGCAGATCGCCGCTGGATACATCAGATCGAGGTGGGCCAGCAGATCTCCGCAGGCAGGCCTACATGGGAGTTAAACTCTCCATACAGCATATATATATATATATATATATATATATATATATATATATATATATATACCAATGCTTATCACATGAGGGTCGTTGCAAAAGCAACCAGCAAACAGGATAAGTCCTAGAGAGAAAATGATTTTTACAGGATATAAATGAGTCGGTCCAGGGCCGGCCTTAGCCAAAGTGGCGCCCTAGGCAAGGCATACATTTGGTGCCCCAGGCATAGGCCTGCATTTGGCACCCTTAGTTTCCCACTCAATTGTTTAGCCCACGCTAGAATCTAAAGATGAATTATGCAGAGCCGGTATACGCTTACAAGGCCGTAGCCAGGATTTTATTTCGGGGATGTTTTCTTGACCGTGAATTTTGAGGTGCGCACACACTGCGGGCGACTTTTTTTGGCGAAATTTTCTGACGAATTTTGTTAGTCGTCGGATTTTCTGACGTTCAAAAGACACTTCTCCGCGAATTTCGACTTTTTCGGCTCAAAATTACATTACACACTGTCATGTGCTAGCAAATGCATAATTATTTCATTTTTACATTATTTCATTTGGAGTGGTGAATGGGTGTTCAAACACCCAAAACATCCCCCTAGCTACGGCCTTGTAGACCTACGCTCAACTGAGTAATTTATTATAATTTCTTTATTAGTACACTGAAGGCTGGATAATATTCAATTTTGTGGAGAATGGTATAGGGCCTAAGTATACAAAATATTAAAATAGCCTACACTCTTGTGGAAATGGCGCCCTCTTTGATGGAAATGGCGACCTCTAGAACTTGGCGCCCCATGCAATTGCCTGCTTTTCCTATGTCTTATTTCAGCCCTGCCTCAGCTACTGCCCTTTATTCATCGTCGTCCCTACTAGACTATTTTTTTTATTTCAATCTGAATTAGGGTTGCCAACTTTCGATTATGAAATTTCTGGACGTAGCTAGTGCGAGCCCCACGATTTGTGGAAATTGTAGCGATTAGGATCCGGGCACTTTGGCGGAGCACCATGTATATTATATATATAAATATATATATATATATATATATATATATATATGGGCTATCCCGTCAATAGAGGCTCCAGCGGCAGAGGAACGTATACAAGAGTGAAACTCAGTAAATTAACATCCTTGTATGTACAGTAGGCCTATCCTGCAAAACATGTTACATTTAGAATTTAGACCTACTTAGAAAATGTGAAAATGTGCAAGGTACCGTACAGGAACTGTATCCTTGTATGGATACCGTGAAAGTTATAGGGGAATGCGCACATAAAGTACAAGAGGAATATTGTTTCATCGACTAGTAGGCCTATAACAAGATTAAAATATCAATTCTCAAACGTGGAGTACATTAAGGTCTCCTATTTTTCTTTCAAATCTTTACTTCTTTTCACTTTGCTTGCAATGCATTGAGCAGAAATTTCTGCTCCGAAACATAATGTAAGAAATCTCCATTGTAAGATTGATCGACATGTGCATGCATTGACTTTCACACACAGTTCACTTTTACCAGTTCAGGCCTCATCCGTTTCATTCATCAGTCCACAGATTTTTATCATTGAGAAAATACCTTCAACATGCGCATTAGCCTACTGATCGGAATTGCTCAACCAGTTTCTTGAAATTTTGAGCATCACATTTAAAAGGAATTCTACCCAACATTTATCAACTCTTGGCTTTGTCTTCAACTTTGAAAGAACTTAATTGTCTTAAGATGCATGTTCGTTGTTCCTTCTATAAGTCATCTCCCAAAACTGTAATTCCATGTTTGCCAATTAGTGAGCTCTATCAAACTGTTGAACGAAAAAATATCATCAAGACTCACTATTTTGATTTTTTCTCGATCATTATTTTCAAATTTGAACCACTGATTCAAGTAGGCTAATAGGCCTATACCCGTGTCTAGACATTGAGTGCATCGTTCTTGAAACAATTTGTAAATCTCAGACTCTTAGTAAGTCTAACTCTCAAAAATTTTATTAATAGATTATTATATTTCAGGAAAGTTATTGTCTTTTTTGAATGGTGCAACTTTTTAATTTTTCCGTAGGCCTACTCATATTATTTCTGGACATTACATTGTCCAGAATGACCTTCCTATGTTTTCTGTACACGGGATACTATTTCTGGACGATCCAGAAAAAATCTGGACGGTTGGCAACCCTAATCTGAATAAAGGGCAGGCTGTAGGCCTAATGTTGTAATCGCATCTTCATATTCAGCAAGGCCCACTCCCATTTCAAACATTTCATTTCTTTCAACATCTTCACTATCGAAATTGAGCGTCGCGTATTTTAACCTGTCTCCTAAAGCAAAGAGTACGAAATGTCGTTAAAAATCGAATTTTATTTGTCGATTTACAATTTATGCAGTCCTTGAAATTGAATTAGGCCAGCCTGAACAGGTGCAAAGAATCCATAACTATTTAAATTCTTTCTATTAGCAAAAGTTTTGAGTTTAAAAGAATATGGTGTAAAAAAATAAATTCGCCGGTGCCGCGCGGCGCCCCTCCCAAGACTGCGGCGCCCTAGGCAACGGCCTACTTTGCCTATAGCTAAGGCCGGCCCTGAGTCGGTCAATTGAATGATTTAAGGAAGTCCCTTCCAGGCTTAGAACAGGAACTACTCCGCCACTTATTGCACTCTGCCAGTGCCAGTCCCAAGCCTTGATTCCACACAACTTAAGCACCTCCAGCTCATACAAAATTCCCTTGATAGAGACGTCACCAGAACACCCAGACATCGTCACATCACCCCCATCCTCGAGTATCTTCACTGGTTGAAAATACCAGAGTGAATTCACTACAAAGTTCTCTCCTTAACATACAACTCCTTACAATGCTCCCAGCCCAGATATCTTCGCGAACTGTTCACCATTCAGCCTACCCGTTCTACCCGATCATCCACCTGCCTTATACGCTCTCGACCGCCGATCACAAGTCATCTCAAATTCTCCAACCGAGCCATATCCAACTCAACACTCTTGTTCGTGCTTTTGTCACCAGAGAAATAGCCACCGTATCAAGCTGCGGCTGATATTATATATCATCAACATGATGCCAATAGACTTCTGAGAGTGACATTTTATTTAAATTATTTGTTGTGACCTAGTTTCAGGACGTTGCGTTTTCGCAACAACGGCAGGAAAGGTGAACTTTATCTACACCTCTAAAGGTGAATATGTGACTATGTATGTATGTGTGTTTTCCCAGAATGTACGCCCATAATTTTGCAACCTGAAACCTTGCACCTGAACAGAGGGCCGCCAGCATATACCCGAATCCCAAGCCTTATAGCACTTCAGAGATATTTTATTTCCGTAAACTGGAAGTTGGATGAACGATGAAAACATGATATTACTGCTGAAGTTTTGCAGTATCATTAGAAGCTGGATGAGCATATTAATTAACAGAAGTAGAAGTTGGATGAGCGAGAAAATCATGGTTTTATGCTGTAATGTTTTAAAGATGATTGACGTGCGCTGTTTAATACTGCATCGCCAATCATCTAACTAAAACTATCCTTGGTGGCAGCGGTGATGGTCTCCAGTCTCTTCGGGAATTGGTAGCGTGGTTCTTTAACGACAATCGATGAGTGGAATAAGACACAGTTGATTTTCCTTTCTTATTATAGACGTAGCTTAATTATCGTACAGTGTTTTATTTACAATTATTAATATTGGTTTTCATGACGCGTTGTTAAGTCTTCTTATAGTCTGTTCCTACACTTCGTTCCTACACTTCGTTCCTACACTCTCTATTGATCACCAAACGTACCGCCTTTCCTAGCAGTCTCATTGGCGCCATCTCTTCCTTGAGAGCGGGTTCCTCTGCTGATCGTTCTCGCCCTAAAGCCTTCTGAGAGTAAAATCCCCTTTTAGAGTGGGTTCCTCTACCGGTCGTTTCGCCCTGACGATTTCCAAGAGTGAACCCCGACTCCCAATTTCGCCCCCTATTTATCCATTCCTTCCAGTCGCCCGTCTCAGCTCCTTCTATCCGTTTTCTCTCCTTATATGGTCATCTTTTCTGTTCAACTCCCTACTTGCTATTTTTCACTCCTTTTATGGTCATTTTTTACATACATCCTGGTTCTTCTGCCTTCGACTATCTCTGCCCAGTCGGCCAGTCCCCTTGCTATTGCCTGTCCGCCTGTAGTGGCCTACTGTCTGCTATGAGTCAGTCTGCGTCTTCCAGTCTGCATCTCTGTGCATCTATCTTTATACTATATATTTATATCAACCTAGAGTCCTTTAGTTTCTAGTCATCCTTATTCTATATATAATGTTCATTCTCTTACATATTAAAATTATCTACGCAGTGTTCGGTTGCCTATACATTATTCGCATCAGTCCCTCATAACCCAGCCCCCTCTTCCATTACATTCTATAACTTCAAATGCTTCTGGCTCCAGGTCGAGCTTCAGATGGAATGAATTGTATGGCCGAGGCTCGTTGGACTGCGGTTATGTTACAAGAGCACAGGTGATCAGTCGTTCGTCACCAGGCTTGCGTAGCAACCGTTGCGTAGACGCCTAACATAAAATACACACAAACAGAATCGGATAATATGCAGCATATAATATCTAACTACTTAACAAGTTACATTGTTACTTCAGCATAACTCCAACATTAGTCTATATAAAGACTATAGTAGCCTTTGACAGATTTAGTTATCCGAGTGTGCCCGAGATAAGCCATCTGCTAAACCATTATGTTTCCCAGGCACATAATTAATGGTGACGTCATAGCGTTGAATTGCCAAACTCCATCTAGTTACACGTGGATTGGTGTTTGCCATTGTCTGTAGCCATCGTAAACAGTTGTGGTCTGTGTATAGATCTACTTTGGCTCCATACGTGTACTGTTGATAGTGATTCAAAGCCCAGACAACACATAACGTCTCTCTTTCGACAGTACTCATGCGGATTTCTCTGTCAAGTAGCTTTCGACTCGCATAACTAATGGGTCTTTCAGTCCCTGCTGCGTCTTTTTGTAAAAGCGTTGCACCTAATCCTGTTCCGGATGCGTCGCACCTCAGAATAAAAGACTTGGTTATATATGGAGGAATGATGAATCTGTCTGATGTCAGTCCTGCCTTTAATGCTTTGAACGCTTTGTCTTCAACTTGAGTCCACTTCACACGATCTGACTTGTCTTTGCGTGTTAACTCTGTCAATGGAGCTACTACTTCAGCGAAGTTCGGTAGATGGCGCCTGTAGAAATTTGAGAGGCCAAGAATTGCACGAACCTGTCGCTTCGTTTTCGGTATCTGATAATCACGTATCGCGCTAATCTTTTCAGGGTCCGGTTTGATCATTCCTTGTTCAAGAACATGACCTAACACATTTATCGATCTCTGCCCGAATCGACACTTCTTCAAATTTGCAGTAAGGTTTGCTCTCCTGAGACGTGTTAATATGTCTCTCAGATGCTGTATGTGGTCCTCCCATGTCTTTGAGAAAACTATGATGTCATCGATATGTGCTGCTGAATACTCTTCAGCACCTTTTAGCACTTGATCGGCTAACCTTTGAAAACACTTGCTTGCATTCCGAGCTCCATTAGGTAAGACTGTATATTGAAACAATCCAAACGGTGTTCTGAAAGCAGTGTATGGACGGCTGTCTTCTTCTAACTCCACCTGATAAAAGGCTTGTTGTAAATCTAGTCCTGTCACATACATAGCTCCTGCTGCTCTTTCCAGTATGTTCCTCATGTCACTTGCTGGGTATTCGTCTGGCTCGGTTACGCTGTTAATAGACCTAAGACAGCACAGATTCTAATCGATTTATCTTTTTTCATGACACATACTATTGGGCTTGCGTACGCGGAAGTTGATTCTTCGATAAGATCATTTTCCTGCATAAGTTTCAATTGTTCATGCACTTTGTCCTTTAAACTTTCTGGTATTCGATACATCTTTGGTGCTATCGGTTTGTCCTTTGTTAACTTAATCCTGTGCTTAATCATTGCTGTTCTCCCTAGCTTTTCAGAAAATCTGTCTTCATAATCATGTATGACTTTATTCAATTGACACTTCTGTTCTTCAGTTAAATGCTCACTTACTCCACAGGTGGCGCCACTGTCATCAACAACTGGCAATGTTTCATATTCTTCCTGTGGTGGATCAGCTGTCAAGATCACATTCACACTTGGAGTACCGCTGAGTTCTGGTCTCGGAAACCATTTCCGTAAGAGATTAATGTGATACACTTTTGCACCTTTCTCCATGTCAATTTCATAATTAACATTCGACAATTTCCTGAGAATTTTGAATGGTCAACAGTTTATTCTCTGTCGCATGTCTTAATAACAAGACTTCTTCACCTGTTTCCAACTTCCGATCTGATGAATGCCTGTCATAATAATACTTTGCAGATTGACGAGCCTGCTTCGTATTTTCTGCTGCAATCTCTGCACATCTTTTCATGTGAGTCTGTGTCATAGTCAAGTATTCAATGACGCTTTTCTTCGGCTTTGGGCTGTCCAGTTGTCCCGTCCATGCATCTCTCAGTATTTGCAATGGACCTACGACATCATGCGAGTAGAGCAATTCAAATGGAGCAAATCCAGTGACCGTTGACGGAATCTGTCGGCAACTGAATGCTAAGAACGGAAGTGCTGCTTCCCATGTTCTCGGCTCTTCACTCGTCACTTTCTTCAGCATGTCTCTTAAGACTCTTATCATCCTTTCTGCGCTCCCCGCTGTTTCATGATGTTCGACTGTGGAAAATATGGGACTTATTCCTAACATCTTCTCCAGTCCTTGTACCAACTGATTTTTGAAGTGGCTCCCATTATCTGATAACACATATTTTGGTATGCCAACACGTGAGAACACCTCAATCATTGCTTTGCATATTCTGTCTGCATTCATGGATCCCAAGGCTATAAATTCCGGCCAATGAGTCATTTGATCAATCATAATCAACACATACTTCTTACCACTACTAGAAGCAGGTGTAATTGGGCCACAAAGATCTATCACGACGGTTTGAAATGGCACTTCCACAATTGGAGTTTCTTGTAATGGAACTCTGTGATTTTTCGGTACATTTGCAGTCTTCTGACAGATCGGACATGACCTAACGTACACAGCTATTTCTTCATCCATTCCAGGCCATGTGTACTCCTTTCGTAGGCATGCTCTCGTCGCCTTCACTCCTCGATGTCCCGCCCACTTTGAATCATGACTCATCTCCAACAGCTTCTGTCTATAGCAGACTGGTACAATTAGTCTGAGATTCTTTGCTAAATCTTCTGCATTCTTCTCATCCAGTGTATCTTTTCTTTTGTACAATATGTCTTCGCTTATGACATACGGTCCATCTTGTGCTCTGGCTCTATTCCATGCATCTTTCAATGTTGAATCTGCTTCTTGTTCTTTCATGAATTCTTCCGCATCCTTACCTAGATACGTGCTATTTTCCTCTTTCTCAGTCAGTTCATCTTCTGCTGTCTTTGCCTCCTTCGGCTTGACCTTTGATCCGCTCGCATCATGTGCAATCCGATCCCTCTTCACATCTGGAATGCCATAGTCCTTCGTTCTGGTTGCTATCATCGTCCGCAGCAGCCCATTTTCTAGGTCATCCCTGTTTTCTGATTCTTGTTGACTAGAATCCTTTTCTTCGACAACTGCCTTCGCATTACCTTCCTTCATTGTACACACAGCCATATCTACTAAATCTCTGTTTTCCACAAACGTATCATGGCCCAGGATCATGTCCACCTTTAATCCTTCGACTACCCCTGCTTTGATCATGACTTCTCTGTCCGTTCCAAACTGTGGGGAGGATATTTTGATTTCAGTCATTGCTACTGGTTGAATTTTCCCAAAAGCACATTGGACATTGATAGGCCTCTGTTTAGCAAATGGCTTACCTCTTACAAAGTCAGCATTTACAAGAGTGATCTGAGAACCTGTGTCTCTGAGCGCCTTTATAGATACGCCATCCAACGCTACAGGAACAATGAAATTATTTTGATAGTCAGCAATACTGTTTAAATGCGACAAATCATGCACAAAGTTCACTATTGCATTATCTCTGCCTGGACACTGGCGCCATTGGTGTGACAAATTTTTACAAAGGAAGCACCCTCCTTGTGACTGTGTGTTTGTTTGCCATTGTTGGTTTGACTTAGGCCTATGTGTACTGTTTGCCTTGTTTATCACTTCACCTTTTACCTTTTCACATTGTGTGCTTTGCAATCCTACGCTTTTATCTACATTCACAGGTTTGGGTTTATTCCATCCATGTCTCTCTGAAGTATTCCCTCGTTTCGCCTCCTTCATACATTCGTAATGTAAATCAGCATATGCTGCCACATCTTCTGCACTTGTAGGCCTTCTCGCCTCAACAAAGAATTTAATATCAATTTGAAACGATTCCTTCAGCCTCTCGCTCAGCATGTCATCTTTCAAAGCCTCAAAGTCATCAATCCTTTTTGCTTCCAGATAATACTCTTGGACATCCTTCAATCTGCACAAAAATTGAGCATATGTCTCTTTTCCTGTTCGATGCATTGTTCTAAGTTTCTCTAAGTAATACTTAGGATTCATCTGACACGCAGCCAAAATTTCTGTTTTGATTTGCCTGTAGTCACAGCAGACTTCGTACGACAAACGATTGTAATGTTTCCTTAGAGTAGTATTTAACAAAGAAGGTAGTAGTTTGGGCAGATCAGTCTGTTGTATGTCATGTAGCCTAATCTTGCTATCTTTTTGAACGAGTGAAAGAAACTTATGGGGTCTTCATTTTCATGCATACTCGGTAAAACATTAATCGCTTTTGACCTATTCACTTCTGCTGTACTTTCTGCAAAACCATTACCTCGTAATAGACCCATCTGTGCTTTCTCGCGCAACAGCGTAAGTTCCATTTCCATCGCTTTCGCTTTCCGTTCTGCTGCTGTTCCCTCAGCAATAAATCTTCTTTCCTCCGCCGTCAATCTTCTTTCCTCTGCACGGGCCAATTCAAGCTTTAGCCTGTCATTGCCTGTCCCAGTCTGTTCCCGCTGTTCCCCTTCTCTATCCTCTGTAACCTCCTCCCCATCATCAGCATCCGTCTCAACATCTCCTTCCTCTCTTCCACGCCTTCTCTCTTATTCCTTTAATCGTCTAATCATTTCTTTCCTTTCAAGTCCAAATGGTTCAATCTTTCTCACAATACATTCATCCTCCAAATCCTTCTTCTTCATCGTTTCAAAATCTGTCAGTATCGCTCCATAGTCACAAGTAGCCATTTCTTATGAATATGATAGTTACAATAGAGTTACATTCAGCTTTTACAAACCTACTCTATCTAACATTCAATCTTACAGGTTAACAAACACTGATTCAGATTAGGCCTATCATAAACACAACACTCGAAATCCAACAACAGAATCTTCTCACCGGATTATTACACCGTGTGTAGAATCTTTCCAGCGTCCGTCTCTGTACGTGCGTTCCGTTGATGTCGCCTCGTACCGCGTGCCGTTTACTCCTTCAGTTCCAGTTCCTCGAGCTCTCTGTCGCTGGCTGCAGCAGCTGCCGTTGAGTGTGGCTCTGTTGACCTCACCGCCTGCAGTCGACCTCCGTTGCTGTCGGCCTGTGTCGGCCTCCGTCGGTTGATTCCGTTGACCTCCTTTGTCTCGGTATTCTCCGTCAGCCTTTCGTTGATCCTCCCGTTCTTGATCAGCCTTCTTTCTGGTCCGATCCGGTTGATTCAACAACCTCAGCGTTCTAGCGTACGTAGGCCTACACTGTTCGGAACTTTAAACGCTTTTCGCTTCCATTCTAAAGTCTTCTAAGCTGCTCCTGTCTTATCGTCTCTTAAAACTGTTTTAAATTATTAAGTACTCTTGTCGTCTCCTTTGCGCTAGCACCATGTAATGTTTTAAAGATGATTGACGTGCGCTGTTTTATACTGCATCGCCAATCATCTAACTAAAACTGTTTGGTGGCAGCGGTGTTGGTCCAGTCTCTTCGGGTATGGGTAGCGTGGTTCTTTGACGACTAGATGAGTATAGAATAACACGATTGAATTTCCTTTTCTTATATTATTGATGTAGTTTATCGCACACTGTTTTATTTACAATTATTATCGGTTTTCATGACGTGTTGTTAATTCTTCGTAGGCCTATACAGTCTGTTCTTACACTTCGTTCCTACACTTCGTTGCTACACTTCGTCCCTACACTCTCGTCCCTACACTCTCGTCCCTACACTCCCGGATTGTAAACCTAGCGCACTGTCTTCTCGCAGTTGCCCTGGCCTGTCTTTTCAATCCTTTCTTCGAGAGCGGGTTCCTCCGCCAGTCGTTTCGCCCTGACGCTTTCCGAGAGTGAACCCTGACTCCCAATTTCGCCCCCCTATTTATCCATTCCTTCCAGTCGCCCGTCTCAGCTCCGTCTATCCGTTTTCTCTCCTTATATGGTCATCTTTTCTGTTCAACTCCCTACTTGCTATTTTTCACTCCTTTTATGGTCATCTTTCATACCTCCGTTTCTTTTGCCCTAGGCTATCTCTGCCCAGCCCCCTTGCTATTGCCTTTCCGCCTGCTGTGGCCTACTGTCTGCTATGAGTCAGTCTGCGTCTTCCAGTCTGCGTCTCTGTGCAAATATATTTATATAATATTTATATCAACCTAGAGTCCTTTAAGTTTCTAGTTTTCCCTATTCTAAATATAATGTTTGGTTTCATGCCTACAGTGTTCAATCTAATCCACTTAGGCCTAATCTTCTTTACGTATTCTAACTATAGGCTACTGTTCAGTTTCATACATATAAAAATTCTCTACGCATTGTTCGGTTGCCTATACATTCTTCGAATCAGTCTCTCATAACCCAGCCCCCTCTTCCATTACAGTGCATGTAGCGAGGCGCTGGAAAGATTTGAACTTCAAAGGAAGGTGCAATTTAAGGAGAAGCGGCACAATGCAAGGAAGCGATGCGCTGAACATAGGAAGACTTGTTGATAACCCTGGACTAGAGCCTTACGACGTAAGATCTATCGTATCGACAACTCAGTCCATCAATTTTTATAGCAAACGTGAAATTTAAAATAAATGTGTTTAGGACCAAAACTGCGATCTATCACTGAGTGACATAATAATAATCATTATTTATTCTACGTGTAGATGTCAGAGAGGAATATCTCTCATTAAATTGTATATTGTTACACTGTTGGGCCTCACGAAGAAACACACGTAGGCCTACGGTGAAACAGGCGAACAGAAAAAAACGACGAGACCAGATGACGAATAAACAATTTGAATTTGAATATTATTTGAATAAAAAAAAGTCATCAACTTTTTTCGGGATCGATTTACCGAGAAGAAAAAGGTCGTCAACCTTTTTCGTCAGCGAAAAATTAGGATTTTCCGTCGACATTTCGGATGGATAACAGTTACTGTCACACCGCCCCCAGACAGAAATGGCGTATGTACGATGGAGCGCAACCATGCAAGGACGCCGCGTGAAACCAGAGCAACCATGCAGCGCAACACATCACGTAGGCCCTATGTAGGCAGAGACAGAGGAAAAGTTGGGAATTCGTCCAATGAACCAAGCAGCGGAGCCTAGAACCCGATCTAATCGTCCTAGGACTCCAAGGGGAGGCCAACAGGGATCGAGCAACAACGGTCAATTCGACTAGTAGCAAAAGCAAGGACCAGTGTGTCATGAGAAAGAGAGCGAGCAGCCAATCGGAGCTGGGCGATGATGAAAGTAGCAAATGCGAGCGATTAAGTGAACATGTTGGGAGATACTAAGTTCCCTATCAAAGGTGATACTCAGTGTGAGGAAGAAATAAATCTTGAGCAAGCTGGATCAAATTAATAGGCTACTATTAATTAAGCTGCACAGGGTCATCCAGCCAAATTAACTGATTCTTGTCGTACATGGACTTTACTATATCAATAAGGAGATTGTTCCGTTGCACTCTATACAGTCGATATATAAATTATTATTATGTGAACAGTTGTGAACAACACCTGCTCAATTATGTCAACTGGTGTGGTGTTAAAATATATTCGATAGATGGCAAAATAATACTTCCTCAAATCTAGCTTACTAGTTATCAAGATGAAACACTTTCATGACTCGCCATTGTGTTCGGATGATGTTAACATTGTATTTGAATATTATTACAAACTGGTTAGTTTCTAAAATTCTATACTCTTATAAATCTTTGCGTATAAATTTGTTTGCAAACGCATTCAATTAATGCCAGATTAGACGACGAGTGATTTGATAATAAGGTTGAGCATTAATGTTCTAACCCTGCAGTGTATGGCTATTAATTTATTAATTATTATTAATTAATTAATTCAGTTGAATTTGGGACAGTTAGATATCGTTTGACGCAATTTCCTTGTCATTCATCGTTTCATAAAGCTCCTTTAAGTGAGAATATTTTGCTGACATCTTATAATACTTTGGGTAATTGGGTAGTTTAGCGTCCCAAATTATTTTGACCATTTCTTTGCAATAATAACTGAAAGACATAATTATACAATAACACACATTTAATTGAGGAAATCATAAAATGTGTGCTTGAAAACCTCAAGAAAGCCCCAAACGGGGTAACTATCGCGTAGGCCAGTGAGAAACGCTTCAGAAATGGAAGCTGGATGAGGATTTCTTATGGCTGAAATGGTAGCTAGATTGATGAAAAGAACGCTTCAGAGATGGAAGCTGGATCAAGGCTCTGTAATAGTAGTTGAAATAGAGGCTGGAAGCTGGATAAGTTTTTATAGGTCTCAAATAGAAGCTGGATTCACAAAGAGAACGAAAAAGAAATGGAAGCTGGATGAATGTTTTTCTTAAATAGAAGCTGGATTGATGAAAGGAACGATAAAGAAATGGAAGCTGGATGAAGGTTGTAGAATTGTTGAAATAGAAGCTGGATTGGCGAGAAATTTAAAACCTCAGCAATAATCTCAATAATTTGGGACGCTAAACTACCCAATTACCATACTTTGTTCATAGTTCTAATTAGGGTAAACGTGTATTTTAGCGTCGTAAATTATTCGCTCGTTGCAGCATTGTTATTTTTAATCAATCCAACTTCTAGTTTGGTGATAATCCTTCTCATCGATCCAGCTTCTGTTTAGGCAAGAATTTGTTTGATCAATCCCGCTTCTGTTTCGTCAGCAAACATTTTTCATCAATATAGCTTATATTTAATTAAAAATTATGGTACTTGTCGGTTAATTCACCGCCACACACAGTGAGGGTCAGTTAGAGACTCAGGTTAGGCGTCGTGAGGGTCGGTTAGGGCTCGGGTTATGCGCCGTGAGGATCGGTTAGGGTTAGGGATAAGGTTGGTGCAGTCATTCTTGCTGAAATTGAAGCTGGATTGATGAACAATAATGTTAAATTAAATAGAAGTTATATTGATGAAAAATATTTGCTGACGAAATAGAAGCGGGATTTATCAAACAAATTCTTGCCTAAACAGAAGCTGGATCGATGGAAACGATTCTCGTCACACTAGAAGTTGGATAGTTGGATTGATTAAAAACAACAACTCTGGGTTTCTGTGTGTAAGTAAGTAAGTAAGAAGTAAGAATATGTGGCGGTGAATTAACCGACAAGTACCAAAATTATTGTTCATCAATCCAGCTTCAATTTCAGCAAGATTGTTTTAATTAACTCCTTTTATATCTCAATAGAAATTACTTTCATCAATCCGACTTCTATTTAGAAAGAATTCTTTTCGTCAATCCGACTTGCACTCGACTAATGCTGAAACCCATGCAATGGCGAATAATTTACGACGCTAAAATAGACGTTTACCCTAATTAGATTAGCAAAAAATATTGATTTCTGTTGAATGAAACTTATGGCATGCAGACTGAAATTTATAGTTAATCGGTGGATAAGTGAGTTTGAAATGCATGCTATTCATAACTATTCATAACTATGTGCTCGATGAAGTTACATTTTATGGATTATCATAGTTGATATGGATCTGCAATTAGACCGAAAATGCAGATGAACTGTTAGGTTGGATATTCTTAGTAAGAGGTTTTGTGAAAATCATTGAAAATATGAGATGGTCTGCTTTAAAATTATCATTCTGCTGCTATTTCCAGTTTTGTGACAAAACTGCATCATAGAGGCTTTAACTGGTAAGCCCAAATTAGATAAGGTGCAAGAAATGTGGCATATCATTATTACTTACTCGTCACTAAACTACAACATGAAAAGTGTCCTTCCATAATAGGCACAAAAGAACATTTTCATGTTATATATTTTTTTAAATATAAAATAAATGTGTGCTGTTTTTTGGCAAATACCTGAGGCTGAGGATAATGTACAACATTTTGTTACAGCTTCAAATTTCTGTTGCTGCATAAATGTTCATCTGGAACATTACGCTGTATGTTTCTGTCGTTTACGAATGTCAACCATTTAGTCTTTTAGTCAGAAATTGAGGAATAGCATGGATGTGCTATTAAACAAAGTTTAAAAATTAATAGCTCCATTATTTCTTCATACAGAAGTGTTCTCTGTTGCTTTACTCAGAAGATGACTTCCAGTGTCAGATGAAGAACGGATCCTTCTTGTGACCATCTGAAATGAAGTCAAAACCATTCAGTTACTGTGATGAACTCAACATTGCATGCATTTGAACAATAGTAATTGCATTACTGTGCAGTGAATAACAGAAGTCAGTTTCACAAAAGTTATATTCCAATTTTGACTAGTATCATATGACGATTGCTTCTTAGTTATTTCAGAGACTACATACTTAGTCCGGTTGTCTAGTTGTGATAATCTAAGAGTTCTTCAATGAACCGAAACAGATGAAAATTGTGAAGTAATTGATTAAGCGAGTAGACTGATGGCGAATACGAGAATTAACATGGAAGGAATTCAATACAGTTGCCAGATATGTCAGAAATCATTTATTGAAAGTACTAATCTCGAAAAGCACATGAGAACACATACTAGAGATAAATCACACAAGTGCCAGCTATGTCAGAAATCATTTTCTCACAGTTGTTACTTGAAAAGGCACATGAGAATCCATACTGGAGAAAAACCATACAGTTGCCAACTATGTCAAAAGTCATTTACTGTGGGTGGTCATTTTAAAACGCACTTGCGAATCCATACTGGAGAAAAACCATTCAGTTGCCAGATATGTCAAAAGTCATTTAGTGAAGGTGGTACTTTGAAAAAGCACATGAGAATCCATACTGGAGAAAAACCATTCAGTTGCCAAATATGTCAAAAGTCATTTAGTGAAGGTGGTCATTTTAAAGCGCACATGCGAATCCATACTGGAGAAAAACCATTCAGTTGCCAAATATGTCAAAAGTCATTTAATGAATGTGGTAATTTGAAAAGGCACATGATAACCCATACTAGAGAAAAACCATTCATTTGCCAGCTATGTGAGCAATCATTTAGTAATAGTAGTACTTTGAAAAGGCACATGATAATCCATACTGGAGAAAAACCATTCAGTTGTCAAATATGTCAAAAGTCATTTCGTGAAGGTGGTCATTTGAAAACGCACATGCGAATCCATACTGGAGAAAAACCATTCAGTTGCCAAATATGTCAAAAGTCGTTTAGTCAAGGTGGTCATTTGAAAAAGCACATGCGAATCCATACTGGAGAAAAACCATTCAGTTGCCAGCTATGTCAGCAATCATTTAGTAATGGTAGTACTTTGAAAAGGCACATGATAATCCATACTGGAGAAAAACCATTCAGTTGTCAAATATGTCAAAAGTCATTTAGTGAAGGTGGTCATTTGAAAACGCACATGCGAATCCATACAGGAGAAAAACCATTCAGTTGCCAACTATGTCAAAAGTCTTTTAGTGAAGGTGGTTCTTTGAAAAAGCACATGAGTATCCATACTGGAGAAAAACCATTCAGTTGCCAAATTTGTCAAAAGTCATTTAGTGAAGGTGGTTCTTTGAAAAAGCACATGAGAATCCACACTGCTGAGACGCCTGACTTGTGTCATAAATCAGTTGCCAAGAACATGGATCTGAAAGAACTCATGGCAACTCATAGTCATGAAAAACCATTCATATGTAAGGTTTGCAATGCAGGTTTTACGCGATGTTTCCAACTAAAGAAACACAGGATAACTCATGGACCAGAAAAGCCAAACAGAAGCAATATGTCTTTTTCCGAGAGCAGTTTTTCACCAAAGGAGTTTAAACTCAATACAAGAACTCTGTCGCAGGATCTTAAAATTGGAAATGAAGTTGTTGCTAAATTGTCTGATCGTTTTCTATCAGCTAGTACCGAAGGTGTAACTTATAAACAGAATGAACATTTGGCAATGAACGTATATCCGTATCCTGTTGGACTTGCTGGTCTTTTGCCGAAAGTTGACGTTGGAGAAAGTCTGTCTACTAGCAAAGTGGATGCAGAAACGTCTTTGTCGAAATCTTTTGGATGTGGTTTATGTGATGAATTGCTCGAAAAAGAGACGGAATTTCTAGAGCATTGTTCTGGTCATCGATTTTCTCCGTCTAACGACTTCTCTGCTGACTTCTGGTATTGCACACACTCAGTGTTGAACAGAGTTATTGTAATTGGAGATGTAGAAGATTTGCTATTGGAGGATACAAGCATCAGGCCACATTGAATGATTGATTTGTATCACATTCATTGCAGACTTTTTGGACAATAAACATTCCGATGTATGTTTCAAACGCACCACATAATAATTATAAGGCATTTCTTTCTTTTCGCAACATTTAAGGCTGTAATAGGCTACTGCTGTAGGTCACCAAAACGAAATGTTATGGTGTGTTTTGCAAAAGGTGCAGCAACGTATTTTGTTTCACAGAATTCCTGTTTACCGTTTCATGTTATATGCATGCAAAACTTGTGCTAATTATAGCAAGTGAAGAAAGCTATTTCTCACCCGTTATTTTCGTCAATCCGGTTTCTATTTCATATGTAAAAAATACCCTCATCCAGCTTCCATTACTTAAGCGTTTTTTCATCAATCCAGCTTATATTTTAGATAAAGAAATCCTTTCATCCAGCTTTTATTTCTCATACGTTATTTTCGTCCATCCAGCTTCTATTTCACCCGTAAAAGAGCCTTCATCCAGATTCCATTTCTCTTGCGTGTTTTCATCAATCCAACCTCCATTTCACCTGTAAAAACTTTCATCCAGCTTCCATTTCTCAAGCTCTGGATCAGTTGTCTGTAGACCAGTTGTCGTAGACGAATTGTCCGGGGACCACTTGTCGTTAGACGAGTTGTCGGTAGACGAGTTGTCGTGACACCAACCTAACTATCAGGTTCAATCCTTGGCGTGCGACTGTTGTCTTTAAATCTGTCCATGCATCACATAGGGACCTTCAACAGAAAAGCAAGAACTTTTACAGACTTTTTAAGTAGGTCTACTGTGCACTGCCCACAGATACAATTTCACAAATAATTTAAGCAAAGAAGCACTTTAAATAAATGTGAAAGCACCTTGTGACCACCCCTAAATCTGGACCTGGCTGTACTGGTAAATTTTGAGATGAGTACACGCTGGCAGGATAAAATCGCTTTATTGTCGAAATTTTCTGACGACCTTTTTTTTAAGTCGTCGCATATTTTTCTTACAAGAAAACCGCTATTATCCACTCTTTTCTGCTCGTAATTTAATTTCTCACACATTTCCCCAATAACATTCCTTGTGAGGTCAGTATACGCTGGGTTCCGCAAATAGGGTACCCTCGTTTTCAGAGGTGAGTACACGATCGATGCCGTTTTTTCACGGAGATGAGTACACGCTGTATACCCGCGTATGCCCTCGTGTACAGCTCTGTACATAAATGACGTCACGCACCAATAGGAAGAGGGATCACATTTTGTGACGATAAGTGACGGTCCATTAATACTCGATTATCTTATAATTTTTTTACATATGAAAAAACGCTTTGAAAACGTTTAAAAACGCTTGACGAGGAGAGTAGGGTGTCTTGGGGCAAGTTGACGGCCGGGGCAAGATGATTGTTGCGCTATAAAAGTATATTGCGTGGCAGGAAACAGTCTAACAAGATGTGTAAGAAAGAACAAGGCAAAGATCTTCCTTTTGTGTAATGGCAACAATTAACGTGACAAGATGCTTTGATTACCTTTTTTTCTTAAAAATACGTTTTCCTATCTGCCTCTTAGCACATTTTACTGTTCTAAAATAGCGTTTATCTTAATCTCAACGAATGCAAAAAAATTGGGAAGTGGATTGTTTTGTTAAGCATTTATTTTGAGTTGTTACTGATGTATTTTGTGTTTCCAAATCACACTGTACAAATCATAGCTCCCGGATTTTGTTAAGTGCCCCTGAGGGGGCAAGTTGGCGGGGGCAAGTTGGCGGATGCAACCAACTATATAAAATGGGTAAACCTGGTGGCAGCCTGCGAAGGACGTGGAAGTTTTATTTTGCGACTTATGCTGAGACTTCTAAGAAAAAAAGGACACTGCAGTTTTATCAGACATTGCTATTTTGTTGATAAAATTAATGTATCATCTTTATTAAGACTGAATGTCTTAGATAACGCAACTGCAGTTTTTGTGACTTTTGTTGAGACTTCGAACAACCAAGGACACCAATGTTTTATACCTTGCTAATTTAATTAATTAATTTTTTCCTGACATCTTTATTAATGCCGAATAATTTAAAACTAAAACATCTACAGTTCACCAACTTTTCTCTAGTAAATTTTTTAAAATATTGTTTGCATATATTGTCAACCAACTTGCCCCAAGCAGGCAGCCAACTTGCCCCAGCAGAGGGGCAAGTTGGTTGACTTTTGGAAAATTTTAAAGTTCATTTTTAGCAAACTTAGAATATATTTTTATGCCTGATTTTGTGCTAGAATGTAGGTGTTATCAATCAAAACGTTGTGGAAAAATCCCAACTTTGTTGGCATCATTGAGGATGATCAGAGGTCAAAAAACGCTTAACCCTGTCAACTTGCCCCCACTTACCCTACTGTTTCAAAAATCTTTTTTTTCTAATGATTCAATCTGACAAACCGCAGAATGATTACAGGTAGGCTACAGGTTATACGAAATACGGTCCACTAAAGCACGACGCGCAGGTCGGCTTTACAGCAGTGGGTTCGGTAGCTTAACACTAATAGCCAAAGTGCTGGATCACTCCTGGTTCGGCCAAGCCAGAAGTGGGAAGGGCTATCTTATTTTCAGTAGAACCCGAGTCAAACAGCAACAGAAAAGCACCAATGGCAGCTAACAGAAACTTTGATAAATTAATGCCCTGAGCGAGGCTTGAACCCGGGTTGCGTAGATGACACTCGGTTTAACGACCATGCAGTGCTCTCTCAACTGAGCTGCGGACCCCCCTCCAAATTCAATGGGAGAAATGTGTGAGAAATGAAATTTCGAGAAATAGTCCTTAATTGCGTTGCATTGTTTATTGACGGCCCCTTCGGATTTGTTACTTCATCCGTAGGCCTACAGGCTACAGGCCTACTCCAGACAGCAGCTGTACATCTTCGTTTGGCTATGTCTTGACTGAGCGCCTGTGTACGTGTATGGTTCCTGCTTAGCCATCGCAGGTCTATAATTTCATGGATGCTGCTGCAGGAATCGAGCATACGATTGCGTGACTTGTTACATGTTTAACGACACTGCCATATCAAAGATGATTAGTGTCGCCCTCCTCCTTTATCCAGCCTTGGGACTGACACTGGCAGAGAACAACCAGTGGCGGTTGGCAAGTGATCTGATCTTTAAATACCTAAATGTTAAAATATATTCGCTAGATGGCGGCATCGACTTTCCCAAATCCAAGCTGATTGACCATTGTGGTGGCACGCTTTGATCACTCACCATTTTGTTTGGATGACCCGTTTTTGAAACAATGTTAAAGGGAAGTTCTAGTTTTATTCGAAACGGGGATTTCTTTCTATAATTCTGTCGTATGATTAAACAAATAAGCAATCTAACCATCTGCCAGGTTATGTATCGTTTCAACGTCCCAAATTTTTACTAAGCTAACATCTTATTTCGGTAATGTTTGCCTTTAGCGTCCAAAATTATTTCAATGGTTTCAATGGTAGTTTCCGATATTATATACTTCGGGTTTAAATGATCGTTTCACTTAGGCATAATATTTAGATAACAATTATTTTTCGTCAATCCAGCTCCAGTTAAGCATGAATATTTTCATCAATCCAGCTTCCACTAAAGTAACTTTTTGCAAACACCCGTCAGTGATCGCGTTAATTTAAACGCTGAGACGGATCCATGACAATTCGGCGCCAGACAATTCGGCGCCGTTCGCGCGTCGTTTTATGACGAACATCAAACGGAATCTTTTATTCAATCCAGCTTCCATTTAAGCAAGACTGTTTCCATTCATCCAGCTTCCAGTTAAGCAAGACTATTTTCTTCAATCCAGCTTCCATTTAAGCAAGAATATTTTCTTCAGACCAGCTTCCATTTAAGCAAGAATATTTTCTTCAATCCAGCTTCCATTTAAGCAAGACTGTTTCCATTCATCCAGCTTCCATTTAAGCAAGAATATTTTCTTCAATCCAGCTTTCAGTTAAGCAGGACTAGTTTATATTCTAAATATCAATCCAACTTCCATTTCAATTACTATTATTTTTCATCAATCCAGCTCCAATTTAAGCCATAATATTTTCTTCAGCCCAGCTTTCATTTAAGCAAGAATATTTTCTTCACTCCAGCTTCCATTTAAACAAGAATATTTTCTTCAATCCAGCTTCCAGTTAAGCAAGACTATTTTCTTCAATCCAGCTTCCAGTAAAGCAAGAATATTTTCTTCAATCCAGCTTCCAGTTAAGCAAGACTAGTTTATATTCTAAATATCAATCCAACTTAGTTATGTAGGCACTTAGCGCCTATTAACAATTAGAACCAGTAAATTTGCACATTATTCACGCAGTTTGTACCATGGCTAAAAAATCCTTGCCTAAATGGAAGCTGGATTGAAGAAAATATTCTTGCTTAAATGGAAGCTGGATGAATGGAAACAGTCTTGCTTAAATGGAAGCTGGATTGAAGAAAATATTCTTGCTTAACTGGAAGCTGGATTGAAGAAAATATTCTTGCTTAAATGGAAGCTGGATGAATGGAAACAGTCTTGCTTAAATGGAAGCTGGATTGATGAAAATATTCTTGCTTAAATTGGAGCTGGATTGATCAAAAAATATTCTTGCTTAAATGGAAGCTGGATTGACGAAAATATTCTTGCTTAAATTTATAAGATTGATGAAAATATTCTTGCTTTAATTGGAGCTGGATTGATGAAAATATTATTGCCTAAATTGGAGCTAGATTGATGAAAATATTCTTGCTTAAATGGAAGCTGGATTGATGAAAATATTCTTGCTTAAATGGAGGCTGGATGGATAAAAATAATTGTTATTTAAATAGAAGTTGGATTAAACGCATTCTTGCCTAAATGGAAGCAAAGGGGGGAATTGTCCGGGGGGTTAATGTCCTAGGCTAAATCAGGGGAATTGTCCGGGGGGGTTATTGTCCCGGGGAGTTTGTCCGGGGGGGTTGTCCAGGGGGGGTTGTCCAGGGGGGAAATGTCCGCGCACCAATCTGAAACCTTTACACCGGTAGAGAACTATAATGGCCTTTGCTATATAGAGTCGTTGGCTTACTTGGCTTTCTTTATTCGTTTCCGGTTTCCGGTTATAAATTATGTCAATAATGGCAATTCTTAGATAAAGGCGTGCTCTTGCGATAATAATTTTTTGAGAAGTTATCCAATTTAATCCTCGTATATCGGTAAGAAAGTTTGCTCTTATTTATGTGCTACATTGTTAATTTGAATTGCTGAATGTAGTAAGTTTATATGTTTAGGGCGAGGAATAATTTTGAATAAAAATTTATTGATTTTAGCTAATCTGAGGCCGAGAGTGTAGGACATTTCCCCTCTGGACAAACCCCCCCCGGACAAAAAACCCCCGGACAAACCCCTCCCCGGACAATTCCCACCAGGGTAGGACAATTCTCCCCTGTCGAACATATTGCGTGTAAGTGGTATTACTATAAAACGGTAGTCCTAAGTGTCCTAAGTTGGATCGATGAAGATTTCTTGCTAAATAGAAGCCGGATTGATACAAAATAATTGTTACCTAAATTGAAGCTGGATTGATGAAAATATTCTTGCTTAAATGGAAGCTGGATTGATGAAAATATTCGTGCTTAAATTGGAGCTGGATTGATGAAAATATTCTTGCTTAAATTGGAGCTGGATTGATGAAAATATTCTTGCTTAATCTTTTACGCGTTTGCCCCAAGTATATTCGCTGAAAACGGGCCTAAAATTTAAAAATGAACGGGAAAAGGGTTAAATGGATGCTGGATTGATGAAAATATTCTTGCTTAAATGGAAGCTAGAGGGATACAAATAATTGTTATTTAAATAGAAGTTGGATTAAACGCATTTTTGCCTAAATGGAAGCAAAGGGGGGGAATTGTCCGGGGGGTTAATGTCCTAGGCTAAATCAAGGGGGAATTGTCCGGGGGGTTATTGTCCGGGGGGGTTTTGTCTGGAGGGGTTTTGTCCAGGGGGGGGAAATGTCCGCGCCCCGAGGCCGACATGAGTGTGAAGTGTACGAATTCATTTTCTTAGTCTCGGATATGGGTGGCCAGGCGGTAATTGGGTAGTTTAGCGTCCCAAATTATTTTCATGTGCAGTTTAGCGTCCCAAATTATTTTCACCATTTCTTTGCAATAATAACTGAAAAACATATACAACAACACATAATTTTTTATTTATTTGAGGAAATCATAAAATGTGTGCATTAAAACCTCCAGGAAGTCCCTAAACGGGGTAACTTACAACATGCATCCAGCTTCTATTTCAGATCTAAAAATACCGTCATCAAGCTTCTATTTCTCGTTCGTTATTTTCATCAATCCAGCTTCCATTTCAGATATAAAAATACCTTCATCCAGTTTCTTATGCGTTATTTTCTTCAATCCAGCTTCTATTTCACCTGTAAAAATCCTTCATTCAGCTTCCATATCTCTTGCTTTTTTCATCAGTCCAGCTTCTATTTCACTTGTAAAAACTTTCATCCAGCTTCCATTTCCCATAAGTATAAGTAAGTAATGAAAAGAAATATTTAAAATAATCTTGGATGGTGAAAATAATTTGGGACACTAAACTACCCAATTACCGGCCAGTCATGTTACTCTTCCCACTGACAGTGTACTGTCGGCGTACGTAGTGCAAAAATCTTGGCAAACATTTACTATCTGGTACGATAGTAGCTAGGTTTTTTCAGTACTTTTCGAGAAAATCACTTTCCAGAGGTAAATAATCTCTTAATTTTCGGGAGACTATAGGATCCCCGACGCATTGAAGTCTAAATTTTCATCGGCGTGTTTTGCAGAATAATTTAGAAGTAAGTCGATGGTATTATGCTCTTCAGTTCACGAGGGTTCCTATTACCATAGCGATTAATTTTTGAGGGATGAAAATGGTTCAGATGGGTTTGGAGAAAGTTGTGAGTTATGGCCATGAGTTATGGCATGCTGGCTGCTCGGATTCTATAATTGAACAATCAAATAGTCGTTAACATGCGTCAATGACGCTTTGGCAAAGCTGGATAGAAGGAGATCTGATGGCAGCGTACAAGATTATCAGTGGAGTGAAACACTTTAGTCGCTTGCCATTTTGTTTGAGTGACAGTTTTTGGAACCAAATTAGGGAAAGATTCTGTTTTAAAGAAACATGGTTAGGTACTTGTCGGTTAATTCACCTGCAGAATTTTTGTCTGTGTACCTTGTCGGTTAGTTCACCTGTGGAATCTGCCGTATTTTTACTCAATGTTTTTTTAGTCAGGTAATGTAATGGTGACATCCGATGAACTTATAGCACGTGTTTATATAATTTCGAACGCCATGAACGCCATGAATTTGTAAAAATACCTTAATCCAGCTTCCATTTCTCAAGTGTTTTATCATTTATCTGGCATCCATTTAAGATACAATAGAAGTTGAATTGATGAAAGTGTCCTTGCTTAAATTGGAGCCGGATGGATGAAAATCTTCTTGCTTAAATTGGAGCTGGATTAATTGATGAAGCATTCTCGCTTAAATTGGAACCTGGTTGATGAGAATCTTTTCGCGTATATTGGAGCCGGATTGATGAAAATAACTGTTGGTTGAACATAGACTGGATTTATGAAAATATCGCTTGATAAATGGAAGCTGGATTAAGGTATTTTGATATCTTAAAAAGAAGCTGGATTAATGATAAAACGCTTGAGAATTGGAAGCTGGATTAAGATATGTTTATACCTTAAATAGAAGCTGGATGAAGGTATTTCTATATCTGAAATGGAAGATGGATTAAGGTATTTTTATATGCGAAGTGGAAGCTGGATCAAGGTCAATGTTCCTAATTTGAACAGTTCCTTTCAATGTCTATGTTAAATGCGCACAGCGAATCTATTAAATTTGCGATGTAACCAACAGGTGAATTAATTTTTGCATGTAAGATTGCGTATAATGGGCTTCGGTGTCTGCAGGTGAATTAACCGACAAGTACCCATGGTTAGACAGGTACTATAATTTTAATTCACCCGAATTAGTTTTGGAATTATTTCGATGTCGTGTATACACGAAGGTATGGTCCACAAAAGTGTCTCCTCTTTTACATGGTTTTTACACATTTGCAACATGATATCTTGGAATTCTATTCTTGGTTCAATTCTCTAAATATTTGGACAATTTTAGCGTGATATGTCATCAGGCATTAGAGACAAGTTGAAAAAAACGTGGATTACTTTTTAATCACGTTGTAGATGGCTGTTGACACAGTTCCTTGTCATGCAGGTTTCTGAAGGAAGTGGTGTCTGACTCGGTTTTTTCGGGTTGCTCACCTGATACCAGACCTTTGGTGTTTGTTGAAAAGTTCTTAGTTGTAAACTATTCTGAAGATCTGAGATGATAATATGATTTAAAATTAGCATTTTGCTAGCTTTATGACAAAATTTCATCATAAGAGCTTGTGCGAGAAATTACTTGTAAACAGAAAATTAAGTGCAGAGCTCAAACTGAGACTTTTATTTTACTATTAACTTATCACACAACTACAAAATGAGAACACTCACACAGTCTCGTACTGTTGTGTAGAGGGGAGTAATAAAGTTATTTTCTATATTTTTTAAAGTATTTCAATTGAGTTTTACTTTTTTTAGCAGGTACATGAGAAATACTGTAGTGTAGAGGGCAGTATTAAAGTTATTTTCTATATTTTAAAAAAGTACTTAAAATGTGTTTTTACTGTTATTTTCAGCAGGAACAGGAGGAAGATAGACAGGATTTCTAAAACTTCAAATTGCTACATTAACCTTCATCAAACAAATTACACTGGATGTTTCTGTCTACAACATTCATCACTGTCAACTAATTCGTCTTCAGTTCTAATCATATTGTGCAATAGTGTAGAGGTGTGCTTTATCACATAGTATGAATTGCTTCACTATTTCATCATAGACTTTCTTTCTGATTGGTTGATTTCTTACTTAACACGAAAGATGACCTCTAGTGACAGATGAAGCATGGATCCTTCTTGTTAGCACTCAGAAAAGAGTCAACATTATTGTGAGTCTGTACATTGCTTGTGCTGAAAGAACAATTACCGTAACATTTTTGCATAGGCAATTACTTTTCAACAAAGAACATGATTCCACTTCACAAAAGTCAAATTCCATCATTTTCTACTAATGTCTCATTGCAGGTCACATACGAACCAATTAAAACCAAACAGATCTCAGTTATTTCAGAAACTATTTACTATTGGTGATCGCCTAGGAGCTTTTCAAAGAAAATTGTAAAATAATCAACTAAACAAGCTGGGAGGATGGCAAATGCGAGATTTAATATGTGTGAGTCAACATTATTGTGAGTCTGTACATTGCTCGTGATGAAAGAAAAATTACTGCAAACGGTTTGCATAGGCAATAACTTTGCAATGAAAAACATGACTCCACAAAAGTCATATTCCAGTATTTTCCACTAATGTCTCATTGCCAAGTCACATACGAACCAATTAAAACCTCACAGATCTCAGTTAGTTCAGAAACTATTTACTATTGTGATATAATCAACTAAACGAGCAGCTAGAAGAATGGCAAATGCAAGATTTGATATGCGTGAAATTCAATACAAATGCCAGATATGTCCTAAATCATTTGATCAGGTTTTTAAAATGAAAACGCACATGAGAAAACACACTGTAGTGAAATCGTACAGTTGCCTACTATGTCAGAAATCATTTAATGAAGGTGGTAGCTTGAAAAGGCACATGCGAAAACATACTGGAGAAAAACCATTCAGTTGCCAACTATGTCAAAAGTCATTTACTGTAGCTGGTCATTTGAAAACGCACATGCGAATCCATACTGGAGAAAAACCGTTCACTTGCCAGCTATGTCAGAAATCATTTAATGAAGGTGGTAACCGGAAAAAGCACATGAGAATACATAGTGGGGAAAAACCATTCAGTTGTCAGCAATGCAAGAAGTCATTTAACGAAGGTGGTAACCTGAAAAAGCACTTGCGAACCCATACTGGAGAAAAACCATTCAATTGCCAGATATGTCAAAAGTCATTTGGTGAAGGTGGTCATTTGAAAAAGCACATGCGAATCCATACTGGAGAAAAACCGTTCACGTGCCAACTATGTCAAAAGTCATTTAGTGAAAATGGTCATTTGAAAAAGCACTTGCGAATCCATAGTGATGAGGAACCATACTTGTGTCAGTTATGTCAGAAATCATTTAGAGAGAGTAGTAATCTGAAAAGGCACATGAGAATCCATACTGGTGAGAAATCATACAGTTGTCAGCAATATCAGAAATCATTTAATGTAAGTGTTAAACTGAAAACACACATGAGAATCCATACTGGTGAGAAATCATACTGTTGTCAGCAATGTCAGAAATCATTTGATAAAAGTGGTAAACTGAAAAAGCACATGAGAATCCATACTGGAGGGAAAACATTCAGTTGCCAAATATGTCAAAAGTCATTTAGTGAATGTGGTACTTTGAAAAGGCACATGAGAATCCATACTGGTGAGAAATCATACAGTTGTCAGCAATGTCAGAAATCATTTAATGTAAGTAGTAACCTGAAAACACACATGAGAATCCATACTGGTGAGAAATCATACAGTTGTCAGCTATGTCAGAAATCATTTAATGTAATTGGTAACATGAAAAGGCACATGAGAATCCATACTGGGGAGAAACCGTACAGTTGTCAGCAATGCCAGAAATCATTTAATGTAAGTAGCAACCTGAAGACACACATGAGAATCCATACGGGTGAGAAATCATACAGTTGTCAGCAATGTCAGAAATCATTTAATGTTAGTGTTAAACTGAAAAAACACATGAGAATCCATACGGGTGAGAAATCATACAGTTGTCAGCTCTGTCGGAAATCATTTAATCAAAGTGCTAACCTGAAAAAGCACATGAGAATACATAGTGGAGAAAAACCATTCAATTGCCAGCAATGCCAGAAGTCATTTAACGGAGGTGGTAACCTGAAAAAGCACATGCGAATCCATACTGGAGAAAAACCATTCAATTGCCAGAAGATATGTCAAAAGTCATTTGGTGAAAATGGTCATTTGAAAAAGCACATGCGAATCCATAGTGATGAGGAACCATACTTGTGCCAGTTATGTCAGAAATCATTTAGAGAGAGTAGTAATCTGAAAAGGCACATGAGAATCCATACTGGTGAGAAATCATACAGTTGTCCGCAATGCCAGAAATCATTTAATGTAATTGGTAGCCTGAAAACACACATGAGAATCCATACTGGTGAGAAATCATACAGCTGTCAGTTATGTCAGAAATCATTTAATGTAAGTGTTAAACTGAAAACACACATGAGAATCCATTCTGGAGAGAAAACATTCAATTGCCAAATATGTCAAAAGTCATTTAGTGAATGTGGTACTTTGAAAAGGCACATGAGAATCCATACTGGAGAGAAATTATACAGTTGTCAGCTCTGTCAGAAATCATTTGATGAAAGTGGTAAACTGAAAAGGCACATGAGAATCCATACTGGAAAGAAAACATTCAGTTGTCAGCAATGTCAGAAATCATTTAATGTAATTGGTAACATGAAAAGGCACATGAGAATCCATACTGGTGAGAAATCATACAGTTGTCAGCAATGTCAGAAATCATTTAATGTAAGTGGTAACCTGAAAAGACACTTGAGAATCCATACTGGTGAGAAATCATACTGTTGTCAGCTATGTCAGAAATCATTTAGTGTAATTGGTAACCTGAAAAGGCACGTGAGAATCCATACTGGGGAGAAACCGTACAGTTGTCAGCAATGCCAGAAATCATTTAATGTAAGTAGTAACCTGAAGACACACATGAGAATCCATACTGGTGAGAAATCATACAGTTGTCAGCTCTGTCAGAAATCATTTGGTAATAGTGGTGAACTGAAAAGGCACATGAGAATCCATACTGGTGAAGAGCCTGACTTGTGTCAGAAATCATTTTCCAGGAACATGGATCTGAAAGAGCTCATGGCAACTCATAGTGGAGAAAAACCATTCATAGGTGAGGTTTGCAATGCAGTTTTCACACCGTGTTTCCAACTAAAGAAACACAGAATGACTCATGAAACTGAGAAGCAACACAGACTCAATTTGTCTTTTTCCAAGAAAAGTTTTTCACCAAAGGAGATGGATCTCCATGCAAGAACTCTGTCGCAGGATCTTGAAATTATAAGTGAAGTTGTTACTAATTTGTCCGATCGTCTTCTATCATTCAGTACTGCAGGTGTAACTGATAAGCGAAAAGAAAATTTGTCAATGAACGTATATCCGTATACTAGTGGATTTGCTGGTCTTTTGCGGAAAGTTGACGGAGAAAGTCTGTATACTTGCAAAGTGGATGCAGAAACGCCTTTGTTCAAATCTTTTGGATGTGGTTTATGTGATGAATTGCTAGAAAAAGAGGAGGAATTTCTAGAGCATTGTTTTACCCATGGATTTTCTCCGTCTATCGACCTTGCTGCTGACTTGTGTCCACTTAGTATTGCACACATTCAGCATCGAAAAGAATTATTGTAATTATTCTAGATGTAGACAAGATGCAAATGAAGGAGACTTCTTGTATACAAGCATTATCTCACATGATTTATGATTTATTTGTACCACTTCATTGCAGAATTTTTAGACAGTAAGCTTTCTGATGTGGAATTCAAACTCACTACCTGAATTATCTATTATCTGAGGTATTGCCTTATTCTCGAAACATTTAAGACTGTAATGATCTACTGCAGCAGGTCACCATAACCAAAATAATATTATGGCAGGGCCTATGTTTACTAAGCGTGCAATAAAGTTTTTTGTGTGACAGATCGATTAGCTTTATATAATTTTTCAACGATTATTTTAGACTATTGATAATATAGTATGCCCGCTGTATTCCAAATATCTATATAAATAAAGAGAAGATTCTGTAACGTGTGTCTGTCTGTTTGTCCGGGATGCATTTCAGCAGTTTTTGAGCTTTTGACTCCAAACCTTCACTACTGTGTATGTCTCGGCATGAGACACAAAGTCGATGGGTTGGCGATTCTCTGCCAGGGTGGAGGGCGAAACTCCCAATTTTTTTCAATAAAACGCAGCTATTGATAGGTCAAATTTGTTACCTAGATAGAGGGCCATCAGAACCACCCGGTTCAGTGGTTGGCGAATCTTTATCACCATGGGGGGCCAGGGTGGGGAAGCGAAAACACTAAGACGGCAGTTTCTTGAACACCTTAAACGCTTGCATGGTCATCATATAAAAAGCGAGAGCAGCTGATGTAATTTTCACGAAAATCCTAATTTTACGGGTGGTGTACTGGCGCAAGTCCGTGTGGTGGGGTGAGGTGGGGGAGAGGGTGGGGAGTGGGTGGTGGATGAGGAGTGGGTTGTGAGGGGGAATTTCCCCCGAAAACCCTAATTTCACGTTTGGGGGACGGGTGGGGGGCAATTTGTCCCAAAACCCAAATTTCACGGGTGGCGTACAGGTGGGGGTCGGAGTGCAGTTGGGTGTTGTGGGGTGTGGAGGTGAGGGTAGGGGTGGGTCGGTGTGATGAGGTGGGTGGGGGAGATGGTGGGGTGGGGACAGTTGGGTTGGGGTGAGAGGGGTTGGGGGTGAGGGGGAATTTTCCCCGAAATCCTAATTTCACGGGTGGCGCACCGGTGGAGGTCGGAGTGCGGTGGGGTGTTGTGGGGTGGGGTTGGGGGGTGGGGCGTGGTGTTGTAGGGTTGTGACCTGGAGCGGGTAGAATCCTAAATTTCTCGGGCAACGCCGGGTACCCCAGCTAGTACTAAATAACAGAACACTCGAGCATGGGCGGAGTTTGGTTGCCGATCCTGGGGGGCTAAAAAAATTATCGGCATAAAACAGTTTGATGACCTTTTTTGGTCACTGAGTTGAAAATCTCATAAAAACATACCATTTTCCGGACATCGACAGTTCTTTGAAAAAGTCCATTGCTTTGAAATGTCCATAATTGCAATTATAATTCTTAAAAAAGGTGTGCAAATGCAAATGTGAGCCAAAACTAAAAATTTCAGTTTTCTCAAAGAAAAACAAAAAACACCACTGCATTCAGCAGACCAAAATCTATTAGAAACAGCTGAAGTTTTTCCAGTAGTAAAAAAGTTCAAATTTGTTTTCCAGTGTTACTGGAGTAATGTTGTGCGAACCAGCTACCCAATACTGAGCCAGCTGAGATCTGTGTCTCGCTCTCTCACAGTCACACTGTCACACAAG
This sequence comes from Lumbricus terrestris, assembly GCA_949752735.1. Classification (NCBI taxonomy): domain Eukaryota; kingdom Metazoa; phylum Annelida; class Clitellata; order Crassiclitellata; family Lumbricidae; genus Lumbricus; species Lumbricus terrestris. The sequence goes on along the minus strand of OX457048.1, from coordinate 3,355,333 downwards.
ACGTGACACGCCATCTGCTGCAAAGTTTGATCCTGAGCCGAATTGATACCTGCAATCTAGGCCGTAGCTAGGAGGGGTGTTTTGAGTGTTTGAACTCCCACGAAATGGAAAATGCGAAAAAAATTTAATACACTAACGAGCACATGATGTAAATTGCATGAAAAAAAAGCAATGAAAACACCCACCGAAATGAAGAATGGTCAAAAATAATTAAGTAATTGGTCACATTTTTAAAAGTCATCAGTTTTTTTAGAAGGAAAATTGAACACTGTTTTGAAGATTTTGCATGGATGGCTAAAAAGCAATCAGTTTTTTAGAAGTAAAAATTGGAACACCTTTTTTTAAGATTTCGGAGGGATGGCTAAAACAGTCATCGGTTTTTTTATAAGGTAAATTAAACACCCGTTTTGAAGATTTTGGATGGATGGATAAAAAAGTCATCAGTTTTTTAGAAGGGAAGTAGAACACCTTTTTTGACGATTTCGGACGGATGACAAAAAGTCATCAGTTTTTAATAAGAAAAATTGAACACTTTCTTTTAAGGATTTCGGACGGATGACTATAAAGTCATAAGTTTCTCTCTAGAAGGTAAATTGAACACCCTTTTTTGAAGATATCGGACGGATGGCTAAAAAGTCATCAGTTTGTTAAAAAGGAAATTAAACATCTTTTTTAAGTTTTCGGACGGATGACAAAAAGTCATCAGTTTTTTTTAAGGAAAATTGAAAACCTTTTTTGAAGATTTCGAACGGATGACTGAAAAAGGCATCAGTTTTTTGGGAAGGGAAATTGAACACCCTTGTTTGAAGATTTCGGATGGATAACTTAAAAAGGCCATCAGTTTTTTTTAGGAAAAAAATTGAACACCTTTTTTTGGAAGATTTTGGACGTATGTCTAAGAAAAAAGGCATCATTTTTTAACTCTGCCACTGGTCGCACTCTGCCAGTGCCATTCCCAAGCCTGTATATAAAAAAGGAGGGCGTCGCTAATGGTCTTTGTTACCACACAGTGACGTTAAACTGCAACTGCACACGCACATCAGTTTTTTGACAAGGGAAATCGAACACCTTTTTTGAAGATTTCGGACGGTCGACTAAAACAGTCATCAGTTTTTTGGGAAGGTAAATTGACACCTTTTTTTCAATTTTGGACTGATGACTAAAAATTTATCAGTGTTTGGAAATTGACACCTTTTTGAAGATTTTTGAGGGATGACTAAAAAAGTCATCAGTTTTTTGGGAAGGGAAATTGACACCTTTTTAAAATTTCGGAAGGATCACTTTAAAAAGGTCATCAGGTTTTGGGTAAGGGAATTTTTTAAACACCCTCCGGCAAAAATCCTGGCTACGGCCTTGCTGCAATGTCGCCTTTGCTAGCCTTCCACGGTGCAGTATCATTCGGTTTCAGGCTGTCATCAATGCTGCTGCTCGCCTAGCCCTGCAATTAAATAAGTTCGACCATATTTCTACTGCGATCCGAGACCAGCTTCAGTGACTTGGAATAGGCTAGCGCATCAAGTTGAAACTTTGCACTATGATGTACAAAATGTCTGAACAACCGCGCACCACCCTACCTCGTGGACAGCATCAGATCGCTGGCAGACGATCCCAGTAGGTCACGTCTGCGGTCGTCCAAGACCGCCGACGTATCCGTTACTGCAACCAAAACCAAAGCGGGTGATCGTGCCTATCGCTAGCCCACGCGCTTGGAACAGTCTTCCAGGATCAGTTCAAGGAATAAAAACTCAATCTACTTTTAGAAAACAGTTGAAGCTGCACCTGCTTCCGGGCTGTTTGCATTTATGCTAAACTTTGACAATAATATAATTACATGTAGGCTATGTTTGTAAAGCATCCTAGAAGTAGATTGCTACCGACGATTCTATATAAATTGTCTTGATTACAATAGTAAAAAATCTGAATCTGGGCCTTCTTGGGGAGGCTTAGCCCCCCCATAGCCCCTGATAAACTCCGCCCATGAGAACACTGCTTATTATAGTTCTAGATAATAGTCATAGCTTGGTCATTACTAAAGACAGGGGAAGTGCCCCAAGACGGGACGATTCACAAATCACTTTTGCTGACGACATTGCATATTTGCTACTTCTTCTTTCCTTTAAACTAATTCTTAAACTAATGTTTTGCAAAAAAATTGTGGGAAAACAATGCATGGCTATGAAAACACTCATGTAGAATGCGCTGTTTTTCCGTTTTCAATATCTTAACCCTTATAGGGTCACCGGGGGGTAAAAAAATACCCGCAGCTCGGTTTTTCACGGAAATTTTTATCCCTGAAAATAATTGAAGAAATCGCTTCTAGGACTTTTCCTAAATATGTTTCCTGCACAGAATGCATCCAGTTTCATTATTTATTCATGCACCCAAATAAGCTATAAAGTACGAAAATGTACCACGTCCTAGCTATTTTACTCAGAAATTTTTAAACATAGAATTATGCATGCTTTACACATGAGTGTCTTGCTGTTACAATGTCTCCTTATCAGCATCTGGACATTATAATAGAAATCGTTTTGGTTTAATAAAATTAGGATGTATAAATGAAATTGTCTACAGCAAATCACGCGAAGTTAACAAGTGTAGCATCAAGCCCTACTGCCGTCGAAGTGCGATCTTGCCATATACACTTGAACGCAATTGCAATGACAGCAACAAGGCCTGAATAGACTGTTTGCCCTTTATCTGTCAAGTCATGAAGCATTGAAACTATTGATAGATCAAGTTATGAAACATTGAAGTATGAATATGGCACATATATAATGCCAGCAATAGTTTAACTGCAGTGTAAATCATAGGCTACTAAAAATGTCGACTAGATATGATAATTTCATTACATAATAGGCTCAATGCTACATATGGAATGTGGCTTTCATGAAATTATTTGACCAATAAATTATTAAATCATATATACATTAGATACAGAACTTTACTGCATGATAGCCAATTCAAGAATCTGGCCGCCATTTTATCCCAATTGTGGTTTCCTTGCAGTGCCATATAAGTGAAATTGGTTCCATCGCATTCCTTGACCTCGAAAATGCTGTTGTAGACCCTGAGATCATGTTTTCATTTCACATATGACTTCACTAATAGCCATTTTAATATTCTGGCCGCCATTTTGTCCGCCATTTTGATTTTCGTGCAGTGCCACATATGTGCCAATGGTTCCATTGCATTCCTGGACCTCAAAAATGTTGATTTAGACTCTGAAATCATGTTTCCATTGCATACATAACTTCACTTATTGCCATTTAAGATTCTGGCCGCCATTTTGTCAGCCATTTTGATTTTTCTGCAGTGCTGCATATATTAATTTGGTTCTAGTTCATTCCGCGAACCTTCCATAAATAACTTCTTTTAGTTTTATACTTGAAAATCGGAGTTTATCATAGGAATCTTGCGAATCACAGTGGGGGTATTTTTTTACCCCCAGGTGACCAAAATCGGTTGAGAAAAATCGTGACCCTATAAGAGTTAAGCTTATATCCCTACATTTGATAGCTGTTGCCTGAATACTGCACAAATGCAATTGTTCTCTGACAGTGTTTTGTGTACTGGATCCACGCTTGTAGAACTCCAAGGCATGTATTTGTAATGTACTACTATAGGTCTATGTTGCACTGGAAATGCAATTAACGCACATTTAACACATTCAACGCCGGTGACACGAAACGGAGTATCCCCCCTGAAAGCTATCCGGGGGGATGAATTAATCTATCCCCCCGGATGGAATTAACCGGTCTATACTATCCGGAGGGATAAACCATTCTATCCCCTTTTTTGAAAAATGCGCATAATAAAAAAATTTATGCTGTAAAAGTTACTCTAATTGTTTTAACTGCCCTAAGCAATGCTCAGATAAAGGCAACTCGAATTTATTTAGTGACTTTGAGTGTTTTTAAGTGTTTTAAATGTTTTAAGTGCTCTAAAAACAGGGCAAAACAAATTATCTAGTAGGAATAAACATACCTGTTTGTGTCATTGTTGAAAACACAGCAGATGAAAATCAATTTGCAAAGAAAAATACACACGGAAGCGGTTTTTTCGACTTTTTTTAATTTGGGGGATACAATTAATACGGGGGATACTCTATTTCGTGACAGGGGCCCTATTTTACCGGCTGGGCCAGAGAATATAACCCATAAAACCTACATGAAAAATGTATATAGCATCAACGACGAACAACTTCTCCACGTTGTAATCTGGTACCAACAACGTCGCGTGGGAGATACTTTCTATTCGAACGAAGCGTTCCACAGAGTATACGTCAGAGGTCCGACAGGTGCGAGGAGGCAAGGGAAGAGGCAAGGGGGCTTCGCGCCAAAAGATCCGCGCATGCGCACCACAGGGGGGACTTCGCGCCAAAAGATCCGCGCATGCGCACTACAGGGGGGACTTCGCGCCAAAAGATCCGCCAGGTGCGAGGAGGCAAGGGAGGAGGGGAGGGGACCTCTAGGCACGAGCGAACGACGACGCGAATCGACCGCCCACGAAGCCAATCGACGGCGTAAACACGACCGCGGAGGCGGCTCAGGCGAATTTCGCCACAATGCACATAAGGACAACCTAAATCAATATAAAGCATTAGAATACAGAATTAAAATTCCACTGTCTGGATGTAGAAATAACTAAGTAAATTTAACAAATTAATTTTTTACAAGTCATGTTGCAACTTATTTAAAGATGTCTTGACCTGATAGGCTAGTAAAATCCTTGCACTTTTTTATCATGATAGCCATCTTACAAAATTTGGAATTTAATGTATGGCATCATAGGAAATCAGAGGAGAATCCAGGGGGTCCAATCCGGCCATGGGCCCCCATTGAGAAATGTGCATAGGACGTGCCCCCATCCCCATTAGGTTTCAACAAGCCTTCAATCATTGCCGCGGAAGCATAAGGTTTTATTTCTTTTGAAATAATTATGGTATGCTTCAAGATCATTGTTTGCTCTAAAACTTAAAATAGGCCTACCAATACTATGCAAAAAGAAAACTCCTATGGATGCTAGGGTAGACCTGAACTTGGATTACAAACTTTAAAAAAATTAAAAGGCATCAACTATCAACTAAGAAGTAATGGACACAAATAAACTAGTCTAGGCTTATAGCTACAAATATTCCTAGTAAAACCTATTAGCAAATTATAATACACACAATTACAATACTTCTCTTAATTTCCAGCTTCTCCACGGCACTTGAGTGACAGACGACCTCCACAGCAGCCTGGTCCCAAACAAGCCTACATCTTCATACTCTTCATCGAACATTGTCAGTTGCAGCAGCAGTGGCAGTTATATTTTTGCGTACGTTGCTCCAGACGCTATCCGTTCGCTGCTTTCTACTTTGAGGTAGGGCCTATACGCACAAGGGTCAAAGTCTGCACGTCCGTGCAGTGTGTGTGCACACCCTGCTGTAGGTCCTAATTCTTTTCCCTCTACTCCTACCCATCTTGGCTGCAAACCCTTTGGCCGCAAAGCCTTCACGTGCCTGCCCCTCCTCCTCCCTTCGTACCATCAACAGCTACATACCCCAGATCTTGGGCTAGCTTCGTAGGCTATCTGTCGCTTCCCTTGGGAAGCGGTATCGTATGAGTCACAGAACTGTTCACACATAATCAGCTCTCCTCCTCTCGGCAACTAGATCCGAGCCGAGAGAGGACAGTAGGGCAGTACCGGTGTGCATACGTGTCATCCCGCCCGCTCCGAATACTGTTACAGTAGTCGAGTTATAGATTAGACCCCTACATTTAGGCATATAGATTAGCAATTCTCAAATTAGTAAAATTAAGTAACGTAAAGTCTAGTTTAGTTTATGCCTAATTCAAATCAAATGTCAAGCTAGAATGCAAGTCTAAATGCAATCCAATTAAATAAGAATTAGGCATATAAGGCAAGTCACAATTAAGGTCAAAAGGATATTATCCTAAGTCAGAAATCTATTCAGACGTCAAATTGAAAATCAATCCAGATTCTACTAATCAGAATTATTTAGGCTATAATGAAGTCAGAATAATAGGCTTAATCAAGTCAGATATAGGCCTGCAGCACTCGGATCAGTCATGTCATAATTAAGTAACGTCAGAATCGAATTAAGTAGCAGGCCTAATAGTCTAATAAACAGTTCAATTAGAAATCAATAGGCCTAGGCGTAAGTCATAGCTAAGCCATGACTAATAAGGCCTATCAGAAATAATGAAGTCAGAAGTCAAGTCCAAAATCAATTCAGAAGTCAAGTAATAGTCATTTAATTTAGAATTATGCCAGAATTAAGGCAGAAAAGTCAATCAAAATTAGCTACGGCAGGGTTGAGTCAAATATATAAAAATGAAGTCAGAAGTCAATTAGGCCTAGTGACAGTCATATTAATCACCTTAGGCAGAATTAGGCCTAATAAAGTCAAAATTAGCCTAAGTTACAAAATCAATCATTAGGAATTAATTAAATCAGAAATGTCAGAATTAAGTCAAGTCAGAATAGAATAGGCCTACGCCAGAAATAGGCCTAGGTCAGTAGCCAATTAACTCATCATTAGCGTAAGCCAAACCAGATAAAGTCCGAATAAATCGGATCAATCCGTAGCCTATAAGACCTGCATTTTTATATTATAGGCCAAGTCCTATACGGTACTTGTCGGCATACGATTGTCGCCAACCATACACTTAGGGGTAATATTGTACGAGCATTAGGGCCCTGTTAGGGCAGAGGAAAATCCGCCGAAGCCCAGGCCATGCCCAAATTGCCCAAATGGGGAACGTCTGGGGCCAAAATCCGGTGCTGACTGGGTAGGGTCATTCTTTTCAGAAGCTCTTTAGCCAATGGTAGACTTGTGTAAAAATTATCCACATATACAGTGCGTCCTTTGTCCAGCAGGCTGTCTGCCAAGGTCAGTCTCTCCATGCCCGTACGGTGATCTGGCGTTGAGAGTCGATTTACCGCAATAGATCTTGGCGTTGTAGACGTAGACATTTGGAGAACAGAGCAGGTAGATCTTCACGCCGTATTTATGTCTCTTCCCCGGTATATATTGGCGAAATTGGAGTCGCCCTCTCCACAAAACCATTGCTTCATCGATTGGGATTGCTTGACCAGGTCTATATAGACTTTGAAAATTCTTCAGCAACAAATCGGTTATTGTTTGCAGTTTGCCAAGTCTATCTTGTGATATGGTGGCAGAGTTCGTAGAAAAGTGCCAAAACTTCAGAATCAATTCGTAGCGATTTCTTCACAAGATGTTACCGACTACAGAGGTGCCAAGTATGGGGTCTGTCGACCCGTAGCCTAGTCTCGTATTTCTGGCTTATGAACGTGTTGAAGCGTTTCAAAACATTCGCCCGGTGTCACCTCTACAAGGCTGTACATCATATTCGTGCAATACAAGCCGGTCTAATAACTCTCTGCATCGATAATAGATAGGTAGTATATAGGACGTAAATATACGTCCCGGGCCCAGCGGATAGCCATATTTGGGACGTATATATACGTCCCGGGCGCTGAATGTGTTAAAGTTTAACCCTCAACAGCTAACGTGTAAAAACTTACGTTACAGCTAACCTGGGGTCCAGCTGGACCCCGTTGTATTTTTTTAATATTTGAATTTGTAAACACGATATATCGATGATGAAAATCAATTCCCCACTATTTCTATTGGTAAATTGGTCATGTGTGTGTACTTGTTATACCGTCCCTTCAAGAATGCTACTCAGAAGCGCTCCCAACTACAGCGCGGGCACTGAATTGGAGTTTCACGCTGAGGCTCTCAAGAATTGCGAGTGAAGGACTTGCTCAATGTCCATACGAGGCGGCTTGAGGTGGATTCCATGCCCTACTACAAAGTATGCAAATGTCTGCAAGCAGTAGGGATGCCAGAGGGGGCCAGGGTCTAAGCCCCCAAAAAATCCGGTTTTTTACATGTAAAAATGAAATATTTCCATGTTAAAGTTTATGTAAGTCTATATCCTATTTTCGTAGTGAACATTTGGGTTAGGGTCAGAGTAAGGATTAGGGTCTGTCTATCTGACCCTGTCTGACTGTCCGTCTGTCTGTCTACTTGTCTGCCCGTCCGTCCATCCATCTGTCTGTCCATATTCTGCTGGTCTATCTGTCTGTCTGTCTGTCTGTCTGTCTGTCTGTCTATCTGTCTGTCTGCTTGCATGCCTGTCCATTCGTCCGTCTGTCAGTCTTCTGTCTGCCTGTCTGTCCATCTGTCTGTCTGTATGTCTGTCTGCCTGTCTGTCTGCCTGTCTGCCTGTCTGTCTATCTGTCTGTCCGTCGTCTGCGTCTGTCTGTCTGTCTGCTTGTCCGTCCATCCATCTGTCTGTCTGCCTGACTGTCTGTCCATATTTTGTTTGTCTATCTGTCTGTCTGTCTGTCTACCCGTTTGTCTGCATCTCTGCCTGCCTGTCTGTATACTTGTCTGCCTGTCCGTTCGTCCGTCTGTCAGTTTTCTGTCTGCCTGTCTGTCTGTCTGCATGTCTGTTTGTCTGTCTATCTGTATGTCTGCCCGTCGTCTGCCTCTCTGCCTGCCTGCCTGTCTATCTGTCTGTCTGCTTGTCCCTCCGTCTGTCAGTCTTCTGTCTCCATGTCTGTCTGGCTCTGTCTGTCTGTCTCTGTCTGTCTCTGTCTGTGTCTCTGTCTGTGTCTCTGTCTGTGTCTCCGTCTGTCTCTGTCTGTATGTCTGTCCGTCTGTCTGTATGTATGTCTCTATGTCTGTCTGTCTTTCTATCCGTCTATCTGTCATTCTGTTTTTACATTTTTGGTATTGAAATATGAAAAAACCTTATGAAAATCACACGTAATTTTTGGGGTCCGCATGGACCCCAGACGAAAAAAATTCATAAAAAAATTTTGCGCCGTATTTTTTAAAAACTTTTTTCAGGAACAGCAACCTAACATAAATGCAAACAATTACATAAAATATTAGGGTTGCAGCCACTTCACAAATATGAAAAAACATACGATGAACATGCTTGGGGTCCGCATGGACCCCAGGTTAGCTGTTGAGGGTTAAACCAGTATATAAGACTAAATATCAAATAATTTTACAAGTTACAACTGCATGTGTTTCTTGATGCTATGCACGGGTGAAATGCGCAGGGTTCCGCGAGCAAATGAATGCTTTGAAAAGGTTCCGTCACTAGAAAACGGTTGAAACCACTGGCTCAGAGACCTGGTTTAAGACTTGAATAAATGTCTCCTCCCATTGCTTAAAATACGTTCAATTTTTAAATTGTAATGTTAGCATTTCAAGCTGTCATCTTAACAAAATTGCTCATTATGGATAAAATGTGGACAACACTGTATAAATTTATAATGATATTTATGAAATATCGGGAGATATAAGCACCTCCGTCACCCCACTAAAAATTTTGGGGAGACCGTCCCCCGCTGCCCCGCCCCCCCCATGTCTCCGCCCATGCAATTAACGATTCAATGCACGACTGCACGTCTTATAGACACCTTTAATACTTATTCTTCTAATGCAATAAATTCACGATTCGCGTTAAACTGCAAGTCAACCAGGCATATAAGCAGCGCTATCGGTCCTTTAACCCTCGGGCTACCGGGGGGGGGGTTCCCCCAGGTTTTTCCCAAATCAAACGCGTTCCGTCTGGAATAAAATTTTGAAAAAATTGGTAGCTGTAGAGGGTTCATTGGGACCGGGGGGGGTTCCCCCAGGTTTTTCCCAAATCAAACGCGTTCCGTCTGGAATAAAATTTTGAAAAAATTGGTAGCTGTAGAGGGTTCATTGGGACCGGGGGGGGGTTCCCCCAGGTTTTTCCCAAATCAAACGCGTTCCGTCTGGAATAAAATTTTGAAAAAATTGGTAGCTGTAGAGGGTTCATTGGGACCGGGGGGGTTCCCCCAGGTTTTTCCCAAATCAAACGCGTTCCGTCTGGAATAAAATTTTGAAAAAATTGGTAGCTGTAGAGGGTTCATTGGGACACATTTTTAGCTAAAAATTTTCATGATGCCTCCTACTGTTCAAAAGTTACACCCGATATACCCAAGGTACGAGGGGGTGGATACCACTCCCCCTAGAATATCGTCTCTAACTTTTCCGCCCTTTAATATTAAGAGACACAAATTATACCATTCTATAGAGGGAATGTGGGGCTACATTTTCATGCTCATTGAGTTGTCTTTTGACAACCGGAAGTGCTCGAAATAAATTAATATATATATAAAGGTGTTTTATTTTCATAAAATTGTCATGTTTTTCTATTATAACTTATCCATAATTTATTTTTTAATAGAAATAAATTATGCCATTCTGTAGGGAGCATTTAGGGCTATTTTCTGATACTAAATAATTTGTCTTTTGATGACCGGAAGTGCTCAAAATAAATTAAAATGTGTGAAAATGTTGGGGTTTTTTTTTACAATGCAAGCCGATATGTCTGCGTAAACATTTTTCAGCGGCTACAACATGTTTTTTTGTTTTGATTGAACACAAAACAGACTTATAAGTAGTTTTCATAGTTGAACATTGGACTTTATTATATGTAAACTATTTTTTATATATAAATCATGTACAAAACACACATAATCTAATATATTCCCTATGCGTAAGTATAGGCCTACATTTTGTGAAATCGACGGGTACCCATGGTAAAAAATTCATAATTTCGAGGGGCATTCATATTTTCTAAACCCAAATATATCATTTTGTGCAGAAATGAATGCTGAATCCAATGGTGTATTACAAGTTATGATATCTCAAGCCAAACCCAAAATCCAGGGGGGGTGGTAACCCCCCCTTGGTAGTCAGTGTTACAAAAAAGCTTGGTAGCCTGAGGGTTAACCCTCATAGGGTCACCGGGGGGGGGGGTAAAAAAATACCCCCACCTCGGTTTTTCACGAAAATTTCAATCCCTGAAAATAGTTAAAGAAATCGCTTCTATGACTTTTCCTAAATATGTTTCATGCACAGAATGCATCCAGTTTCATTAGTTATTTATGCACCCAAATCGGCTATAAAGTACGAAAATGTACCACGTCCTAGCTATTTTACTCAGGAATTTTTAAACATAGCATTATGCATGCTTTGCACATGAGTGTCTTTATGTTAAAATGTCTCCTTATCAGTATCTGGACATTATAATAGAAATCGTTTTGGTTTCATAAAATTAGTATGAATAAATGTGATTTTATACAGCAAATCACGCGAAGTTAACAAATGTAGCATCAAGCCCTACTGCTGTCGAAGTGCGATCTTGCCATGTACACTTGAAAGCAATTACATTGACAGCAACAAGGCCTGAATAGACTGTATACCCTTTATCTATCAAGTCATGAAACATTTAAACTATTGATAGATCAAGTTATGAAACATTGAAGTATGAATTTGACACATAATAATTATTATATAATGCCAGCAATAGTTAGACTGCAGTGTAATCACAGGCTACTAAAAATATCGACTAGATATGATAATTTCATTGCATAATAGGCTCAATTCTACATATAGAATGTGGCTTTTATGAAATTATTTGACCAAGAAATTATTAAATCATATTTTCATTAGATACAGAACTTTACTGATAGCCAATTCAAAAATTTGGCCTCCATTTTATCACAATTGTGTAGGGCTGCCAACCGTCCCGGATTCGCCGGGACAGTCCCGGAATCGACCCTGTGCGTCCCGTGTCCCGGAATGATCTCAAATTGTCCCGAAATTTGGTCCAGAGATCCACTTAGCACAATTATTGTTCCTATTAATTTTTGCTTACTATACTCAGCTATTTGTACGATGATTTTTCGTTCTGCTCTCTATCAGACCTATACATTACATTGTTGGCTGAACATGGGGAGTTAAAGTCTTCAAAACCTTACAAATCACTGACACTCGGTGTTCAGTTTAGCATATTGTGTCCAGCTTTAATGCTTTTTTGCGAGAGAGCGTTCATCATTATGAACGATCTGTTGTCTAGTAGTATACCTGAGCACCGAGAGTTCACCAACCTTATTAAAGCAAAACTGTTAGCACAACATGACTGAGTTCTGCGACTTTGTGCCCAGTGTTCTGCAACTGCTTAACGCACAAAAAGTAGGCTCTAAAATATATTAAGTATAGGTCCTATGAGCCTACAATGCCCACGAACTTCCCTCAATTTTGGCTCATAAGTCTTACTCTGATGAGCATATGGTGCACGACTGGAGTTTGAAACGCTTCTTCTTGAGGATGATTGTCTTAAATTTAGGCTGTAAAATTATGTCTTTTGATGATTTGTCTGAAATTATTAAGGACTTTTTTTTTAGTAGATTGTAGATGTAGATTCTATACTGGGCTGACACAACATTTGTTGCATTATGCGCTTCTCTGGATTGTGTAAATTGGTATTGGCACATCGAGTGGCTGAAGGCGTCCCGGAATGGCAAAATCAAAAGTTGGCAGCCCTACAATTGTGGTTTCCTTGCAGTGCCATAAATATAAGTGAAATTGGTTCCATCATATTCCTTGACCTCGATAATGCTGATTTGGACTCTGAAATCATGTTTCCATTGCATACATAACTTCACTTATAGTCAATTAAGATTCTGGCCGCCATTTTTATTTTCCTGCAGTGCTGCATAATTATGTTATTTTGGTTCCAGTGCATTCCGCGAACCTTCTATAAATAACTTCTTTTAGTTTTATACTTGAAAATCGGAGTTTATCATAGGAATCATGCGAATCACAGTGGGGGTATTTTTTGGTACCGTACTTGTGAGTTTGACGACCCCACAGAAATATAAATTCGATGAAAAATATTTCCTTACGAAATAGAAGCGAGATTTATTGCGTGAGGGTAGGTTAGGGCTCATGTTAGGCGTCGTGAGGGTCGGTTAGGGTTAGTTTTGGTACTATAATTTCAATTCACCTTTTTTTTCGATTTAATTTCGCCAACTTCTAGTTTGTCCAGAACCATTTTAATCGATCCAGCTTCTGCTTAGACAAGAATTTGTTCGATAAATCCCGTTTCTATTTTGTCAGTATATCTTTTTCATCAGTTTTACATTGAAAATTATTCTTCATCAATCCAGCAGAATGACTGCACTAACCCTAAAACTAACCCTAACCGACCCTCACGACACCTAACCTGAGCCCTAACCGACCCTCACGCGCTAAATCCCGCTTCTACTTCGTGAGGAAATATTTTTCATCGAATTTCTATTTCTGTGGGTCGTACACGAAACCTACATCGACACGCGGAAAATAAAAAAAGGTGAATTAAAATTATAGTACCTTAGTGGTAGTGTTAGTGCAGTCATTCTGCTGAAAATGAAGCTGGAATGATGAAGAATAATTTTCAATGAAAAATTGATGAAAAATATTTAGTGACAAAATAGAAACGGGATTTATCGAACAAATTCTTGTCTAAGCAGAAGCTGGATCGATTAAAAGGGTTCTGGACAAACTAGAAGTTGGATTTATTAAAGATAACAACGCTACAACGTTAGTTCTTTCATCGAATTTATATTTCTGTGGGGTCGTCAAACCCACAAGTACCTATTTTTTTACCCCCCCCCCCGGTGACCAAAATCGGTTGAGAAAAATCGTGACCCTATAAGGGTTAAGGTCAGAAACGACTAGAAATCCAATGGAAACTGCTTCACACCAGTTGTGCCAATCCAAATAGAGGATTATGTAGGAGGGCAGCCCTGATTTTCTTTGTTGCTTTCGAAACAGCGTCGTTAAACATAGAGTGCATGGCTGCATGCACGAAAGAGTTATTGAAAGACTAAATTAAATGTTCCCATTTTCTATAGGACGCGAATTTAACGGTAATTTAAATGAAAAAAACTATGCATCCGCTTATCTCTGGTTGTGCGGTGAGTCGTACAACAGTCACTTGTGGTGCCAGTCTCAAGTCAGAAAAAAGGAGGGAACTACAGCGGTCTTAATAGACACGAGATGTCGTTGACCACTGTAGTCACTGATAAACGTCACGATCTTATTGCAAGGAATGTTCGGCTAATAGCTTCGCAACAAGTTTTATTAGCTTGTTTTTAGAGTTGAAAAAAAACACTTTAACTTTAAATTAATCTTGTTCGTGTGGTGACAGTCCCAGGCATGGTCAAAGTAGGAGGGCGACTTTAATGCATGGTTATCGTTATGACACAGTGTCATACATAAAACTGTTTAGATATATTTATTTATTTATCCCACCTTGAGTACACGTTTTAAAGGTGTTTAACGATGCATCTGACGTTTGGGCGGAAGACGTTGATATTAGTGTATAATTGATGAAAGCAATGTCTGCGATATCGGCATTTGCAAGATTGATTCATTTCTAGAATTGATGTAGCGCCTCTTCAGATATTTACAAGAAGCGCTTTATGTAGGCCTACTGGCCTACGATCTATATAATGTGATGCTTAAGTATCAATACAACGAATAAGAGCATCAATTAATGAAACAGATTGTCACAAAATATAGTAAATTAAATTGATCGGTTTTAAAATCTTTTAAACGCATTCTACAGACTTTATGTAGGCTACATCAATTTTGTATAATCACCAGTGCAATAATTGATTTTATTGAGTCGGCGCGCCGACGCCGACGCCGCCGAAAATTTGTCGGCGCGCCGCCGATGCCACGTGGATATGGTTATTTCTTTTCGTTTCATTTTTCATCTCTTGCATGAAAAATTGCTGCGTCAATGAAAATATAATCGTTCTCTTATATACTTCGATTTTTTCTGGCAACACCGTTTTTGCATCAATGCTATGAAACCTATGATGCTGCCTATTCGTTTGGACTTTTCGAACAGTCACAAGATGTTATCAAATTTGGCAAAATATTTGACTATGTTTCACTCGAAGTGCCGCATATCGTTATCTATTTTTTCGAACAGTGCGCTTAACGTTTAAACTTTTGAGGATTTTGTGATTTCATTTGAATTATGGCATCAACAAAGGTAAAAAGAACTCCAGGTAGGCTATGGCTAAGTGAATGCTATACCGTGTGTGCGTTCCTGCCTGATAGTCCGCTAGGATGGATCAGAGCCGTCTGCTCTATACTATTAGGATACACGTTACTATTACGTTGCAAAGAGGTGGTGCTCTGCAATTTTTTGCAGGCGATTGGTCGTGTCTACAGGCTTGTGATTCTCCATTGCCGGCCAGTTACTACATATAGTTCCAATTTTTCTCACCAGTATCAAACTCCTACGCTGTACGTGGCCTATGTGAAATTGGTGATTAATTAAGCTTTCGAACATTAATAGGCTTGTCTATATGCACAGTGGAGTAATGTTAGGCAATTGGACAATAGATCCTATTTTGTCAACAATTTAAGCAACGTCTCATAAATGGGATCAGATTAGGAAAATAAAGATATTTTCCGCATAAAACAAGTGTAACTTAGGGTGACTTGGCCTGCTTAGATCGAAAGACTTGCACATGGCAATTGGATTTAAAGAAGATGCCAAGAGTTTCGCGTGGAAGTCGTTCGCATTATTGGCCGATAAATCAGAAAGGTGGTGAATTCTGATCAAGTTTACTACTCAGTATGCTTTGACAAGGAAATATTTTTAAAAAACTGCATGCACTCTCATCTGTTGATAAGATTGCATGATAATTCCCACTTTGTGGCACACAAATATTTCTACGCAAACGTGTGTAGGCCTATATGTGCGTGTATGTATTTATGTACGTACGTATGTATGTATGTATGCATGCATGCATGCATATAATCTATGTATGTAAGTATGCATGTATGTGTGTATGTATATATGCATGTTTGCATGCATGCAGATATACAATTTCAGCATGTCACGTCAAGAAAATGGGCCTCTAAAATTTCTGACGGTTCATAAGGCAGGTCAAGAATAAAATAGGCAGGTAGCGCCGCCACTGCGCAAGCAGTCCTTTAAGTCTAATTATTAGTCAGTTAGGCAAGCTGGAGGCCTGAATTTGAAAACGTTGTCGTGTGTTTTTCTAAATCAAGCCTTTGCAGAATTTTGTAATTGAACGTTAATTCAGGGAATAATTGTTTCTAATCAATGCTGACTAAAGACAAGATAATTGCCAAAATAATGGCTGAACACGCTTATCTTGATAACATAGGGTGCTTGTGTAACAACATTCAAAATAATTATGCGACGCTGGAGCAGTAATTCCAGGACGCCGCGCTGCGCCGCCGACATTTTGAGGGCGCCGCCGCCGCCGATTTTTGCTTGTCGGCGCGCCGCCGCCGACCAAAAATGACCGGCGCGCCGTCGCCGACACTCTCATGTCGGCGCAGGGCTCTGACTCCATGGCAAATGAAATGTTAAAATATACGCTAGATGACAGTATGTACTTCCTCAGAATCTATCTTACTCGTTGTTTGATGAAACATTTTAATCGCTCGCCATTTTGTTCGGATGATGTGAACATTCTACACTAATTACAAACTGGTTAGGTTCTATAATTCCGTAATTTGATTAGTCTTTGCGTATAAATTTGTTTACACACAAATTCAATTAATGCCAGATTGGACGACTACGAAGTTGCTAATAATAAGGTTGAGCATTGATGTTTCAACCCCGCATTGTATGACTATAAAGTCATTCAGACGAATTTTGGGCACACCTGGGAACGGCGGTCCCAAATTATAAAATTCCATAAATCGATAGTGCGGAGTATTGGATGGGCAAAAAGTGTGGGTTTTCATCCAGCATCCATTTCTTAAGCGTTTTTTCATCAATCCAGCTTCTATTTCACATGAAGAAATACCTTTATCCAGCTTCTATTTCTCATGCGTTATTTTCGTCAATCCCTCTTATATTTTTACACCTGCAAAAGAACCTTCATCCTAATTCCAATTCTCTTGCATTTTTTCATCAATCCAGCCTCCATTTCACCTGTAAAGGGTCTTCATCCAGCTTCTATTTCTCATGCGTCATTTTCGTCAATCCAGCTTCTATTTCACTTGCGTTTTTTCCATTTCACCTGTAAAAGGTCTTCATCTAGCTTCTATTTCTCATGCGTCATTTTCGTCAATCCAGCTTCTATTTCACTTGCGTTTTTTCCATTTCACCTGTAAAAGGTCTTCATCTAGCTTCTATTTCTCAAGCGTGGTAGTGTAGCATTACAAACAGCTCGTGACGCTGGAGGTCTGCTGGTCGTTTTATAAGTGTAGAGTGCAAAAGAAACATCTTTTCTATGCGCCCACCCTATACACCGCGCTATTACGACACGTCAGGTTGATTTATTTAATGTTATAATTTGGGACCGCCGTTCCCAGGTATGCCAAATTTTCCTCCTGTTCCAATAACAAGACCGACATGCGGAGTAGACTCTTCACCAAAGTGCCAGCGTTATCATTTAATAAGTATATATTATGTATATGTGTAACAGAATATGTATATATTATCTATATGTGTAACAGAATATGTTATGCATACATCTATATAAATAAAAATGTAAAACGTTACTTTTTGTGGCCTCAGAACTCGATAAGTTCTTCACCGATTCTTTTCAAAATTTTCGCAAACCGTTCCATTCGAACATAAGCGTGTTGTTATAATGCCTTTTGGGGAAAAGCGCAATCTTATCGACCAAAAAACAACTATGCGAACGATTTGACCGATCTCGATTTCAATTTCAAACCGACGTTGCTTCCGACTGCGGCCGTCTATTTATAGCACATAATTATGGCGTCAAATTAGTATGGATTCTCATGTGCCTTTTCAGAGAAAAAATTCTATTAAATGATTTTTGACATAGTTGACAACTGTATGGTTTATCACCAGTATGGCTTCTCATGTGCTTTTTCAGATAACCATTATCATTAAATGACTTCTTACATAGCAGACAACTATATGGTTTTTCACCAGAATGGATTCTCATGTGCTTTTCCAGATAACCATTATCATTAAATGACTTCTTACATAGCAGACAACTATATGGTTTTTCACCAGAATGGATTCTCATGTGCTTTTCCAGATAACCATTATCATTAAATGACTTCTTACATAGCTGACAACTATATGGTTTCTCACCAGTATGGATTCTCATGTGTGTTTTCAGAGAAGAACTTCGAGTAAATGATTTCTGACATAGCTGGCAACTACATGATTTCTCTCCAGTATGGATTCTCATGTGCCTTTTCAGTGAACAATTTTGACTAAATGATTTTTGACATAGCTGACAACTGTATGCTTTCTCACCAGTATGGATCATCAAGTGCGTTTTTAGGTGATTACTCAGAGAAAACGATTTCTGACATAACTGGCACGTGTATGGTTTATCACCAGTATGGATTCTCCTGTGCCTTTTCAGATAAGAACTTTCAGTAAATGATTTCTTACATAGCTGACAACTATATGGTTTCTCACCAGTATGGATTCTCATGTGTCTTTGGAGGTTCCCGCCAATATTAAATGATTTATGACATAACTGGCATCTGTATGGCTTTTCACCAGTATGGATTCTGACGTGCTGTTTCAGATAACTACTTTGATTAAACGTTTTCTGACATAACTGGCACATGTATGGTTGTGCACCAGTATGGATTCTCATGTGAGTTTTGAGGTTCCGCCCAAAATTAAATGATTTCTGACATAGCTGACACCTGTATTGTTTATCGCCATCATGAATAGTTTGAGACATTTTCAATTTACAACTTCGACTAAATGATTTCTGACAGATATGGCAACTGTGTCGTTTTTTTCCAGTATATATTCTCATGTGCGTTTTCACCTGTTTAACCTGAGAAAACGTTTTCTGACATAACTGGCACTTGTGTGGTTTTTCACCAGTATGGATTCCGATGTGCCGTTTCAAAGAACTACTTTGATTAAACGCTTTCTGACATAAGTTCACGTAACTTGCACGTGTATGACTATGCACCAGTATGGGATTTTTATGGACATTTTCAATTTACAACTTCGACTAAATGATTTCTGACAGAGATTGCAACTGTGTCGTTTCTCTCCAGAATGGATTCTCACATGTGCGTTTCAGATAATCATTATGATCAAATGATTTCTTGCATAGATTTCAACTGTATGGTTTATATCCAGCGCATATTTTCATGTGCGTTTTCAGTCTATCACATCCATTAAATAAACGATTTCAGGTACCGTATTATGTCTGGGGACTGCATTGAATTTCTCCCACATCAATTCTCATATTCGCCATCATGATACTCACTTAATTGCTGATTTAACAATTTTCTTCAGGTCTTAGATCATCACTTGTACTGTGAAGTTAATAAAATAATGTAGATCTTGTGGGTTTAGATGATTCGTATATGCTTCGTTTTCAGTCTATCACTTCGATTTAAAATTAAATGATTTCAGATATGTCTGGCAACTCGTTCTATGCAAGATTCGAATATGAATCTTCTGAAGCTGAGTTCTGTTGTTCGCCACCAAGTAATTGTTTGTGCAAAAGCTTTTACACCTCTTGGTCCAACACCTGCAACATACAATTTACCAACAACAATTATGATGACTCCATTTATGAGTACATTTTAGATGCTCACAATTCCTCATGGAGTCAGATTATGCAACCTCTTCATAATCCATGGATCTAAAATTGGAACTGTATCTAAATTAGTTATCTGCTTTAAAATTGGATTGGTTCAACAGACTTTGAACTAATCACTATACAATGTCATTTATGTCATCTGTCTTTAAGTTTCATGATTAGAAATTTCTTCAGTCCTACTCCATCAGCTGCATTGGATTCCTGTTCAGAACAAGATAAGATTCAAATTAGCATGTTTTACCTACAAAGTCCCACCACCAACACACCTTCCTATCTTCAGTCACTACTATCTCTTTACATTCCTCCTCGTTGATAATAAATCATTGGGTTCGTCTTTTAGCTGAACCAGTATGCAAAACAGTTATGGCATTGCATGCATTCCATCATTCCATGCCTCTGCACACAGAAAAATGGAATTGGCTTCCGCTCTCTCTTCATAGCTCAAAATCATTTCCTACATTTAAAAAGCAGCTCAAAGATCACTATTTCTTACTAGTCTTCAACAATATTAGATCTCTAGAATTTTACATAATCCTCTGGTGGCTGACTATTTGTGCCTCAGGTTCACATTTTGGTGTGAGTGTTTAGAATTTTGTCAATTTCCATTCAAAATGATATTGAATAAGTTTGAGAAATGAACGAATGGGAATCGTATACAGTACGTTTAAATGTTTTATAATATGCACATTAAACCTTAAATTAACTTAACATGTTCTTACAATGTTAAATCAATGTGCAATATTTAGATATTCACTTAACCCAGGCCTATTGTAATATTTTGTGCATCTTTTTTGGTAATGATACCATAGACTGATGGGCTAGTGCCCTACCCGAGGGTGCTAATGTCCCGGGGGGAGGGGCTAATGTCCTACACCCAAAGTCTTAAACATAAATTAATAATTATAGTCATCCATTTTCTTTCAGCCATCTCTGTTAAATAAATTAAGCAAATTATATTCATTCACTCAGTCATTCATTCAAGAATTTACACAGAGTCTTTTCGAAGGGGATTACTCAGAGGCACTCCCCACTCTTAACAAATGGTGCAGAACACAGTGCTCAGTCGATTACAAAAATGCTTCAGTAAGACTCAGTAAGCAGGCGATTGATCGCTAAGAAAGTATAGTTATAAATATCAAAATCCATATCTTCTAATGCAGACTATAACAGAAAAATAAGTAGCTCCTACTTCAGCAAGGTCGTTTTCACAAATGCCAATTTTAAAATTTCTTTAATCGATCCGACTTCTACTTAGCAAGAATTCTTTTCATCAATCCGACTTGAACTCGACCAATGATAAAATGATAATAATAATAAAATAAGGCCCATGCAATTATAACGACTAATAATTACGATGCTAAAGTGCACGTTTACCGGAAATGTCTTACACACAGGAGACAGATAAAACACGAAACGTTTGGTATTTATAGATAGTAATCATCTCTTTGGAAGCTCAAACCCACCATCTCCACGTAAACATAAATTATGCTAATGAAAAACAGTTTCAGCAGAAATTGAAGCGGAATTGATCAAATGAATTCTTGCCTAAAGAGAAGCCGGTAAAACTGTATTTTAGCGTATTTTATAATACTTATTTATATTATATTATATATATATATATATATATATATATATATATATATATATATATATATTTTTTTTATTCAAGACAGGTTAGCTCAAAATAAATAGCGTATTTTATTATTTGGATGCGCTTTCGAACTTCCGCAGGTATTTTCATCAATCCGACTTCTACCTTGGAATGTATCATTCGTTAATCCAGCTTCTTTTGCAGCAAGAATTATTTTTTCATCAATCCAAATTCTATTTAAATAACAAGTATTTCCCATCAATCAATCTCTCATTTAATTAAGTATCGTTTCAGCAACCCGCTTCTATTGAAGGGAAATAATTTTCATCAATCCAACTTCTATTTCTCAAGCAATCTTTTCATCAATTCCGTTTCCATTTCTCGAGCGTTATTTTTGTCCATCCAGCTGCTACGTCAGCCATTAGATACCTTAATCCACATTCCATTTCTCAAGTGTTTTTTCATCAATTCAGCTTCTATTTCATCCATAAGTTTTCATCAATCCAGCTTCCAATATCACTCAATTTTGTCTGTTTGTCACGTTATAACGATTTCATCAACGAAATGTGTAAATACATACGCTAAATAATAAAATACGCTAAAATACATGATATCGATTTGGTAAAATAGCACTTTAGCGTCGGAAATTATTTTCTATGCTTTCTAAAATATTCCATGGTTTACAGGTGTTTAGGGCATAACTCCGAACGGCGGTCCCAAATTAAAATATATAGTCCATATCGTCAAATGTTGTAATTATCACACAACAACTTGAGGTACTTTCCGAAAACATCCGACTTGTGGCTAAAGCGCCACTGGAAAGCATCATGCTGATGAACTCCGTTATAGAACTAGAAACACCTTTATCCAGCTTTTATTTCTCATGCGTTATTTTCGTCAATCCAGAGCTCTATTTCACATGTAAAAGAACCTTCATCCAAATTCCATTTCTCAACCGCTTGAACTGAATAATTAGCCCAAGTTTGAGCAAATATACCTACAGAAATAGGCTGTGCGCAGCAATGAGGGTGTGCGTAGTATGAAAATAGCATGGAAAAACAGCAATTTTAATTTGGGACCGCCGTTCGGAGTTATGCCGGTGTTTAGTATGAACGCCATGACATAAAGAACATGGCATTGTATTCTTCAAAAGACGACTCCGCGCACAAAAGTCCAGCTT
The DNA here is from genome assembly GCA_949752735.1 of Lumbricus terrestris. Lineage (NCBI taxonomy): Eukaryota > Metazoa > Annelida > Clitellata > Crassiclitellata > Lumbricidae > Lumbricus > Lumbricus terrestris. Next base: position 3,333,083 of record OX457048.1, on the reverse strand, counting down.
CCATTTCTGATCTAAAAATACCTTCATCCAGCTTCCATTTATTAAGCGTTCTCTCGTCAATGAAAGGTATTGACGAGAAAATGCTTAAGTAATGGAAACTGGATGAAGGTCCCGTTATTGATGAAATAGAAGCTGGACTGACGCGAAAAGGCTTGGGAAATGGAAGCTGGATGAATGCATTTTCAGACCAGAAAAGGAAGCTGAATTTATGAAAAGAACCATAAAGAAGTGGAAGCTGGATGAAGGTATTTTTAGATCCGCAATGTTTGACACACTTTCAGTACTGCCGTTGTCGATACCATATATAAATAATTTCCGACGCTAAAGTGCTATTTTACCATCGATTTTGAGATAATAAAATACGCTGGTTATTGTGACTAACCGCTCGGTAGGAAGTAAACAGTTTGGCGGTCACAGATACACGCAAAATAGAGCGGCCTCAACTCCGGCGATCGATAGCCCAATGTTTCCGCGCGAAACATTGGGGTCCCGCTTCAGTCAGTGATGTTGTGTGAAGTAAGTAAGTAAGTGATGAAGGTATTTCTAGATCTGAAATAGAAGTCGGATTGATGAAAAAACGCTTAAGTAATGGAAGCTGGATGATGGTATTCTTATATTTGAAATAGAAGCTGGGTTGACGAAAATAACAGGCGAGAAACAGAAGCTGGGTTAATAAAAATATTATAGCTTAGATTGGAGCAGGATTGATGAAAATGTTCTTGATTAAATTAGAGCTGGATGGATAAGGATATTGTTAATTAAATAGGAGCTGGATTGATTAAAATGTTTCCGATTAAATTGGAGTTGGATTGATGAAAAATAATCATTATTGAAACAGAAGTTGGATTCATAAAACAGCTGATGCAATTGAAAAGCTGGACTTTTACTTACTTACTTATTTTTGCCTGCTGTCTTATTGCACCATTGACTATTAAGCGGAAACATTGGGCTATCGATCGCCGGAGTTGAGGCCGCTCTATTTTGCGTGTATCTGTGACCGCCATACTGTTTACTTCCTACCGAGCGGTTAGTCACAATAACCAATACGCTAAAATACAGTTTTACCGAGAAGCCTGATCGAAGAGAAAGATTCTGGCAAAACTATAAAAAAATTGGCTGATTAAAAATAATAATCCTGCAACGAGTAAATAATTTACGACGCTAAAATACACGTTCAACTAACTTTTAGTTATAGACTGTGGGGAGTGAAATCTCTTAAGATTAGAAGTTCCATAGTGACATCACCGTCCAAGCTGCCATAATTTAAAATATGAGTCTGTCCGAAAAATTATATGCAGATAATTACAGAATCTATATTTGCTTTGAATTAAAGTAGAATATTCACGTAATCTGGTTTCAAAACTGATATCCGACCACAAAATGGCGAGCGAATAAAGTGTTTAACCACAGCGCCGAGTAAGCTTGACCGATGACAATTAACCCTCGGGCTACCAAGGGGGGGTGGTTGCCACCCCCCCTAGGTTTTTCCCAAATCAAACGCGTTCCGTCTGGAATAAAATTTTGAAAAAATTGGTAGCTGTAGAGGGTTCATTGGGACACATTTTGAGATAAAACTTTTTATGATGCCCCCTACCGTTCAAAAGTTACACCCGATATACCAAAGGCACCAGGGGGGGTGGATACCACCCCCCCCCCTAGAATATCGTCTGTAACTTTTCCGCCCCTTAATATTAAGAGACACAAATTATTCCATTCTATAGAGGGAATGTGGGGCTACATTTCCATGCTCATTGAGTTGTCTTTTGCCAACCGGAAGTGCTCAAAATAAATTAAAATATATATAAAGGTGTTTTATTTTCATAAAATTGTCATGTTTTTTCTATTATAACTTATCCATAATTTATTTTTTAATAGAAATAAATTATGCCATTCTGTAGAGGGCATTTAGGGCTATTTTTTAATACTAAATAATTTAAAATTTGATGACCGGAAGTGCTCAAAATAAATTAAAATGTATAAAAATGTTGGGTTTTTTTGCAACGCGAGCCGATAAGTCTGCGTAAACGTTTTTCAGCATTTATAACATGTTTTTTTGTTTTGATTTAACATAAAACAAACTTATTACTAGTTTTTATAGTTTAATATTGGAGTTTATTATATGTAAACTACTTTTTATATATAAATCATGTATAAAACACACAGAATCTAATATATTCCCTATGCGTAAGCATACATTTTGTGGAATCGACGGGTACCCATGGTAAAAAATTCATAATTTCGAGGTGCCTTCATATTTTCTAAACCTAAATATACCATTTTGTGCAGAAATGAATGCTGAATCGAATGGTGTATTACAAGTTATGATATCTCAAACCAAACCCAAAATCCAGGGGGGGTGGTAACCACCCCCCCCTTGGTAGTCAGTGTTACAAAAAAAGCTTGGTAGCCTGAGGGTTAAACGTCCTGTCATCTAGCGAATAAATTATAACATTGACGTATTCAGTTCTCTGGTTTGGCAGGTGTGCATTAATCTATCTGATCTAATCTAACAAAGCATTTGTAAAGCGATTCTCAATGCATAGCTATTCAGAGGCGCTCCCAGCGTCCCAAGCCCATGAAAAGAGAAATGTCCTCAAGCAGCGAAAAGATGCAGGTGAATTTCCTGGTAGCCGGACATTTTCTCCCCCAGGACATATTGCCCGGACATGTTATTCCCTCCCGAGCATCTACCCCTCCCCCGGACGTTTACCACACAACCCCGATTTTGACTAGGACATACAATAATTAAATAAATGATTTTTTAGATGACTCTTTAGATAATTAACGACTCTATGGGTTCAGACTGGAAAAGTAAGGGGTGCCCAGGCACTTGTGCGCACGCATGAGGGGTTAACAGAATGTGGAAGTTGCAACAGGGGAGATGGTCGAATACACGATTTTTGCGTAATGTTAGTCAGCTATAAAAGCGAGAAAGATTATGATTGTTCTCGATTTATGAAAATATAACATTTCATCAGTACGATTTAAAGGTGCGTAGCCTAAGAAGTGTAAGTCTTGGTGGCTGAGCATAATCGAAGCAAATAGTGTTTTGTCTGCCCTTCATCACATCTCCTCAAAATATGGAGTTTCCTCAAGGACATATTCGATTCGGCAAAGTCGGTTTAATTCAGCCCGCAGCCTTATTCGACGACCATCACCAACGAATTCCCACCATGAAGACGACGAGTAAAGCAAACAAGTCACAACTATTGCTATTGTTGTATTGAGTGCATCATAAATCCAGTTGTCTGTATTGGAGTAGCTACGTCTGCTTGTTTGAGTCTCATACTTAAATTTTGTTATAATAAACTCAAAACTGTTTTTTAGGGCGCGGTGGTGTAGTGTGCATGTTCGTCGCCTTGCGGCCGAAGGGTTGCAGATCCGAACCCACCTCAAGTCGCCGCGTATACGGACATTGGGCAAGTCCTTCACTCGCAATTGCTCATGCGCCAGGGCGTGAAACTTCGATGCAGCATCCGCTCTGTAATCGGGAGCGTTTCTGAGTAGGCCTAGATAGCTTTATGTGGCGCTATATCAAGTGTACATACAAACAAACACCATCATGTAATCTTATTCCATGCAATCCCGGAGATGATAGTGACCATAATGAAGAAAACGCAGTCGTAATATAAGTCCGGATATTGCCCGGAAAAGAAAGACAACTGGAGGGGAAAACACACAACCTGAGAAAAGGAAACATTAAATTTTGTGTTTCAGTCACTCCTTCGTGTAAGTAGTTTTTATTTAACGACGCTGCTTCAAAAGCATCGGTGGAAATTAGCGCTGCCCTCCTAAATCGGTTCCACGACAACTGGTCTACCGACAACTCGTCTCCGGACAATTGGTCTAACGACAACTGGTCTACAGACGAATAGTATCGATGAAATAGAAGCTGGATTTATGAAAATGGTTTGTTAGCTTAAATGGAAGCTGGATCGATGATTTTATTCATGTATTTCGACTTGCATCCAGCTTCTACTTCAGATCTAAAAATACCTTCATTCAGCTTCTATTTCTCACCCGTTATTTTCGTCAATCCAGCTTCTATTTCAGATATAGAACAATACCCTTATCCAGCTTCCATTACTTAAGCGTTTTTCATCAATCCAGCTTCTATATCAGATCAAGAAATACTTTCATCCAGCTTTTGTTTCTCATGCGTTATTTTCGTCAATCCTGCTTCTATTTCACCTGTAAAAGAGCCAGCATCCAGATTTAATTTCTCTTGCGTTTTTTCATCAATCCAACCTCCATTTCACCTGTAAAAACTTTCATCCAGCTTCCATTTCTCAAGCGCTGGATCAGTTGTCTGTAGACCAGTTGTCGTAGACGAATTGTCCGGAGACCACTTGTCGTTAGACGAGTTGTCGGTAGACGAGTTGTTGTGACACCTCCTAAATCATCGTCTCTTTGAACTGACACCATCATTCTGATGTGAGGCGTTTCCATTGGATTTCAAAACGTTTTCTACCTCAAGAACAACAAGGGTTTTACCATGGACTCGGAACCTGATTCAACCAGCTGTTAAAAGAGAAAATTTTATATTTGTAACATCAAAGGATTGCGATTAAAGGTGTCCAAGTCGTTCACACTATATCATTGATAGCATTGTTTAGTGATATCTTTTGACCACCAACCGTCGTTGTAATCGACCTTTACATACGGCGCATTCTGAATAATCTTTCGGTGTGATCAAGGCCGTAGCCAGGATTTGGTCCCTGCATAGATATAATAATTTTGTTAGCATTTTGATTCGACAGTGTAGAACTGCAAGTTGAATAGTTTGATCGGACTTGTCACCCATGGTTTATTCTGGATTCACTTGACCTGAGGACCACGGTAGAATCAATGTTGAATGCCTCAGCAGATTCGTCAGCGCCAAATCTGTCGATTTCGAATCTATGGATAAGTTTAATTTGATCGAACACCATCTACTGGCTTTGCTCACAAGTCGATTTCAAAGTTCCTTGCTGCACTCGCCTCGTGCAAGGTAAACACCAACTGCAGAATATTGTTCGCTCGGAATTCTCAGTCACACAACACTTGCTATCAACTGCCAGTTTTATTTTACAACAGAAACTGTCAGAACCTTCATGAAGATCGCTGGAAATAAACTTCTAGAGCGTTATGCCAAACGAAACGTCTAATCAGTTCCAGTATAAAGTCGAGAATCAAATTCTTTACAGTTTTTCCTCTGAGTTTCAATATTCCATTATAACGTACTTGAGTTCATCTCCGCTTTAGTAGGTCCTTGTTTACTATTTTCTATGTTTACGTAGTTTTCATAGCAACGTGATGACGCGTATGTATCACGTCAATAGTTAAACCTCCAGGTTTATCGCATCTAGTGCTCTATGAGATTTAGTGCCACAACAATTACTTATCTAATTGCCACATGTCTAACTCTTACTTCAATTACAGAGTAAACATGTAGATTATTAGCTTGTTTGGTAAGTAACACATTCGCCACACCGAGCATGTTGTTTAATTTCAAGGCGAACGATGATGAGGTAAAGATCAACACAGGTGAAAAGCAAAGTCATCAGGTGGCGAAAATTGATGGCTACAACAGTGCTCCATAAATTTATTTACTGTTTCAAGCAATTCGTCACATATCCCACACCCAAAAGACTTTGTCAAAGACACTTTTGCATCCACATAAGATGTGGATGCAAAGATCCTAGCAGATGAACACTTTCCATAATTAATTCTCCACAAAGGACATGCAATTGCACCAGAATCCAGATGTATGTTCCTTGAGAAACTTTCATCTGATTTATTAGTAACATCTACAGTACTAACTCTGATAAAACTGTCAGATAGGTTAGCAATTATTTCATTTCGGATTTTAGGATCCTGTGGCTGTGTTATTTCACAGAGTTTAAATTGATTTAGTGAAAAACTTGTCTTGGAAAAGGATTCATTGCGTCCGTCAGATTGCTTCGCAGTTGCATGAGTCTCTCTATGTTTCTTAAGACATTCACGTCGTTTGAATCCTTTATTACAAATCTCGCATATGTATGGTTTTTCGCCACTATGGGTTCTCGTGTGCCTTGTCAGAGAACAACTTTGAATAAACGATTTCTGACATAGTTGACAACTGTATGGTTTTTCGCCAGTATGGATTCTCATATGCCTTTTTATATAATCATAATGCTTAAATGACTTCTTACATAATTGGCAACTGAATGATTTCTCTCTAGAATGAATTCTCATGTGCGATTTCAGAGAACTACTTCCTGAAAGTGATTTATGGCATAACTGGCAACTGAATGGTTTTTCGCCAGTATGGATTCTCATGTGCAATTTCAGAGAACTTCCTTCAGTGAATGATTTTTTACATGACCAGCAACTGTACGGTTTTTCACCAGTATGGATTTTCATGTGCGTTTTCAGAGAAGAACTTTGATTAAACGATTTCTGACATAGCTGGCACATGTATGGTTTATCTTCAGAATGTATTCTCATGTGCACTTTCAGAGAACTTGTTTCATTGAATGATTTTTTACATAGCCAGCAACTGTATGGTTTCTCACCAGTATGGATTCTCATGTGCCTTTTCAGAGAAGAACTTTGATTAAACGATTTCTGGCATAGCTGGCACATGTATGGTTTTTCTACAGAATGTAGTCTCATGTGCATATTCAGATTACTGCTTTGACTAAATGATTTCAGACAGAGTTGACAACTGTATGGTTTCTCTCCAGTATGGATTGTCATGTGCCTTTTCAGGGAAGAACTTTGATTAAATGATTCCTGGCATAGCTGACAAGTGTACGGTTTTTCACCAGAATGTATTCTCATGTGCATAATCATATTGCTACTATGACTAAATGATTTTTGACATAGCTGACAAAGGTAGGATTTCTCTCCAGTATGGATTCGCATGTGCTTTTTCAGATAACTACCATCATGAAATGATTTCTGACAAAGCTGGCAACTGTATGGTTTCACTCCAGTGTGGATTCTCATGTGCGTTCTCAGGGTGCTACCTCTAGAAAATGATTTCCGACATAGCTGACAAATGTAGGATTTCTCTCCAGTATGGATTCTCATGTGCATCTTCAGATTATTACTTTGATCAAATGATTTCATATATAACTTGCAACTGTATGGTTTCTTTTCAGGATGGTTTTTCATGTGTCTTTTCAGAGCATCACTGTCATTAAATGATTTCTGACATATCTGGCAACTGTGTTGAATTTTTGCCATATCAATTCTTGTATTTGCCATGAGACTTCTTGCTTAATCGATAATTTCACACAATTTTCTCCAGTGTCAATTCATTGAAGAGTTATTTGATGATAACAACAATATTAACCATGAACTTTTATAGCACCAGCTTTAAAGAAACTTCTCAGAGGATCTTTGCTACTGTATAGTTTTTTTAAATAATTTATATCCATGAAGTTTTATTTGGTTCTTTTGCACTTCTGCAATTGCGAGGTATAATTAGTCTCAGTTAGAGTGTTGAATTTTGGGTACATGTTTTTTATACGACCACCAAGACACCAAGAACTAACGTTGCAGCGTTGTTATCTTTCATAAATCCAACTTCTAGTTTGCCGAGAATCCTTTTAATCGATCCAGCTTCTGTTTACAGGCAAGAATTTGTTCGATAAATCCCGTTTCTATTTCGTCAGCAAATATTTTCATCAGTTTTTCATTGAAAATTATTTTTCATCAATCCAGCTTCAATTTCAGCAGAATATGACTGCACCAACCCTAAAACTAACCCTAACCGACCCTCACGACGCCTAACCTGAGCCCTAACCGACCCTCACGCGCTAAATCCCGCTTCTATTTCGTGAGGAAATATTTTTCATCGAATTTATAAATTTTTGGTGGTCGTATAAAAAACAAGTACCGAATTTTGTGATACTGAGGTCTGTTGTTCACTCAAAAGCTTTTAGAATTGCTGTTTCAAGATCAGAAGTGTTCAGTTTATTACAAATACAATGACTAAATTTTAGATTGCATCTCCGATGCCTAAAATTTGGATCCATGCTTCATCTCTCACTACTAGTAGTCACCTTTCGAGGCAAGTAGGAGCAACACAGAAAATACCGTACGAAGAAATAGTGAAGATATTCAACCTATGTGTAATGGCAGATCTCTTCACCATTGCACGGTATGACTTTATCGAAGATAAAATAGTTGATATTCATTAATGTCGTCGACCGAAACAAACAGAAGATCAATGAAGCAACTAAAATTTGAATCTTAAAAAAACATTGCTCGTCTTCCTCGTGTACTTGCTAAAAAGAACAAAACGGATTAATATCACATTATTTGAGTGACTAGTTAGTAATAAGGATTAAGGAACAACCAGTTTCAGCTCTTTATCAAATTCCATATTTCCAAGTTAACTTTTCTCAAACCCTCACAATGAACGCCTGTCTCAAAACTGGAAATAGTAGCACAGCGGCAATTTTAATCACAGATCTTCATAACAGCCTAAAAGTATGATACTGAGAACATACAATCCCATTCAGTTGGTTCTAGATTAGTGGGAAAATGCATGCATAGTCATTGTGTACATAATACATAACTAAAAGCATTATGTAATTTTGATTTATGCTAAATAATATTGACTGATGAAAACAATATTTGTCTAAGTGACAGCTACAAGATGAAGAAAGGCTATGATGTAAGCAGAAGCTGGATTGATACCAAGGCAAAAGTGTATTTTAGGATATTTAACTATTGCAGCATTATTATTCTTAATCAATCCATCTTCCAGTTTGGCAAGAAACGTATTCATCAATCCAGGTGTCGCTTAGGCAAGAATTCGGTAAGGACGATGATAATGCTGGTGATCTGTAACCCCAGAACAACACAGCTGTTAGTATTTGTTGTTTTTTTTTTAAATTCTGAGGGATCATATATACCTTGGGCGCTAAAAACCATTAAAATATTAGCTGGGTTGATAAAAAAAAACAAGTAAAAGTAGGATTGATGCAAAAAATAAGATGTTAGCTTAGTGAAAATTTGTGACGTTAAAACGACACATAACCTGGTAGATGGTTAGATTGCTTGTTTCTTTAATCATACGACAGAATTCTAGAAACAAATCCCCGTTTCGAATAAAACTAGAACCTTCCTTACATGGTTTCAAAAACGATCATCTAAACAAAATGGCGAGTGATGAAAGCGTTTCACCACAATGGCGAATCAGTTTGGATTGTGAAAGTCGATCCTGCCATCTATCGAATATATTTTAACACTTGGCATTTGAAGATCTATTTAAAATGCTAAACTGTTGGCATAATATTTTGATGTAAAAATATGTGGCATTTGCTATGATATCATATAATTGCCCTCACTAATAATAATATCGCTTTTAAAACAATTGATCACGCAATCTTTATCGATAACCTCGGTCACGTGGTTTAACACGTTTGGGACCATTGGCTCCGCTCTTCATTCAATTTGTTCATTCAATACCATCGATGTAAATTGAATGCCTCGATGTTCAATCTCGATCGAATTTTGTCAAAAGGCCATTTCCATTTATATTTAACCCTCACTGTCCTCAGGCTATCAAGCCTTACTGTGGCATGAACAACGAAGGGGCAGTTACCAACCACACCTTTGGATTTTGAGTTTGGTTTGAAACATCAAACATTGTCATGCAGCAAAGAATTCCTTATGCGACGGTGCGTCAAATTGAATGAAACCAGATTTCATTAGGCAAGGATTGATTTCCTCATTCCAGCTTCTATTATATTTTAAGCAACAACTACTTTCTTCTTCCAATTTATATTGAAACTATATTTTTCTCTTCCGCTGAGTAAGGATATGGAAAAGCGTCATTTCAATTTAGATTAACCCGAGAGGCGCTGAATAAAAAAATTAAGATAATTAATTAACGGCATTAGGCCTAATTGCAGTGAAGTTGAAATTCGTCTTTGGCAGAAGTATAGAAAACGTCAAATAGTCGTTAAAAACCGTGTTTTGAAAGTTTCCGTTATATGCAGCCGACTCTGACCTCTGCATTCAACCACTCGACCCGCGGGAGTGTGGGATGTCGGGATGATTTAACAAATAATCAACCACGTGATTCCTTCAGATTTAGCGGTCTGCAGGAGCGCCCTGTGGCCTCTGTCATATGAAGTAAATTCGCCTCTACAACTCAAACTCGGACTTCGTCTGTCCAAATCAACGTTCAACAAAAACGCAGATAAGTTTGGGAATTATGCCAGCAAAATTCTCTTGAGTGCTGTAATACGCCGTGCAGATTTCTGTCCAGGGTAACGGCCTCTGTTGTCATAGACCCTGGTCAAATCGGATCCATCCATACAGCAATTGCAAGTTCGACCAATTCGACGTTGACAGTCACAAGATGTCGTAAAACAATGTGCAAAACAGTTCTCCTCTACACACCTTTAGAACTCATCCGATAAATCTATAATTGCTGTAGCTTGCTTCATTTGCTATCTGGATGTCTTTTTTGTATTTTTTTTAAATCGCAGAGTAAGGTTGACGTTAACCGTCTCTGACGGTTTAAAATAATAGTCAAAATCAACCGAAACATTTCCTCCCGTCGAGTGATGCCAGTCCAAAGACTGCAAACAGAGGAGTGTGACGCTAATCGCCTTCGATTATAAGGACATTGCGTAGGTAACAATAAAATAGAGAAAAATGTTCTGTAATATGCCGTACAAATCTTTGCCTCCGGCGACGGCCTCTGTTCTCATAAGCTGTCGTTAAACTCAGGTTCAGTTCAATAATAAATAATTCTTACACCACCTTTAACATTCCTCGAACGTATTAAGCGACGGCCGTTAATCGATAGTAATTCTGTAATCGAGGTTGACGTTGATGATCTTTGGCGGCAAAATAGTCGTTGCTATAAAAATAATTATTTGTAGGTCTACAGGTTCATCTTAGATACCTTTAAGAAGCATTCTTCTGACGATGCAAGTTCACTAATGGCGGAAGTCTTGCCGGGCGTCAATGCCAGTCACAAGTCTGGATAAAGGAGGAGGGCGTCGCTAATGGTCTTTGTTACCACACAGTGACGTTCAACCGCAAAATAATACACACTCTCTTGACATTAATAAGGATTATAGGGAGGTATGACACGCGATTCATTGACACAGCGGTATAAATAAAAGACCGAAGACAGTTTAGAGTCCAACCAATAGTTTTTCGGACTAAAAAGACAAGTTTCACGCAATTATAGCATACTTAAAACACTGCTGTTGTTTTTGTAATTTTAATCAATGAATGATGTGCAGCGTAGTAATTTGCTCTGCTGAACGTGCGCCATGGAGTAAAAAGGTGCGCGATACACTACATGCTTTATGAGTTAGATGGAGAATTAATTGCGAAGTGGTTTATCGATGGAATGCGTTTATAATGAGCGCCAGCGCACATTTGTAAGAGGGGGCACTAAACCCCCCGGAAAATTGACACCTATGCTTAACTACTACATTTTGGAGTTTGAACAAATTTCTTTTCACTAAGCCACAATAATTGTAAGCTTAATGAAGTCCAACGTGGAACTGATAAATTTACACATGGAAAGCGTTATTGCCAATGTAAGAAAATTCCTGCTTTTAATTCTGAACCTCTTGCCAAGAACTTTAGCCGAGACCATGATCCTTTGCTCCATCTGCAAATTATCTGCGGTCACCCGTGATTGAATCCGCGCTAAAACAAAACTCGTTTAAACAGTTCATTGAATCATCTCTCGTGCTTAGTCACAGCTTATGATTGTAAAACCGATTATTTTTCTAACTTTGAATTAACTCCCATGTATTTCCATCGAAGTGGTTAGTTTATGACCAACGAAGTCTTGTCGTTACATGCGATGGTGATTAGTATTGACCTCCTCTTTATCATGTCTTTTGACTGGCATCGTCCGATGAGAGTGACAGTGTTCAGCAGGAAATATGCTATTTGTGGAAATACAACAGGCAATCGACAGCCATAAGATATCCCTAGGCAGCAACAGAAATGTTGCATAACGATTGATAATACGATGTATTCGTAGACACCTTTAACTAGCTGTCTTCAGACGCTATAAGACATGGCCAATGAGCTTAATAGTGAAATCCGTGACAGTCAATGGGATGCATGGTATATTATTTGCATTAGCGGCGCCAGGAGACCACAAGATGTTCTGTGACAATGAGAAAACCTCTCCAACACTGTTTGCCTTCTGGCAGTGCCAGTCCCAAGTCTGCATGAAGGAGGATGGCGACGCTAAAAATTCTTGATTAATTGTCGCGGGATTAACAAGCACGGGATTAAAATGTCGCCGGGACTAAGTTCCGGTAACAGCTGTCGCGGTATTAAGTGTCGCGGGATGAAGCGTCCTGAAACCGATTTCAGGATGGCGTCATCATAAACGAGATCACATGATCACTAAGCGGATGGATGGTCGGTTAGTCATTCTTTAGTGACCTCACTTGACGATTCCCCCCATTTTCAATGGCTCTGTCTCGGCATTCTTCTCTCAGGTTAACCCTCAGGCTACTAAGCCTTTTTGTAACACGGACTACCAAGGCCACCACCCCTGGATTTTGGGTTTGGTTTGAGGTATCATAACTTGTAATACACCGTTGGATTCAGCATTCATTTCTACACAAACTAGTATATTTAGGCTTAGAAAACATGAATGCACCTCGAAATTATGAATTTGTTACCATGGTACCCGTCGATTCCACAAAACGTTTACTTACGCATAGGGAATATATTAGATTATGTGTGTTTTATACATTATTTATATATAAAAAATTGTTTACATATAATAAAGTCCAATGTTCATCTATGAAAACTAGTAATAAGTCTGTTTTATGTTCAATCAAAACAAAAAAAACATGTTATAGCTGCTGAAAGACATTTACGCAGACATATCGGCTTGCGTTGTTAAAAAAACCCAACATTTTCACACATTTTAATTTATTTTGAGCACTTCCGGTCATCAAAGAACAAATGATTTAGTATTAGAAAATAGCCCTAAATGCCCGCTACAGAATGGCATAATTTATTTCTATCAAAAAATAAATTATGAATAAGTTATAATGAAATTACTGCACATATGTGTTGTTGCACCGGAATCAACGTGCCAAACACAGCTTATGTCTTTTTCGTATGCTTTAAGACATGTATGTGCTACACTTTCTGTTGGTTTTTCTTCATTGAAATTTTCTCTCAACGTTTTAACCGCGTGGTCTGGATTTCTTTTCTTCCACTGGATGTACTTTCTGCAATCTCTTTTTAAGTGGTTAGGATTGTTACAAAAGTAACATGTGCGATGTTCCTTAGGATTTGATTCTGGTTTTGTTGCCTTTAAAGCTTTTAATTCCTGCCCTTTATGTGTTGAGGAATTACTTGTCCTTCTTGTAAATTCGTGGCCCCAGAATTATATAGTACTATGTCCACTTTTTTGAAAAATCAACCTAACGCTATATTCGTTACCGGGATGACATGGGCTATGTCCTCAGCCGTCTAGCTTAACGGGAAACGCTTTCTAAATGCCTATATGCCAGTGCAGAATAGTTCCATGTCCATAAATTTTGAAGGTCTTTAAAAGCTGTAAAGGCACATGTCCACATCCAATAGGATGTGTAATTTCATATCACGTGCCTTTTAGATAGAACCACAAAGCAGGTATACGTGCAAAACTGTTATACAGCGTTATGTCCATAGCCAATAGAATGTGTAATTTCGTATCACGTGCTTTTAGATAGAACCGCAAACGAGGTATGTGCAAAAATTGTTATACAGCGTTATGTCCATAGCCAATAGCAGTGAGAGATTAGAACACGTGACTCGGACTTAAACCCCCTATAGCACTATCGTTGCCTGGAGTAATGGTGACGCTTAGGTTCTATGTCCCAAAAATGGTCACCCCTGCCATATTTATACATAAATTACTCATATTAAATTTAAATTATGATCAAAATAAATATTATGATCATACTAGGGAAAAACAGTGCTGTCCGAAAATGTAAATTTATTCGCCATCAATGAAACAGGGAAAAACATTTTCGTCACCAAATCTTAAAATTCGGTTTTCTCAGTTTCGCAAAAAGTGGACATAGAACTATGTAGTTCTGGGGCCACGAATTCTTCAAGGAGTTTGTTTTTGACTAATTCAACAGTCAAATCATCTTCAGGTCTGCTTTCTAATGCCGTAATCAGTGTCCCGTAACTTTCTGGAAGGCTACTGAGGAAGAAAGCAACTGTTAAATGCTCTGCCAACGTTTCTCCCAACGACGTGAGCTGGTCAATTAAATTTTCCATTTCCGTAAGATGGTTTTGCATATCACCGTGTTCTGTTAACTTTAATGCACACAATTTTCTCAATAAATTGACTTTACTGGACAGTGTTGCCTTTTGATGATACTTCTTTAATTGTTCCCATGAACCTTTTGCCGTAGTTTCTTTCCTTATTAGATGAAGTTGGTTGTCTTCAACTAACAAACCTATCGTGGCTCTTGCTTTTCCATCTTTACTTTGCCACGCTTCCGTAATAGGATCGGGGGTTTCTTTAGTGACAGTGTCCCACAAATCCTCTTTAATTAACAGCAGTTCAACTTTAAACTTCCAAGTCTGGTAGTTTCGGTTGTTCAATTTTGCGATTTTACCTGAGCCTTTATCCGTCATCTTTATTCTTTCGGTGAAAAGAAATAAACTACTGTTTCTCGCATTTCTGTCGCGATGTAAGAAAACAGCCACGCTATACTGCGCAGTTGACCGGATTATCCGTATAAGTCTTATTAAAGTTCCATATCATAAACTTTTGTGATCATTACGTGCTCTGTGCTTGCTGGGCCCGTAACCTGTTAAGAAACGAAGCGTATCACTTTGTAAACGATAAGATTTTAATAAGATTAACATCGCAATGATACCGAACTGAAACTGGCCGTCTTGGTGCCATTACCGGAAAAGGAAGAACTGAACACGAGAAAGAACCGACGACTACATAATGTTAGAATAAGCATAGTCGTTATATAGCGCTAGATATATAAAGTCCAACAAAACTGTCATATATTTATTATAAGGTCATTCCGGTCCGAGCATGGGAAGAGACTTACAAGGACTGATAGACGATGATGGGGAACGGACATGGGCAGAGACTTAATTAGGGGGACAGGGGGACGGTGCCTTAAAAAATGTGGTGGGGGACGACCCATGCAATCTGTGATCGGGAAGTGTTAGGTCATCGTGCACACACTTCACGAAGAAACACACGTAGGCCTACGGTGAAACAGGCGAATAGAAAAAAACCACGAGACGAGGTGACGAATAAAAAAGGTCGTCAACTTCTTCGTCAGCGAAAAATTAGGATTTTCCGTCGACATTTTGTGGGGCGCGGTGGTGTAGTGGTGGCGTCGTTGCCTTGAAGCCGGAAGGTTCGAGGTTCGAATCCACCTCGCCGCGTAAGGAGCTTGGGCAAGTCCTTCACTCACAATTGCTCAGCGCTTCGGCGTGAAACTCCAATGCAGTGTCCGCTCTGCATTCGGGAGCGCCTATGAGTAGAGATAGCTTGAAGGGGCGCTATAGCAAGTGCACATACAAATGGATAACTTACTGTCACACCGCCCCCAGACAGAAATGGCGTATGTACGATGGAGCGCAACCAAGGACGCCGCGTGAAACCAGAGCTGCAATAATTCAATGCGAGATTCGTTGGGGTGCAAGCAACTATCACATCACGCATTTAGGCAGAGACAGAGGAAAAGCTGGGAATTCGTCCAATGAACCAAGTAACGGAGCCTAGAACCCGACCTAATCGTCCTGGGACTCCAAGGGGAAGCCAACAAGGATCGAACAACAACAGTCAATTCGACTAGTAGGCCTAGCAAAGGCAAGGACCATTTATTTTTTTATTTTTTATTTTTATTTTCTCAACCAAAACAACAAACAAACATGTACAATAATGGCATTGAATAATACATTAACATAAATTTGGTGAAGAAGGGGAGAAACAGAAGGGATGGAAAATCCCGCTAATAGGGCCACCCTTAATTCATGTAAAATATAAAAGAAAAACATGACAGAACATTCAAAAGAAATGATGAGGGAGAGAAAAAAAAATTATTAAGCAATCGACATTAAATTTTCTGTAGCCTATATAACGAGAAAAACAACTCTTAACTAATGACTTAACTAAAGACTTAACTAAGGGCTTGGCGAAACCATGCAGTGCGTCACGAGAAAGAGAGCGAGCAGCCAATCGGAGCTGGGCGATGATGAAAGTAACAACTTCGAGCGATTAAGTGAACATGTTGGGAGATACTAAATTCCCGATCAAAGGTGAACTCAATGTGAGGAAGAAATTAATCTTGAGCAAGCTGGATCAAATCAATAGGCTACTCTTAAGCTACCCACGGTCATCCAGCAAATTAACTGATTCTTACCGTACATGTACTTCACTATATCTGCACCGTTGCACTCTAAACAGACGATAAATAAATTTTTATTACGTAAAAAGTTGTTCTTTTTGAAAAGGGTATATTTAGGATTTTGAACTACACCTGCATGCTCAATTATGTCAACTGGTGTGGTGTTAAAATATATTCGATAGATGGCAGAATATACTTCCTCAACTCTAGCTTACTAGTTATCAAGATGAAATACTTTAATCACTCGCAATTTTGTTCGCATGATGTACTTTAATATTATTACAAACTGGTTAGTTTCTAAAATTCTATAATCTTATAAGGGTAGCGTTCTATAATGACTCGGTAATAGTTCTATAATGACTCGGTAGATAACGTTGCAGCGTTGTTATCTTTAATAAATCCAACTTCTAGTTTGCCGAGAATCCTTTTAATCGATCCAGCTTCTCTTTGGGCAAGAATTTGTTCGATAAATCCCGCTTCTATTTCGTCAGCAAATATTTGTCATCCATTTTGCATTGAAAATTAGTGTTCATCAATCCAGCTTCAATTTCAGCAGAATGACTGCACTAACCCTAACCGATCCTCACGACGCCTAACCTGAGCCCTAACCGACCCTCACGCGCAAAATCCCGGTTCTATTTCGTGAGGAAATATTTTTCATCGAATTTACAAAAAAAGGTACTTGCTACCGAGTCATTGTAGAACGATACCTCTTATAAGTCTTTGCATAAGCTTATAAATTTGTTTGCAAACGCATTCGATTAATGCGAGATTGGACGACGAGGGATTTGTAAATAAGGTTGAGCATTGATGTTTTAACCCCGCAGTGTATGGCTATATGTAGTCATTCAGTTGAATGTGGGACAGACATATGTCGTTTGACGCATTTCCCTATCCATCTGTTTGCAAACATTGATGTTTATGGCTATAAAGTCATTCAATTGAATTTTGTTCAGCTAGATGTCGTTTGACGCATTTCCCTGTCATTTATCGTTTCATAAAGCTCGTTGGTCGAACATTCTGGAATGAGCAATCTAAATACATCCAGCGTATTTGTAGATCGTGGGGAACGGTCGAGTGTAGGACATTTCCCCCCGGACAATTCCCCCCTGATTTCACGGTGAACGGACATTTCCCCCTGGACATTTCCCCCCGGACATTTCCCCCCTGGACGTTTCCCCCCTACCCTAGGACATACCCCCCCCCCGTATGCGGAAACCATTGCTTTTATCGTCTTCAACAATTTAAACCAGAATATTTTCATCAATCCAGCTCCAATTTAAGCAAGAATATTTTCACCAATCCAGCTTCCATTTAAGCAAGAATATTATCATCAATCCAGCTCCAATTCAAGCAAGAATATTTTCATCAATCCAGCTTCCATTTAAGCAAGAATATTATCATAAATCCAGCTCCAATTCAAGCAAGAATATTTTCATCAACCCAGCTTCCATTTAAGCAAGAATATTATCATCAATCCAGCTCCAATTCAAGCAAGAATATTTTCATCAATCCAGCTTCCATTTAAGCAAGAATATTTTCATCAATCCAGCTCCAATTTAAACAAGAATATTTTCATCAATCAAGCTTCCATTTAAGCAAGAATATTTTCATCAATCCAGCTCCAATTTAAACAAGAATATTTTCACCAATCCAGCTCCAATTTAGACAAGAATATTTTCATCAATCCAGCTCCAAGTTAAACCCCGTATGCATCAATACAATACAATACAAAGCGTTGGATAAACTGTTTAATGACCAATTTGAAATATTTCAACCATATTTAGAAGGTATGCGTAGAATGGGGGGGGGTGTCCGGGGGGGGAAATGTCCTAGTCGAAATCGGGGGGGGGAACGTCCAGGGGGGAAATGTCCAGGGGGGGAAACATCCGGGGGGAAATGTCCTACACTCGATTTCACCTAGGACATTAACCTCCCGGACAATTCCCCCTTAGCAGCGCAAATAGCTTATTTCTGTATGTATAATTTGCTCAAACTCAGGCTTATTATGCAGTTCGCGATGCTGTGCCATCTAGTTAGTGTCATTATGGTAAAACACCCATCGCTGTCATTCAGACATGAACTTATAGCTTGTTAGTGTCGTTCAGTCACTCCGATATGAAGCTGATACCTGTTGGTGTAATCTAGGACAGCATGCATCCTTGTCATCAATCCAGCTTCCATTTAGGCAACATTCGTTTCATTCACCTTTACTTAAATAACAATTATCTTATCCATCCAGCTTCAATTTAAGCAAGAAAATTTTCATCATTCAAGCTCCAATATATGCAAACATATTCTCATCAATCCAGCTCCAATTTAAGCAACAATATATTCATCAACCGGCTCCAATTTAGGCAAGAACATTTTCATAAATCCAGCTTTAAATTTAAGCAAGAAAATTTTCATCAATCCCACTTCCATTTAAGTAAAAATTATTTTCTATCAATGCGGCTTCTATTTGGGAAGAAATGTTTTCATCAATCCAACTTGCGTACTTAGGACCACCGTTTAATAGTAATACCACTTACACGCAATATGTTCTACCAGGAGGGGTTTTGTCCGGGGGGGATTTGACCAGGGGAAAATGTTCGGACAAACCCACGGACGAGGAACCCCAGACAACCCCCCTCCATGTAGCCTAGGACAAAACCCATCTTCCAGCAAATTTAGCCTCTTTATGTAGTTAATTGAAATGCGTTTCGACAATCTGCTTCTATTTAAATAGCAACAATTGTTTTTTTATCAATCCAACTTCTATTTGGGTAACAGTTAGTTTTCATTAATCAAGCTCCAATTTAAGTGAGAATATTTTTCTGCCATCTTATAATACTTTGTTCATAGTTCTAATTAGATATCGTTATGAATAGCAACAAAATAGTGGTTTCTGTTGAATGAAACTCATGGCATGCAGACTGAAATTTAGGGTTTGGTGAATCGGTGGATAACTGAGTTTGCAATGCATGCTGTTCATAACTATTCATATCTATGTGTTCGAAGATGTTGCATTTTGTGGATTGTCATAGTTGAGATGGATCTGCAATTAGACTGAAAATGCAAATGAACTTTTATGTTGAATATTCTTAATAAGAGATGTCGTGAAAATCATTGAAGATATGAGAAGGTATGCTTTAAAATTATCATTGTGCTGCTATTTCCAGTTTTGAGATAAAACTGCATCATATATGCTTTAACTGGTGAGCCCATTTTAGATTATAAGGTGCACGAAATGTGACATATCGTTATTGCTTACTCGTCACTAAACTGCGACATGAAAAATGTCCTTCCGTAATAGGCACAAATGAAAATTTTTATGTTCTATTTTTTGTCAAATATAAAATGAATTTGTGCTGTTTTTTAGCAGGTACATGAGGATAATGAACAACATTTTGTTATAGCTTCAAATTTCTGTTGCTGCATAAATGTTCATCTGGAACATTACGCTGGATGTGTCTGTCATCTACAAATGTCAACTGTTTTGTCTTCGATCAAAATCATACTGAGGAATAGCATGGATGTGCTATTACACAATGTTTAGAATAACTTCTCTATTTCTTCATGCATATTTTCTCTGTTGCTTTACTCAGAGGATTACATCCAGTGTCAGATGAAGCACGGATCCTTCTTGTGAGCATCTGAAATGAAGTCGACATTACTGTGATGAACTCGACATTTGAATGCATTGGAACAACAGTTATTGCAAAAGATTGTACACAGACAATTACTTTGCAGGGAACAACAGAAGTCAGTTTCACACAAGTGATATTCCAACTTTGACTAGTATAATATGACGGTTACAGAACCACACAGAGCTTCTTAATTATTTCATAGACTTCACACTAGTAGTAGTAGTCTAGTTGTGATCATCTAAGAGACTACATACATTTAGTCTGGTGTTCTTGTTGTAATAATCTAAGAGTTCTTCACGGAAACTGATGAAAATTGTGAAGAACTTAATCGATTAAACGAGTAGAACGATGGCAAATACAAGAATTGATATGGAAGGAATTCAATTCAGTTGCCAGATAAGTCAGAAATCATTTAGAGAAAATAGTAATCTGAAAAAGCAAATGAGAACACATACCGAAGATGAATCAGACAGGTGCCAGATATGCCAGAAATCATTTTCTCACAGTTGTTACCTGAAAAGGCACATGATAACCCATACTGGAGAGAAACCATACAGTTGCCAACTATGTCAAAAGTCATTTAGTGAAGGTGGTAATTTAAAAAAACACATGAGAATCCATACTGGAGAAAAACCATTCAGTTGCCAAATATGTCAAAAGTCGTTTAGTCAAGGTGGTCATTTTAAAGCGCACATGCGAATCCATACTGGAGAAAAACCATTCAGTTGCCAACTATGTCAAAAGTCATTTAGTGAAGGTGGTTCTTTGAAACAGCACATGAGAATCCATACTGGAGAAATGCCATTCAGTTGTCAACTATGTCAACAATCATTTAGTAATGGTGGTAATTTGAAAAAGCACATGAGAATCCATACGGGAGAAAAACCATTCCGTTGCCAAATATGTCAAAAATCATTTTGTGAAGGTAGTAATTTTTAGAGGCACATGCGAATCCATACTGGAGAAAAACGATTCAGTTGCCAACTATGTCAAAAGTCATTTAGTGTATATGGTCATTTGAAAACGCACATACGTATCCATACTGGAGAAAAACCATTCAGATGCCAAATATGTCAAAAGTCATTTAGTGTAGGCGGCGCTTTGAAAAGTCACATGCGAATCCATACTGGAGAAAAACCATTCATTTGCCATTTATGTGAAAAGTCATTTAGTGAAGGTGGTTCTTTGAAACAGCACATGCGAATCCATACTGGAGAAAAACCATTCATTTGCCATTTATGTGAAAAGTCATTTAGTGAAGGTGGTTCTTTGAAACAGCACATGAGAATCCATACTGGAGAAAAACCATTCAGTTGTCAACTATGTCAACAATCATTTAGTAATGGTGGTAATTTGAAAAAGCACACGAGAATCCATACGGGAGAAAAACCATTCCGTTGTCAAATATGTCAAAAGTCATTTAGTGAAGGTGGTCATTTGAAAACGCACATGCGAATCCATACTGGAGAAAAACCGTTCAGTTGCCAAATATGTCAAAAGTCGTTTAGTCAATGTGGTCATTTTAAAGCGCACATGCGAATCCATACTGGAGAAAAACCATTCAGTTGCCAACTATGTCAAAAGTCATTTAGTGAAGGTGGTTCTTTGAAACAGCACATGAGAATCCATACTGGAGAAATGCCATTCAGTTGTCAAACATGTCAAAAGTCATATAATCAATCTGGAGATTTGAAAAGGCACATGAGATTCCATACTGGAGAAAAACCATTCAGTTGCCAAATATGTCAAAAGTCATTTATTATAGGTGGTCATTTGAAAACGCACATGCGAATCCATACTGGAGAAAAACCATTCATATGTGAGTTTTGCAATGCAAGTTTCACACAATGTAGACAACTGAAGAAACACAGAATGACTCATGGACCGGAGAAGCCAAACAGACGCAATCTGTCTTTTTCCAAGAAGAGTTTTTCACCAAATGAGCTTAAACTCCATGCAAGAACTATGTCAAAGGATCTTAAGATTGAAAGTGAAGTTGTTCCTAACTTGTCTGATCGTTTTATATCATTAAATTTTAGTAATGCAGGTGCAACTGATAAACCAAATGAACATTTGTCAATGATCGTAGATCCGTATCACCGTGGAATTGCTCGTCTTTTGCCGAAATTTAACGTTGGAGAAAGTCTGATTCCTAGCAAAGTAGATGGAGAAAGGTTTTTGTCCAAATCGTTTGGATGTGGTTTATGTGACGAATTGCTAGAAAAAGAGGAGGAATTTCTAGAGCATTGTTCTGGCCATCGATTTTCTTCACCTGACGACTTTGCTGCTGACTTCTGTTAACTTAGTATTGCACACACTCAACGTTGAACAGAAATGTAGAAGATATGCTATTGGAGGATACATGCTTCGGGCCACATTTAATGATGGATTTGTACCAATTTCATTGCAGACTTTTTGGACAATAAACATTCTGAGGCAAAAAATAATAATGTTGTGTTTCCGGTAACAGAGATCGAAAACATTGGGTAGGTAGGTCGAAAAATATTTTTGTTTTGGTAAATAATTTTTCTACAGTGACTATCCGAAAAATTATACCCAACTACTCTTTTTTGCATAAAGGTACACGGCTTCACGCTGCAACAAAGTATGCTTTCTAAGCAAGTATAAACTGCCTATTTCCCGACTGTCTGTACCTAAAATTGCTCTAGAAAACAATTCTATTAATTTCATTTTGTTGACATCTTTTCTGGTAAGATAAAGTGGGAAGGGAAGGGGAAGATGAGTGTGAACAGAACATCACTGCTAGGAGTTGTTCCAGACTGGCCGAGCCAGTGACTAGTTACACCTAGTGGTTGTTAGATTTATTTTTCCCTATCGTCACTGTTAGAGGTGGCTCAAGTAAGAATGATAAGGCTAGAGGTTTCTCAAGACTGGCAACCAGAAAGTAGTTAGGCAGGCGTGAAACTCTAAGGCAATGTCACTGTAAATAAAAAAAGCCTGCTGTCTTATTGCACACTTGCCGCA
The DNA here is from genome assembly GCA_949752735.1 of Lumbricus terrestris. Lineage (NCBI taxonomy): Eukaryota > Metazoa > Annelida > Clitellata > Crassiclitellata > Lumbricidae > Lumbricus > Lumbricus terrestris. Next base: position 3,310,105 of record OX457048.1, on the reverse strand, counting down.
CGCAACTTCCGGAAAGGGTCATAATTGAATAACAACTTCGATCGGCGGTTAGTTATGACAAAATATTACAATTTTTCAATCGATTTCCTTCTTTTTAACAAATTCTAAGTATAATAATACATCAGTTAGGCGATAGCACGTTGGCAGAAATATTTTAAGGCGCTTTTTGTGCCATTATAAGTGTGAAAATAATTTACGACGCTAAAATACACGTTTACCAACAGCTGATGCAATTGAAAAAGCTGGACTTTTATGGAAATGGAAGTTGGATGAAGGTTCTCTATAGTGAAATAGAAGTTGGATGAAGGTTCTCTATAGGTGAAATGGAAGCTGGATGAAGGTTAGAGAAATAGAAGCTGGATGAATGTTACTTACTTATTTATTTTTGCCTGCCGTCTTATTGCACACTTGCCGCACGCAACTTCCGGAAAGGGTCAGAATTGAATAACAACTTCGATCGGCGGTTTGTTATGACAAAATATTACAATTTTTCAATCGATTGCCTTCTTTTTAACAAATTCTAAGTATAATAATGCATTAAATAGGCAATAGCTCGTTGGCAGAAACATTTTAAGACGCTTTTTGTGCCACTATAAGCGTGAAAATAATTTACGACGCTAAAATACACGTTTACCCAGCTGTTTTATGAATCCAACTTCTGTTTCAATTATGATTCTTTTTCATCAATCCAGCTCCAATTTAAGCTAGAATATTTTTATTAACCCAGCTTATATTTCTCGCCCGTTATTTTCGTCAGCCCAGCTTCTATTTCAGATATAAAAATACCATCATCCAGCTTCCATTACTTAAGCGTTTGTTAATCAATCCGGCTTCTATTTCGGATCTAGAAATAACTTCATCCAGCTTCCATTTATCATTTTGAAGTTAGGACCGAAGTATTGACGTACACGTTATTTATAGTCACATGGACAATATACGTCGATGGTTTGTGCGCGTAAACCCCAACTTCCGGGCAAATGTTGTGGTTCAATGGCGATTCGAACGGCGATTTCGCATGGGATTTGTAACATTTTAAAAACACATTTTCTGTCAATACTCTTATCCTTACCAAATTTTAAGTGTGCTGTTACATCAGTTGGTGAAATCTACGCTATTAGAAATAATTTGCGGCGATTTCTGTGTTATTAAAACCGTGAAAATAATTTACGACGCTAAACAACACGTTTACCTAAAGCTAAATATAGGGCCTACTCTTTTGTTCCAAAATGAATGTTGACTCCATTGCTGTATTACAATAATTATAGGCTAATAATATGAATTTTCAAATCAAACTTAACATCCAAGAGGTGGGGTAATCACCGCCTGGGTTGTCCGTGTCACAAAAATGGTTGGTAGCGCGAGGGTTAAGAGAAATGGACGGTTGACAAAATTAATGTAATCGGATATTTATATAGCGGCTGTCTTATGGCCTCGACCCTGAGGGTAAGATCCTTCACCACCGCTACTCCACGTTTATACTGCGACCGAGCCGGGGAACGGACATTTCCCCCCCTGGACATTTCCCCCCCCGGACATTTCCCCCCCCGGACATTTCCCCCCGGACGTTTCCCCCCCTACCCTAGGACAGATCCCCCCCCGTTTGCGGAAACCATTGTTTTTATGGTCTTCAACATATGAAAAAGCGCTTGAGAAATGGAAGCTGGATGAAGACCTTTTACATGTGAAATAGAAGGTGGATTGATGAAAAAATGCAAATTAAATAGAAGCTGGATGAAGGTATTTTTAGATCTTAAATAAACGCTTTATTGAGGAAAAAACGCAAGTTAAATAGAAGCTGGATGAAGGTATTTTTAGATCTGAAATAGAAGCTGGATTAATAAAAAAATGCAAGCTAAATAGAAGCTGGATGAAGGTATTTGTAGATCTGAAATAGAAGCTGGATTAATAAAAAATGCAAGCTAAATAGAAGCTGGATGAAGGTATTTTTAGATCTGAAATAGAAGCTGGATTGATGAAAAAATGCAAGTTAAATAGAAGCTGGATGAAGGTATTTTTAGATATGAAATAGAAGCTGGATTGATAAAAAAATGCAAGTTAAATAGAAGCTGGATGAAGGTATTTTTAGATCTTAAATAAACGCTTTATTGAGGAAAAAACGCAAGTTAAATAGAAGCTGGATGAAGGTATTTTTAGATCTGAAATAGAAGCTGGATTAATAAAAAATGCAAGCTAAATAGAAGCTGGATGAAGGTATTTTTAGATCTGAAATAGAAGCTGGATTAATAAAAAATGCAAGCTAAATAGAAGCTGGATGAAGGTATTTTTAGATCTGAAATAGAAGCTGGATTGATGAAAAAATGCAAGTTAAATAGAAGCTGGATGAAGGTATTTTTAGATATGAAATAGAAGCTGGATTGATAAAAAAATGCAAGTTAAATAGAAGCTGGATGAAGGTATTTTTAGATCTTAAATAAACGCTTTATTGAGGAAAAAACGCAAGTTAAATAGAAGCTGGATGAAGGTATTTTTAGATCTGAAATAGAAGCTGGATTGACTTAAGAGGGGGGGAATGTCCGGGGGAGAAATGTCCTAGTCGAAATCGGGGGGGAAACGTCCAGGGGGGGGAAATGTCCGGGGGAAATGTCCGGGGGGGAAATGTCCAGGGGGGGGAAATGTCCTACACTCGACCGAGCCACCCGCAGTAAAGATCCGATAAATTAATCTCTGATAAACCGACCGACCGGGAATCGAACCCGGGCCGCCGGTGTCACGAAATAGAGTATCCGCCGTATTAATTGTATCCCCAAATTAAAAAAAGTCGAAAAAACCGTTTCCGTGTGTATTTTTTCTTGCAAATTAATTTTCATCTGCTTTGTTTTGAACAATGACACTAACAGGTATAAAATTATGTTTATTTCTACTAGATAATTTGTTTTGCACTGTTTTTAGAGCACTTAAAACATTTAAAGCACTTAAGAACACTCATAATCACTAAATAAATTCGAGTTGCCTTTATCTGAGCATTGCCTAGGACACTTAAAACAATTAGAGTCACTTTAAATTTTGATTACAGCATAAATATTTTTATTATGCGCATTTTTCAAAAAAGTGGATAGAATGGTTTATCCGCCCGGATAGTATAGACCGGTTAATTCCATCCGGGGGATAGATTAATTCATCCCCCCGGTTAGCTTTCAGGGGGAATACTCCGTTTCGTGTCACCGGCGTGGCGAGCGGGCTACCAACCCACTCGGCCACTGAGGATCGATCGGAATTGAATGAGCGGATTCCAAACGTGTTAGACTGCCGGTCGCGAAGGATTGTGTGATCAGCAGTTTCAAAACCGGCACTAATGTCATAATCAAGGTGTTCGGCGCAATCATTTTTATATCTAGAACATTATGTAAAAAGGAATCGTTTTAAATGATTTTATTGACATGCGCCTTTAAACGTCTCGGCTGTTACAAAAATGTTAAATAGATTCGCTAGATGACAGTATGGACGTTTCGAAAATCCATAGCTAATTCGTCATCGGTGTTAAACAATCTAATCGATGGCCATTTGGTCGGTTGAGAGTTTTGAAAAAAAGATTGGAAGAAGGGTACAATTCAATTACAGACGTGATTTGATTCTATATACCTGTGAGTATAACTAAGCAAATAAGTAACCTTACCGTCTGCCAGGTTATGTATTGTTTTAGCTTAACAAATAATTCACCAGAAGTAGGCCTATATCTTGTATGGAACGGACAACCTCCCCGAACAAACACCCCACTGTAGGACACCATCGGGGGCTTTTACCTGAAACCCAAGTGGCATAGAACTTCAGATATATTTTGTTTCCGTAAACTGGAAGTTGGATGAATGATGAAAACATTATACTACTGCTGACGCATTGCAGTATCATTAGAAGCTGGATGAGCATATTAATTAAAAGAAGTAGAAGTTGGACTAGTAAGGAAATCATGGATTTATGCTAAATTGCTACGGTAACACTAGAGGCTGGATGAACGATCAAAATATTTTTAGTTGAAGTAGAAGTTGGATGAATAATGGCACTGTGATATAGTAGAATTAGAAGTTGGATAAGCGATGAAAAAATGCGTAAATAGAAGCTGGATGTCGTAACGCTTTTCATCAATGAACTACAGAAATACACTAGCGCAGAGCACAGTTTTTTTTAATATTTTGGCTAAATCGGGGAGGTGGGATTTGTTCGAGGGGTTGGGCGGGAAGGTTAATGTCCGGTCCCTTTGGTAGTGGCATGACGCTTGTGCTACCGAAAAGTACCTAAAGGAGTCTAAATGATCACTACTGATCACTTTCCAATTATGAAAGTATCTGGGTGATGCTGTATTTTATTTTTAGTTTATAGATCTGTAAATACTGCACATATGCCATTATACATATATTTGGACACATACGTTTCTTAGATAATATTATATCTTAGATATTATGCTTTCATGTGATGATGATTCACAACGGTTGATATCCACAAAATAACTTAAAGAACTGGGGAAGATGAAGAGCAGAAGAAACTAATTGCATGTAAAAATATCGTTCTGCCTAAAAATTTTATATGCTGACTCGGTGTTTTTTAACCCTTTATAAGCGAGAGGCAATATATTTGCCATTACATGCGGTATACTAGCAGCTAATGTACAGTGTTTTGCCGGTAACCTAATGCATGTTGATTCTCCAGGTGTCACTACCGGGTAGCATATACCCGAATCCCAAGCCTTATAGCACTTCAGATATATTTTATTTCCGTAAACTAGAAGTTGGATGAATGATGAAAGCATGATATTACTGCTGACGTATTGCAGTATCATTAGAAGCTGGATGAGCATATTAATCAACAGAAGTAGAAGTTGGATGAGCGACGAAATCATTGTTTTATGCTAAATTGTAACCGTAAAACTAGAGGATGGATGAACGATCAAAATAATTCTAGTTGAAGTAAAAGTTGGATGAATAGCAGAACTGTGATATAGTAGAATTAGAAGTTGGATGAGCGACGAAAAAATGACTAAAACATGTTTTAAATAATTTTACGATGCTATACGTCTTGGGATTCGGGTATATGCTACTGGGTACTGTTTAACAAAAATAAATAAAATAAAACAGGGTACATAGTGAAGACTTCAGTTTTGTCTGGGGTAGTATGAACAGCTATTGGCAAGTATGTTGCCACGTCACGTGTACATTTGATGCCAATTTGTGGAGCCCTAAACAGCTAGTGGCAAGTATATTGCCACCATTTACTTTTTGCTGATTTCAATACAACAGTGTTATATGCTTGATTACTATCTATTACCTGTACATATAATGTATTTATATTAACTGTGCCTGCTATGAAATAAAATACTAAAATGCAATAGAGCACTGTAACAAAACTTTTAGGAAATTCTTTCATCTTTGTGAAAAATGCTATGCTAGGTTATTGCATTTAAACTAACACGAAATTAACCAGACAGTTGATGAACTTTTTTAATCTCTGAAGTCTTCTCTTTCACCTCAATTTTGACTATTTCAATCCACATTGTCTACAACATAATATCAACAAATATTACTTACTGATTCAAATAGCTATGGTAGGCTACTTCTCAAAATATTATGAAAATCTGAGATGATACAATGCAATGTTGCTATGTTGTTTATATTTCCAGTTTTAGACAAACCTGCATCATGAGTGGTTAACCCAAGTTAATTTGTAAGCACAAGATAATGTGGAGCTGAAACTGTGACTTTCATTATTACTAAAATAGTCACTCAAATTAAGCAAAATAATGCTGCAACGATCGAATAGTAACTGTTCGCGTTTGTAAAACGAGAACAGTCATGCTGTAATGGGCAGTAATAAAGTTCAGTGGCGGCGCCAGAAACTTTCTGTAGCCAGGGCATAGCCAGGGCAGGCATGCAAGTAACCAGGGCAGAGGCCAAGTCGCGTAGGCCTACTCGGTAGCTCGGGCTTACATAGGCCTACAATTTTGCGCTACCGTGCTCCCCATAAATGCCACAGCTGGGTTTTTCCACTAGATCTGGGTTTTTACCTTCGTCTGGGTATCTTTTTAGCAAAATCTGGGTTTATTTAAGTTACTTGACCATTTGTATTTACAGAGCTCATGAATATTTTGTGCACTGAAATTTCAGAAAAATGCACATTGTATTTATATTGAACTTCAATGTAGCCTAAGCTGGTTGTGATATAATTATTGTTTCCACTCATTTTTATTTAATTTTAAACTCCACAATCAATATCGTTCGTTGTCAATTCACGAATAATTTATAACCTAGTTACGCAAAGGGATGGCTCTACCCGAAATAAGCCGTTTTGACATATCAATATAGGTTGGGCCACTCCTCTATTTAAATTGTTAAGCCGTATCGACATCAGATTCTCTTAACATCTCTGTAGCCTATTATGTCAAGTAAATCCTCTTCGGAGTAGCCTATATCAGGGGATAGGGGGGCTAAGCCCCCAAGAAGGCCCCGAAAATTTGTGGGAATTTTTTATATGTAATTTCGAGAGATTTCCAGCTGAACGACTAAATAAGGTCGATCATCAGCGTTTTTGAAAATGATACATATTTTCTGAGATTTCGAACCGAAGGACTAAAAAAGGTCATCAGCTTTTTGGGCGGCGCCGCTCTTTTGGATTTTTGGACCAAATCCCCGTGTCCCGAAATACAACTTTATTTTTTAGCCCCTTCAAGAACTGAAAGCAAACTCCGCCCATGGTTCTAATTGCTGCAGAGCATTAATGTTCTTGGTGCTTAAAAATTGGATTGTTGATGTATTGAGAAAATTTGGCCGGAAACTTGGACAACTTTAAAACTTCGTAAACTTAAGCCACGCGTACCGGTGTTATGTTTACGCACACGACATATCGCTTCAGCTTATTGTCGAAATGGATACCCAGTCTTTGACAACTTTCATAGGCGGAGACCTGGGCCGAGAATTGGGGGGGACGGAAAGACGCGAGATTTCCGAAAAATTTCTGACGACCGGCCGAAATCTCGCCGAAATTTTCTATTTTCCCCGCCAACGAAGTCTTCACGCTCAAACATTTAGGGGGGGGAACAAATGCATGGGCCGTCCCCCCAACCCTTTTATTGGGGAGGACCGTCCCCCCTGTCCCCCCTAGGTCTCCGCCCATGACAACTTTGACAATTAATATATTTTCGAAAGTTGAAAGTTGCAAATACATGCACATTTTGATTTGACTCATTTTACGAACATTTTGTTAACCCTCGATCATCCGAAATCCAATTTAATTTGAATAAGGAGTCTAAAATCCCTGATTAATTCACCCGTCCTGCACTATTATGGTTGGCTGGTCAGATGATCAGATGAACATACGATAAAACCGAACACTTGACATTTGGAAAGCAAATCTTACAAATCTTATAGACTAATCTCAGTGACTTAGGCGAAACATTGTAAATCCTCTTACATGTAGCGTTTCGAAAGCAAAAGTTCAGCAAATAAGTAACTGAGTCAGGTATATAGGTCTCTCTTTTACGCAAATGTTTACACTTCATTTGAAACACAATAAAGCGACAGTTAGACCCATGCTGCAATGTGGATAAATAGCCACAGAATGTCTTACTGCCAGACTTTTTGCCCTACCAGAATATTTGCCCTGCCAGAATTTTTCTCCGACATAACTTTTCTCTGCCAGAGCTATTGCACTGCAACAAAAGAATTTTTACCTGCCAGAATTTTGCCATGTCAGACATTTTGCCCTGCCAGAATTTGTCCCTCCCAGAACTTTTGTCCTACAAAAATTTTGCTATACCACCATTTTTTTCTGCCAGAACTTTTTCCTGCCACAATTTTTGTCCTGCCACAATTTTTCCTCCCAGAACTTTTGCCCTGCCAGAATTTTGCTCTTTTATAAATTTTGACCTGTCAGAATATTTCCCTGCCAGAACTTTTGCCCTGCCAGAATTTTGCCCTGCCAGAACTTTTGCCCTGCCAGATTCTTGCCATACCAGAACCTTTGCCCTGCCAGTATCTTGCCCTGCCAGAACTTTTGCCCTGCCAGAACTTTTGCCCTGCCAGAATTTTTGCCTTGCCAGAGAGCGGACGGACGTTAACAGTAGGAAGCAATTTGTGCGAACAAATTCAAAATTTCTGGCAGGGCAATGGCCAGGGCAACGACCAGGGCAAAGGCTTTTTTACCAGGGCATTTGCCCTGCCATGCCCTGGCGTAGCGCCGCCACTGATAAAGTTCTATATCATTTTTTAAATTGAAAGTTTACTATTCTATTTTAGGAACTGCTTCTGGAAGACAAGGAATGTTTCATTAAAGCTTCAAATTTTGATGGTGGCATTAACCTTCATCAGGAATATTACACTTGATGTTTCCGCCTACGACTTTTATGAATGTCAACAAATCTATCTTCAGTTGAAATCATGCGGCTATAATCGATCGAGGACTTCCAGTGAGAGATAAAGCACAGATCCTTCTTGTGAGCATCTGATATGTGCTCATAAATGGAATCATCAAAAGTCATTTAGTGATGGTGGTCATGTGGAAACGCACATGCCTATCCATATAGGAGAAAAACCATTCAGTTGCCAACTATGCCAAAGATAATTTAGCGATGATGGTCATTTGAAAACGCACATTAGAATCCATACTGGAGAAAAACCACTCAACTGCCACATTTGTCAAAAGTCATTTAGTGAAGGTGGTCATTTGAAAATGCAAGGGGGTATCCAAACTAGTGAGGAACCATATTTGTGCCAGTTATGTCAGAAATCATTTAGTGACAGTAGCAACCTAAAAAGGCTCTGAAAGCGAATCCATACTGGTGAAAATCCATTCAATTGCCATCTATGTCATAAATCATTTAATGAAATTTGTAACCTGAAAAGGCACATGCAAGGCCACACTAGAGAAAAACCATTCAAGGTGGTACTTTGAAAATGCGAATCCATACTGGGGAAAAACCATTCATTTGCCAAATATGTCAGAAATCATTTAAAAAAGAGGTAATCTGAAAACGCACATACGAATACATACAGGAGAAAAACCATTCAGCTGCCAACTATGTCATAAGTCATTTGGCGAAGGTGGTTCTTTGAAAAGGCACATGAGAATCCATACTGCGGAAAAACCATTCAGTTGCCAACTATGTCAACAGTCATTTAGAGAAGGTTATACTTTGAAAACGCACATGCGAATCCACACTGGAGAAAAACCATTCAGTTGCCAAATATGTCAAAAGTCATTTAGTCAAGGTGGTACTTTGAAAATGCACATGCGAATCCATACGGGTGAGGATCCTGATTTGTGTCAGAAATCATTTTTCAAGAACAGGAATCCGAAAGAGCTTATGGCAACTCATAGTGGTGAAAAACCATTCATATGTGAGGTTTGCAACGCAGGTTTCACACAATTTAGGCAACTGAAGAAACACAGAATGACTCATGGAATTGAGAAGCAAAACATACGCAATATGTCTTTTTCCAAGAGCAGTTTTTCAACAAATGAGTTTAATCTCCATGCAAGAACTCTGTCACAGGATCTTAAAATTGGAAGTGAAACTTTTGCAAACTTGTCTGATCGTTTTCTTTCATTTAGTACTGCAGGTGCAACTGAAAAAGCAAATGAACATAATATGTCACTGACTGTTTATCCGTATCCTGTTGGACTTGCTGGTCTTTTGCCAAAAGTTTACGTTGGAGAACATCTGTCTACTAGCAATGTGGATGCAGAAACGTTTTTGTCAAAATCTTTCGGATGTGGTTTATGTGATGAATTGCTAGAAAAAGAGGAGGAATTTCTAGAGCATTGTTCTGGTCATCGATTTTCTCCGCCTGACGTCTTTGCTGCTGACGTCTGCCCACTTAGTATTACATTCACTCAATGTTGAAAATAATTATTGTAATATGAGATGTAGAAAAGATGCGATTGGATGAGGTATTGGATACATACATCGAGCCACATTGAATGATTGATTTGTATCACTTTCATTGCAGATTTTTTTAGAAAGTAAACAATCTGATGTAAAGTTCAAACTCACCACGTAATAATCGAAAGTATTGCCTTCTTTTTATAATAATATATACATACATAAATGCATACAATACATACATACATACATATATTCATAATTATCCATACATACACATACATACATGCAAGTATATGTCTATGTGCGCATCTATGTATGTATGTTTCTATATATAATTATATGTATGCATGCGCGGATATATGAATGCATACATGTATGTGTGTATATATATATACGTATATATGGGCCTGCAAACATGTATGTATGCATGTATATACACACGAATGTCTGTATGTATGTGTATACATTGTGTGTATGTGTGCATTTATGTATGCATGCATGCATTTTATATGTATGCGCAGTTATTTACGTTTGCCTAACATGACAACAGTTGACCCTCATGACGTGTATGCAGGATGTGTAAATTCCCGATGTATCGTATTTGTTGCATAAAATGCAACGTTGCACTTGTGTTGCACGAAGAACAAAACTATTTTGAATCTTATAATACCAAATGTATGACTATAATAATCTACATAGGCCAGTTATAATTGTTGTACGGTGATTTCGCATATGCAGCAGTTGACCCATTGGACTGGACCGCCAACTCCCAATGGGTCCAATTGTACCCTTTTCGCCATTTATTAATGAAATGTGATAAAAAAAATTATAGTTCTTGCTTATTTTAGGTGGGAATGATGAGATTTAACCCCCAATTTTTTTATGATGGCTAGAATTAATTCGGGCTGGAAAAGGGTTAAAATGAAGTGAATATACCCATAGTAGCATTTCCATGTACACCAACTTGCATGCCACTTTAATTCCGGTATGGTAAGGTCGACGTTTATGTCATAACCAACCAGCGGCCGTCGCCAGTCCCAACGTGTAGACACGCAGGCGGACTAGATACATTATTTATCATAGAATTTAGACATTGCGTATTTGAGTTGCCAATGCATGGCAGACAATTACGTCCGTCGCCGCATACTATCTGGTGCTGCCAGTCTGAAGCATTGGATAGGGGAAAGGCATCACTGAAAATCAGTCATAGACAAAGTTACGTGGTGTTCGATGCACACCGAACCCACTCTCAAGTCTCAAGTCATTAAAGAACAGACTCAAAACATAATCGCACGACTCATTGCACGACTTCCTCGATACGCACACTAGGGTGGATCGTTTCCCCATGGAAAAATTTTTTTTCTTCGACAAGTACTATTAAGAGTGAGGGAAAGTTGCCTTTTGGTATAAGAAGCACAGTAATTATTTGGTAATTATGGCGGAACATCTTGAGGCTTCCCGAAGACTTTGAAGTTTTGACATATTGGACCTGTATGAGGGTATTGGATATAGTATGGATGATCGTGAATCATCGCACGTGACAACGTCTTGTATGACATACAACGTATAAAAATCATTGAATACTTCTTTATGCATAGCTAATGGGCATATATAATGTATATTTGCAACAATGCTCAGGCCACAAGACACGACAATTGATGTTCTTAAATGTTGACACTATCGATCGATAAAATGCCATGATACGATAAAACAATGTCGCGATTTTTGCCACAAAACCACTGCTGACAATTTCTAACTAACTGAGAGCATCTATTATTGCATGTAACGCATTGACAAAACATACATTCTTATGTAAAACCTATACTTCAAGTGCTCAACTGCTAATTTTCTAAACGATGTCATTGATTAGACTACATTACACGATAATCGGATTTGGTGTTAAAGGTTGGCATTATCAATCGGGATTCTATCCGGGATCGGATAAAGCCATCTCTCGATCTTGCGCCACAAACCGCTGCTGACGATTCAGTAACTAGCCTGACACAACGTTCCACGGCCTGCGTGTGACAAGGAAACTTAGGAAAATTAGCTATGGGCGGTTCACCGCTAATCACAAACAGTTTCAGATGTTCCTCCGAAATGCCAGTCGTCAAAGGTGGTTCCGTTATTTGCGAGTTCTGCCAGTCGATCAAGTCGTAGACTTCACGTGCATCAAACCTGAGCTTTGGTACTCTGAATTGTCGCACAGCCGATGTTTCTGTTGACGAACGCGCCTTGAGAATTCTACGAATCCCGAGTTCACGAACATGCTGACGATCGTCTGTTATCATAGACAAAAGCAGATTTTCTGGGTGACCAAAATAGGCATTTCGCTGAATAACACGGTCGACAATATGTCTCTGTTCAGCTGGTAGATAACGGGAAAGCTGGATTGAACGAAGTAAATGTCTTGCACCATCTTTGCATGATGGCTTAGCTTTTATGCTAAACCACATCGGTGCATAGACCTTCACAATGTACGTTGCAAGAATTTGTAAGTTGTCTGATGGTTCAGCTGTTGCTATGTACAAACGGAGAAGTCGATTCGCAGTTGTAAGCCACCTTCAGTGGTTCAGGTTTCCAGGGTTTCTGTTGGATAAGTCACTTTGGCAGTGACCCTCAGAAACAGTATTCGTTATTTCCCACAGATACTTCTGGTCAGTGCTAAGTTCTTTTAAGTTGACATTTGGCAAGTCAGCACTTATTTTGACAAAGTTTGTTACAGGTAACTGTTCACATGCTGATAAACTTTTGCCAAGTGGACCGGAAAATGCACGCGGACCAGACGTTGTCCCATCGAGACTCTGCAGTAAGTGTCGCAATGGGAGTTCATTGCCATGAAGCATGCAAACAAGCCACTGTAACGGTCTCTTCAGTTCTCGTTCCATCAGCGTAATGACTCCTCCGATTCTCCCGGTGTTGACATTTGTGCCATATGATCAATGACAAATGTTCTTCTAAGACATATCGTCTATGAAAACGCTCTCCTATTTTTGCAATGATCTTAGTCTTGTCTTTTCGCCCGTCAAAGAAAAGACCCACCAAAGCATCTTGTTTCTGGCATTTTTTGCAATTCGATGCGCTTCCTGTTGCGTTCTCGTCTGACTTTGTTTCTGTCTATAACGTTGGACGAGTTTGTTTTTGTTATAGCACCAATGTCTTGTAGAACCGCTGACGCCACAGCTGCTGCAGCCCGGTCTGATATTCCATGCCTGTCACAGACCATTGCAAATGTTGGAAATGTTTTACGTTGTGTAGCTGCTGAAGGCACCGCTATCGACTCACCACTGCATTTTGACTTTGTACTCGCATTCTTCGACTCAAGGGGCTCATACTCATAACAGTGCTTGCACTTTTCACTCACCGAGCTTGAAATATCCTTTGAGCGAAGCATCAAATCAGCAGCAGTTTTGTCTACATGCGTAGATTTCTTAAACGTAAGCATTCGCCTAGCTACTACCGCCTTCCTCTTCTGTCTCTGTGCCAGTTTTTCTGATGTAATTTTATCAACACTTCCTATGCACATGAGACGAAGATTCATCTGATCGAGAAGAAATGCATGCTCCGCTGCCGGAACTTTTCGTGCTTTTTCGCATGCACAGAATGAGAGTACGCATTTGCATGCGGCAATATCAAAAAGTTTATTTCTGTTTTCCTCTCTGAAACAGAGCAGTTTAGTATGGTACTTTTCATCTTTCTGCCGTCCCTTAAAATGCTTTATTATCTTCATGTACTTGTCATGAAAAGCACGTATTATCTGCAAAATTCGAGCATGTGATACGGTTGGTATTGACGCTTTCATCCAGATCTGCTCAACTTTTGCAGCTAACTGCTGTGTAATGTTAAAAACAGTTGGTTCTTTAGCGGCATTACTTGATTTTAGTTGATGTTTAAGTAGCATATAGCATTTCATGACACTTTCGTATGTTGGTAAGACAGTGTCAGAGAGTTCCTTTGGTGCTCCAAAGACAGGACACACTGCCATTTTCCTAGTTATAGGTTTACGACTAGATCGAGTAGAGGCCATTCTAGATATAAACTAGAAATGTTACAGCATTGAGGGGTTACCAGCAGAAGAATTTCTCAACTTCAAATGATGAACTGCTGTTAAAATCCACAAAACTGTAATAATTGACGTAACGCATCGGCACCTTGTAAAGTCGTATATTATCATTCACACAAAATGGACGAGATGCAAGAAATAAACAGCATAGGCCTAGATACAAAAGAAATAGAATACGCAAAGTGTTGACCAAACATATTGTAATAGATCTGGATTACTCCAAGTGTTGGAGGCTGCCAAAAATGACGGGAATGCGAAGAATTTGGTAGAAACTGCCAGCGTACCGTTCATTTTTGCAATTCTGGCATAGTTAATCTTTCTGCCTCCTTGGGAAGCCTCAAGATGCTGTTGAAATCCAAAATCGTTTTAAACAGTTATATTCAGGTGTAGCAAAGGCAACTTTTCCTCACTCTTAATAACCGATACGACGAAAAAAAATTTTTGATCCACCCTAACGCACACATCTCTACATACACAACTCATGATCTTCACTGGCTTCCGATCTTTGCCCGAATCAGATAGAAAGTCTTGCTCCTATAGTTACCAAGTCCCTGCAGGGCTTAGCGCCTAAATACCTGTGCGACTTAACGTGTAGGCTATGCCTCTTTCTGCAAGATCTTCACGCCCTCTTCGTTCCGCGGACCGCTTTTTGGTCTATTTGTACCTAGATCACGAACCTCATTAACCCAACATCGAGTTTTTGCTATTGTTGGTCCTTTAATTTGGAATCACCTTCCTTCTGAAATTCGGGGTAGGATTATTGTAGGAAATTCGCCTGCATCTTTTCGCTGCTTGAAGACATTTCTCTTTTCATGGGCCTGTCACGCTGAGAGCGCTTCTGAATAGCTCTGCTGTGAGAAGCGCTACCGATCTTAACAAATTCTTTATTAGATTAGATTAGATTTATGTCACAGGACGACCTTTGCCATCTCATTTTTTCTTATTTTCTAGTAAGATTTTTCTTTATAATTATTTTTTCCAATTTTTATATAATATTCTAATTTGCTATTTTTCTCATTTTCTATTGTTTCTATTTGTGACACGGGGGTTCAAAACCCATCACATGTCGGGTTTTGACCTTTTGATTTAGTCATATGCTACAATCAATGACCATGATCTAAAATGCTTTTAACACAATGAAACTATCTTTTTTCTAACAAAAGTTGTGCTCGTTTTATTCTTTCATTAGTTTATAGTGAAAAAAAATAAAAAGTTACTGAATATTCGGGTCTTCCAAGTCTACTGAATCCACTAAGTTATTATTCTGATTTTTTTTCTGGGCATTATAGAAGCATATATTCTGAATCAGATAACCCAATCGGCATCAAAATCGGTTCACTACTTCGCAAATTAGGGCGAATTCACAGTCATATACTGAATTGAAGAATAAACTGCATTTTTTACCCCCTCGCCTATTTCGGCGTCTAGCGCAATGTCTAGGAAGCGACAAGCGACGGGTTTCGAGCCCCTGCGTCACATTTATCTAATTTATCATCTATTGGTATAATACCGCAGATAATAATATCAACCATTGGTTGTTTTTAACTCGTTCAAATGATGACATCATAGCAATTTAAACATTACGAACCCATCTTGTGGCTGCCTCAAATAATAATTATTAAACGGCACGATTTGCGATCTATTGTGTAGGACACCAGCTTCGTCATCAGAACCCAGCCTTTGCTTCCAACCTAAGATCCCGTGCTGAATAGCATCCGCCTTTTAACCCTCAGGCTACCATGCTTTTTTGTAACACTGACTACCAAGGGTGGGGGGGTGGTTACCACCCCCCTGAATTTTGGGTTTGGTTTGAGATATCATAACTTGTAATACACCATTGGATTCAGCATTCATTTCTGCACAAAATGGCATATTTAAGTTTATAAAATATGAATGCACCCCGAAATTATGAATTTTTTACCATGGGTATACCCGTCGATTCCACAAAACGTATACTTACGCATAGGAAATATATTAGATTCTGTGTGTTTTAAACATGATTTATATTTTAAAAAAAATAGTTTACATATAATAAAGTCCAATGTTCAACTATAAAAACTAGTAATAAGTGTGTTTTATGTTAAATCAAAACAAAAAAACATGTTTTAGCCGCTGAAAAACGTTTACGCAGACATATCGGCTTGCGTTGTAAAAAAAACCCAACATTTTCACACATTTAAATATATTTTGAGCACTTCCGGTCATCAAAAGACAAATTATTTAGCATCAGAAATAGCCCTCAATGCCCTCTACAGAATGGCATAATTTATTTCTATTAAAAAATAAATTATGGATAAGTTATAATAGAAAAAACATGAACATTTTATGAAAATAAAACACCTTTATATATATTTCAATTTATTTTGAGCACTTCCGATTGTCAGAAGACAACTCAATGAGCATGGAAATGTAGCCCCACATTCCCTCTATAGAATGGTATAATTGTTGTCTCTTCATATTAAAGGGCGCAAAAGTTATAGCCGATAATCTAAGGGGGTGGTATCCACCCCTCGGGTACCTTGGGTATATCGGGTATACCTTTTGAATGGTATGGTATATCATTAAAATATTTAGCTCAAAATGTGTGCCAATGAACCCTCTATATGTATACAGCTACTTAAAACGTCAAAATTTTATTCCAAACGGAACAAGTTTGATTTTGGAAAAACCTAGGGGGTGGCAACCACCCCCCTTGGTAGCCCGAGGGTTAAAGAAACAGATATGTGGTCCTTCAGACTGGCTATGGCTGTCTCGGTTCACAACAGTACTGGCAATGAAGGATGACATCGCATGGAACATAATTTTATACAAGAGGATAAATAGTGGACTTTTGCCTACGCGTAAATTGGCTATTAACGCGATTTCTGGTTTGATAACTTCGAATTTATACATTATAAAAGGTGTTTAAGATAAGCGCAGTTACGCCGCAGTATTATACATTGTTTAGCGACATCCTTAGGCAGCAGGAATGTATAATTATATAGTGCCCCTTCGGAATAATTTAACTACTCGGAGGTCCTCCCAATCCAGGCGAGGCCAAAAAGAAGCATTTTGAGTTCGGCAGTTCATAAAAAAGTGATGGAAAAGTTCCGCGGAACGGAACGCATGTTATAGAGGAGGTTATTATAAACAGTGAGATCCACAATCGTGAAAATCTTATTCTGTCTGATGGTTATGCGATCATGTGGAGAACAGATAGCGGTGACCATAGCAAGGCAATGTTAATGTAAAGAGCTTCCGAAGATAGACTGTCTTGAGACTGGACTATATCGACTCGATAGTCAGTTCGGTGTGTTTTTAATGTGGAATGCCGTTCTGGGTTTAGCTGTGGAAATGCAGACTCACCCTCGCCCGCACCTGATAAACGCTCCTGCAGATCGCAATTCGTATCAGACCTCAAAGAAATTCTTGCTCTGGTGGACAAAACACCAAAGAAATGAACAGCAAGATATCGCATGGACACTGTGTGATAAAAGAGATCATTATCGTCGCCCTAATTAAGATTAAGACGTAAGAGCGGAAATGCTATAATGTTGACATGTGGTAGCTTCCTTAGTGTAAGAATTGCTCGCCGTCTCAACCTTCTACCCACATTTTACGGTCGATTTATTTTAGCTATCTTCACACGAGTGCGAGGGTAAGCTATGCCACGAATAATATGCAATGACTGATATAATTATGTTCACTTGCATCATTGCGTTATGCTTATTTGTTTAAAAAATAATAAACAAATACTGCCAGCCAATGAGAGGTTTGAGTCGTATTCGGTTGTTATAATGCCAGAATAATGTCTCTTATCATTGGATAAGAGACTGTTCGTCTTAAACACCTTTAAAACGTATTTTACCATCTATGAAATCAAGCCAATTCGTTAGACTTCAGATTGTGTATTCATTACGGTCCACAAACAGATATAATTATAATTATATTCAACCCAGTCAACGGAATTTATCTAATTGGATCACGCTAGTAGAGTAGTATGTTAACAATATTATGCTTTCACAGCCGCAGGATTTGCAAACAATAGGCATTTTGTCTAGTCTTATATAATGCGTTCCTATGAAACGCCGTCGACACGCACATTCTTCATATTATATGTATATACCAGGGCCGGATTTAAGCATGGGCTACACGGGCTCCAGCCCAGGGGCCCCCACCACTTAGGGGCCCCCACCAGTTGCAGCTTTATTTTTTGCCCCATCAGTTCGTACCAAATAATTTTGATTAAGGATCGGATTCTAGGTCTTGCAACTGGATCTTAATACGTTGTTTATGAGATGTTATAAATATAGCAATCACCCATCATCATTAATCACAGTCGATAAACTAATACACTTTATTCTTAGTGCAACTGCGCCACAGCTTGCACCTTCGCAGTGCCAGTCTCAAGCTGTAAAAAGGAGGAGGGCGACGCTAATTGACTCTGTAATCACACAGTGTTAGTTAACATTATTGCAAAGCTAACTGCTCTACTTGGACACCTTTGCTATGGTTGGTCCGTCTTTATGGAATAAGTTAACTATTAGTCTCCGTAATGAACTTCCTTGTCTTTCTTTGCCCCTTTTCCGCAAGCGTTTGAAAACCATTCTCTTTGATTGTGGTTTGGTGTCAGGTCGGGAGCGCCTCTGAGGAGTTCTCTTGAAGGGCGCTATATAAATGTACGACTACAATTACAATTACAATTACAATTACAATGAAATCGACAAATAAATTCAGCAAGAGTTGTTTTATGCCAATTAAAGAGGACAACTGTTACAGTCAAACTCACAGGGAGACAGAAAACATCACGAATCTGAGCAATATAATGGAACAACTTATGACGTATTGTTATTGAAATACCTATGGCGTATTGTCGTTAGGCATGAACCAACGATGAAGATGGAACGTGATATTAAGTTCAATTAGAAAATAATAGTCAATGAGAGATTCGCAGCCACAAGATGTCGCTAGACAATGAATGTCTTAGTGTTCATCTTAAACACCTTTAAGACGTGTTTAGCCGATGCTATAGATTCAGCAATCGCGCTAGTTCCGAAATAACTTTTGCACATGGGCAGAGTTTGGCTTCCGTTCTTGGAGGGGCTAAAGCCTTCTCGGGGTGGACTAAGCATGGAAAAAGATACCACTTGCAGGGTGAAACAAATGAATTTGTGTCTTCTTGGGGGGCTTAGCCCCCTAGCCCCTGATAAACTCCGCCCATGCTTTTTGCACTCTACCATGTTTACCACGGTCTTTACTACTTATAACTCCGCATCTAGTCGTAAGCTGACACTGCCGGTCCCAAGCCTAGATAATGACGAGGAGGTCGACAGTAATGATCTTTGTCATCACATAGTGCTGTTAAAAAGAAGTAAATGTACCCATAATTAAGACATATAACAAAGTTTCTGCTTTGTGTGGATTGGGTTTTTTTCTTTAGCGACATCGTGTCATAAGCAACGATGGACATTTGCGTTGCCCTCCCACGTAATCGTCTCTTCGGACTGGCACCATTCAATGAGAAGCAGCTTCCATTGAGTGTATGTTTATTTCATGACCGTTTTGGTCGTTAATATTTATCTAAACCTATAAATCGTATGTCAAACATAGGCAATTGGATGGATGGATCCGATTTGACCAGGGTCTATGGCAGCAGAGGCCGTTACCCTGGACAGAAATCTGCTCGGCGTATTACAGCACTTAAGAGCAAGGTACTCAACCAGTTTATTTGTTTATATTATAGCATTTGAAGAACGCGTGTTAAAGGTGTGTAAAACGAGCTCTGTATCGTTACTTGTATAGTTTTGTGGTCAACAGACGCAGTTGTCGCCGACCTGCAGTGAATATACGTGTCTATTCCGGAGAATCTAGATGCGACTTGACGTATAATAATCTTCTTTAGAGTTTCAAACTGACAAAACGCAGAATGATTACAATTCGAATCATGATCGGATTATCTCAAGATTAGAATTAATACTGTTTTAACCAACGCCATCTGTCGAATGGAAGGTTGAATGGACTATAATTGGAAAGGTAGCGAATGAATTTTAGTTCCGTTTCTTTTCAATTTCCATCAGTTGTTTATTTTAGTCTTTCTTTTGTTGACGTCTTCAGAGTTTTCAATGTATTTAATTTAATTCTTCTGTTACTTTTCTTCAATTCTTTCTATCTTCCCTTTATTCTAACTGCTTGCTAGCTGCTATTCCAGTGATTCCCAACCTTTTTTGGCTTGCGGCACACTAAGAAAGAATAAAAATTTTCGCGGCACACTTAATAATAATTACCTCTATTTATCTAGGCTATTTGTCACTATTATTTAATAATATTCTAGTTTTAATGTTCTTATAATAACATACTCTATAGTGAGTCTAGTCAGTTAGCAGATCAAATTGAAACGAATCTCCAGAGACGACAATTATACTCGCATTTCATCGTCGATTCTAAGAAGTCTCTCAATCTTTTTACACTTGATTTCAGTTCAGGCTGAAAATCTAAATTCACAAAACCGCGAATATGCAAAGGGCATAAAAATTTTGACTCTTCTTGAACTGATCGAAGGATATGATTTCTGAATGGAAAGCCAAAATCATCCAAACTCTTTTCTGAAAATGTTGACTGATAAAATTTTACATTTCGTAAATCAATGAGCTGCTTTTCATCCGTGGTTGTAAGAGTTCTTGTTTCGCCGATTAATAATTGACTGATCACCCAGTCAAAAATGTCGATCGTTAGCGAAGTAGTGTTGTACTGCTGCATGGTTGTAGGCATAGGTGCAATCACGTCCTAAAAGTTGGGGGGACCATAATGAATCACGTCCTAAAAGTTGGGGGTCCCATAATAATAAAGTTAGGGGACCACTCAAAAGTTGGGGGACGCGTCCCGTGGGTCCCATAGGGTGGTTGCGCCTATGGTTGTAGGCCTATCCATGTAGACCTAGTGCAATTTTTTTAAACTGAGATTCATTGACCATGGAAAAACAATCAAGATTTCCCTTGGAGATCTTAACCTGCTACAGTGTGAAAGATTAAGACCAACTGACTTAAGTTTTGATGTTGCAGTGATGTTTTCGGATATTTTGTTTAGAATCATTATTAATTAATTATTAGAATTTTCCCGCGGCACACTAGCAAAGTTCTCGCGGCACACTAGTGTGCCGCGGCACACAGGTTGGGAATCACTGTGCTATTCCTATGTCGTGTTGCTATCCTAATAATGAACCCATGCTCTATAAGCACTCCGACTAGTCTACGGGGCGTAATAATATTGCAGAACACGGGACGCAATTTTTTTAGTTTTTCTGGGTTTTTTTTAGCGATTTTAGCGTTATATTTGTTATCCTTAGTGACGAATCTCTGTCACGCTGTGATTGGTTGAATAAAAATAAACATGGATGATGTATTAATAGTTACCCGTTATTGATGTATAAAATAAGGTATCCGGACTTTTCCCCCCGGCCCATTCCCCCCCCCATTTCCCCCCTGCCATTTCCCCCCGAAGACAATTTCCCCCCGCCATTTCCCCCCCACGCCATTTCCCCCCCGTCGAATACCTCTCTAGATGGAAGACAAATCATATAAACGGAGTATTCGACTTGTCAATCCCGCTTCTATTTAAGTAAGAACATTTTCATCATTCCAGCTTCTATGTTATTGCTTAAATGGAAGCTGGATTGATGAAAATGTTCTTGCTTAAATGGAAGCGGGATTGATGAAAATGTTCTTGCTTAAATGGAAGCGGGATTGATGAAAATGTTCTTGCTTAAATGGAAGCGGGATTGATGAAAATGTTCTTACTTAAATGGAAGCGGGATTGATGAAAATGTTCTTACTTAAATAGAAGCTGGATTGATGAAAATGTTCTTACTTAAATAGAAGCTGGATTGATGAAAATGTTCTTGCTTAAATGGAAGCGGGATTGATGAAAATGTTCTTACTTAAATAGAAGCTGGATTGATGAAAATGTTCTTACTTAAATAGAAGCTGGATTGATGAAAATGTTCTTGCTTAAATGGAAGCGGGATTGATGAAAATGTTCTTACTTAAATGGAAGCGGGATTGATGAAAATGTTCTTACTTAAATAGAAGCTGGATTGATGAAAATGTTCTTACTTAAATAGAAGCTGGATTGATGAAAATGTTCTTGCTTAAATGGAAGCGGGATTGATGAAAATGTTCTTACTTAAATAGAAGCTGGATTGATGAAAATGTTATTGCTTAAATGGAAGCTGATCATTGTCTCCGGGGGGTAATGGCGGGGGGAAATGGCGGGGGGAATTGTCTCCGGGGGGAAATGGCAGGGGGAAATGGCGGGGGGGAATGGGCCGGGGGGAAAAGTCCTAGACCCATAAAATAATGCCTATAAAATTTATACCATTTAATGGCTACGCGTTTAAGTAATTATATGGAATATATTCATTTTATCTTATCTCTTTCAACATAATAAATAACGAAATAAACGAGGTTTGTAGAGACAAAGTAGTCTCTTTGTAGTATTTACAACTCATATAATACTTCATAGTCACGTTTACTGCGAAATATGTCGAAAAGAGAATAAATTATGCGTTAATATTGCAAAAGTCTAAACTGTCAGGATTCTCGTGGCGTTGTAGTACTTGCAAAAGAAAAGAGTCCGTGTTAAAGGATAGTTTTCTCTCGAGGTCGAAGATATGTCCTCGGAAATTCATTTACCTCGTGTGGCCTAGCCTACTATTGAGCTACGCAAAGTCCACTTCATCTAATTAATGCAACATTTAGACATTGCAACGCACACAGCGTTTGACTTTTATCAGTTTTTCGGAGACAGTTGCTCCCATAAATTACTACAAAGTGATGTTACACTTCCACGTAAAATTTTGAGACAAACTAATATCGTTAAAAGACATTTAATTTAATATTGCAAATATAAATTCGTTCCCACTTGTTAACTCTAGTACTATTTGTTCTTTGCTTATGTAATTAGTACTAATTACATCAATCATAATTATAAGCCACGCATACAATATAGTTTGTTTTGAAATCGATAAGAAAAACTACAAAAACTAGCGTCCCGTGTTCTGCAATAATTGCGCCGTCTGCTTAACCCAGATAATCTTCCTCGGGTGACCATATTCGCGCGATGAGAGTAGCAATAATTGCTCAAAGCCATGATTGTCCATCTTTCAGGAAAAAGGTTTAGACTGCCAGACACAGCGACATAATTATTCTTTCGTGCATGTGAATTCATTTTAACGATTCTCTGTCATAACTGACGAAGGTCATTATCATGGGAAACTCTACTTAGTCTTGTCTGTTAGGAGGCAGTTCCATTGCATTTCAACATTTCTATGACCGCCAACAAGCATAGGTATATCCATGAACCTTTAACTGCATCTTCCTCTGGCGGATGACTATCCGCGCCTCAGATTCGCACTTTGGTGTGACCTTGCGCGCGTAAGAAATTGATGCAATAATAATAATATTTATTCAATATGTAAATCTATATAGCGCCCCTCCATGGCTGCTACTCAGGAGCGCTCCCGAACCAACATTTTCTTAATAGGACGGTTTTAAAGCTGTGGCGACAGCCTATGACAATAAGGACTGTGACAGAGATCTCTAATAATATTATGCATAGTGCAATACGTGATGATTATTATTATTATAATAAAAGTTAACGTTATCATATGACAGCATGGGGCGTTGACTTCAGGGCAAAGTAATAATTGTACAGAGCAGCAAAAATATACTTATAGCATCAGTTCAACAGAAAGAAAAGGTGTCTACGCGGAACTTTACAGTCTAAATCATATTCAGTTTTTAGACAACATTATATAAATATAATTATGGTCGCCATAGGTCGTGAACGTTGATTTTCTCTGCGAATTATCAACAAATCCTTGAAAACAGTTATAAATTTATATGAATATGGTAAAGTTATAAACCTTATGTAATAAAGGTGTCTAATACGAGCAGTATTTTATCCTTTGCTTTAAATAATACTATCCGTACCGTGATCCAGGCGCTGAAACTCCGCCACCAGTCACACTCTGCCAGTGCCAGTCCAAAGCCTGGATAAAGGAGGAGGGCGTCGCTAATATCAAAGTGACGTTAAACTGCAACTACCACCACCACACGGCGTTGCCCGTGAAATCTTAATTTCTCGCTCCACCCTCCCCGCCCCAATCCTGCCCCGAACTCCACCTGCCCTTCGTCTACCACGCACTCCTCCCATTTCCACCCCACTTCATAATTTTGAGATTTATTTTGCATACGTATTTTTTTATACCTCTCTCCTCAGTCTTACCCAATCGTACGCAAATCCCCTTAATCCGGTCACCCTCTCCCTTCCTGCGTACTTAAGAAAATGGACGATTCCTTTCCGTGAATCGTTTGCAGAATGGTGTGACGTGTTGAATTGATTGCTTTGTTGAGTCTTCGTCTGCGTGGTGGTTTTTCAGTCAAACATGTTCAATGTACGATTGTAGGCCTACATATAGGTTTATATCAGGCGTCAGAAAGTCGTAACGTCCCATCTAACTATGAAAACTCTCTAGTTTTGATCGATCGTCAGCAGTAGTCAGGTCCCACCAGGCAGG
The DNA here is from genome assembly GCA_949752735.1 of Lumbricus terrestris. Classification (NCBI taxonomy): domain Eukaryota; kingdom Metazoa; phylum Annelida; class Clitellata; order Crassiclitellata; family Lumbricidae; genus Lumbricus; species Lumbricus terrestris. Next base: position 3,285,661 of record OX457048.1, on the reverse strand, counting down.
GGCAGCGTAGAGGAGGCGCGCTGTTGTTGTAGCTCTGGCAACATTGTGTAGGGCACTTGGTGGCAGACCATGAGCTCTTAGGACGCTCAAGGCGTAGATGGATGAAGAGCAGGAACTCAGGACACGACTGACATGCGACGAAGCCCGTAAGTCTCTGCTGATGGTTACACCGACAACAACCATGCAGTCAACCCTCTCAAGGTCTGGCAGCGGATGAGGAAGGCCAGCCCCATTTGAACGCCGGTTGAAAATCATCTCACGCGACTTTGTTGGATTAACTTTTAAATGGTTCCTGGCATGGGCGCCGACTCTGCGAGGCCCGTGAGGGCTCAGCACCACCAGAAATTGGCCATGCGAGGCCCGCCTATGCATGGGCACTACCAGAAATCAGCCAACAATATGTGCTTTTTATGATATTATTTCTCTGTTGGCATTACAATGTCTATAAAAATCATTGCGTCTTTTACATATTTTCTTTTATCTCAGTTCGTCTGCCTTACTATTGTTCCAGTTTTACCCCGTCCGGTAGTCTGAACTCCATACGAATACGAGGAAAGCCTAGAAAATTTAATCATGCTCATTCGGTCCGCTTCAGTCATTTTTTTATTACGGACGAAGACGACGATTTAATGACTGTTTCTTTTTATTGTAGGCCTACATGCTAGGCTATAGGTCTATAATGATCCTCACTGCGCGAGAATCAACTCCCAGCATCACAAAAGCTGGATATTTTTGTCTGCGTTAATTAGCAAATCAGCCTTGACTAAATTGTCTGAAAACTATTTGAAAAACTGTTTTTCACAAAGTTAACCCTCATCCGCACAAGGGAGGGTCTGGCCAGACCCCCCTCCATATATTTGCTGCATAACTTTTTTGGAAGTGATATTTTCTCAGATTGCTTTTAGGACTTTGTTCCTATATTACTGAGCTACAATTAGCACGTCTAAACGATCAAATCGGTTTAGTGTTAAGGAAGTTCTGAAGATAATACTGACCGAGATTACAATGATATGACAGTTTGGACAGTGAGAGCAACTATAAAGAATGTGGACATGAAGAGATGCCAATGCCTGATAAACAACATTCAGATGTTTCTTCTGATAAAAGACAATGTGAAATTGAATATGATTATAAACACGATGATGAGACGGGACCTGATAGAGAAGATAATGATGACGAAATTGTTTATACTGATGAAGCCGAGAGACCTAAATTAGGCCTATAGGCTAAATACAAGTAAAGATCCGGATAATTTTGGGCAGTCAAAAGCAATGCCAAGAGGACGTGCTCTGTTGCACAATGCAGTAACAGAAGATGTGAAATAAAATAATACGGACACTTTGAGAATATTCAAGATGGTTTTTGACAGTTTTATAACAACCGAGATGAAAGACATCATCATTCGACATACAAACCCGAAGGCAACAGCTAACGGACTATAATGTGTGATACATGTTTACATTTTAGGTTTAGTCCCATTCCATTGTTTTTTATAGATATTTTCTATAGAAAACAGTCATGTTGACTATGATCATAAGAGCATTCAGTACTAATTTTACTAAAATTATGGTTTTGTTTATTTTTATTTACAAATTTTATGGATAGACAACTATTGCGACGATGAACATGCATGACAAACCGTCACAATTAGTGTAATTAGGCATTTAATTTCAAAATCATCATAAAAAATGATTTATATTGCATAAAGAGACTGATAGATTGTTGTTTTGAGTTACTTTGATATCATCTTACAAAATTGGCATATAAAAATTACTATTTTCTATGAAAAACCCACATAAAAACGGGGGTCCAGACCCCCCTTGTTCAAATTAAGTTGCATTTTAGCTCGTTCGGATGAGGGTTAATATTGGCTCACTAAATAGTGGTTAATGTAGACAGAAAATTTTGATTTCTTGTGCAAAATTTGAATCTGTTGAGTGTTGACCTAATTAGGGAAGAGTGCTCCAAGATGCACATATAGCCTACTAACGAAGATTGTGCTTTTCTTCTGTGTGAATTTCAAGAGAAGTACATGTTAACTCAAAAAGTGATCAAATTTTTAAGCAATTGGGAAGAGCATGTATTGAAGTCTTAGACCTATATCATATCTTTAAACAATGAACTAACGGAAAATTTTGCTGAGATAACAGCTTAAATTGTCACTATTTCATGTTGTGTGGAAATTTTTTTAAACAGCAACAAGGATGCTTTTCAAGTCTTAAACCACGACAATTTCGTGAAAATGACAAACTGAGACGCTACCATCGCAGTGTGGCAAGAAAATTTCGAAAATGGTTAGGAACACATCCTCTACCCAAGTCCCTTCGGCCCTTCCCTGCTCGGCAATCGTTCTTTGACCGCGAGCTCTTCCCCTAAAGTCTCCGCCTATGAACAGAGGTAATTTCAATAACTCTCCCATCAAAAAAGGCTCGGATTTCTTTCACATTCCTTTGGGCACTCACACTTTTCGGGTCAAGTCGGCGCCTATGGTTCCTGCAGTATACGGACCTACTATTATCTGTCTCGTTTTGGGTCTAACATCTATCGATTTATATAGCGCCTCTTCCAGAGTGACTATACAGAGGCGATCTCAGCACGTCTACCCTGGTGGATAGAGAAATATCTTTTGATATTAAGTGCAATGATGGAAACGAATCACCAATTAAGCCTTTCTGGAGAGGAAGGTAATTTCTATTGGAGGTCTCACCCACACACCAAATTAATAGACAATGCATACAGTGCAGAATCGAATTTTGGTCTCAGAGTGATTGGCTACTTTACCTTGCAAATAAAACTGTCAGCGATCATGTTGGCATTCTTTCATTTCTGCATTTAACGTTGTAATATCACATGAAAGTTCGTCGAAATTGCGAAGCTCGGTGTAACGAAATTTCAACATGGGTTTTAAATTTATAGTTGTTGTAGAACGCGTGTTGCAGGTGTCTAAGACGTACGATATGAAACTGTATGTGAAAGCACATGGAAGTCCATTCAATTGTTATTTTCTAACTTTTCTTTCAATCAAATGCAATTCAGTTGATAAGAACAATTTATATTTTTTAGTGTCACAGCAAAGATTATTAGTGTCTTACTCCTCCTTTTGTGGCCTTTGGACAGAAGCCACCAAAGTAATAAGTATGGTCTTTCTTTCTAGATATGTGAGGGCTTTGTGGACGCCAAACGCAGTTGACATCAACATTACTTTTCAGGAAATGACGATCTATAGTATTAACTACAGCTCATGATTACAACTTTACATTTATGGAAATTACAATCTATAGTTTAACTTCATGATTACAAGAACCGTTGTTGCGACAGAAATCGTCTTGGCATAATTATTGAAGTTCTATTGCTTACTTGAAATCTGATGAAAAATAATTTATGCATAAATTGAAAACGGATTGATTAAGCGACTTCTTGTATCTAGGCCTAAACAGAATATGGATCGATGAGAAGGGTCTTTCCAAACTATAGAATTTAACCCTCATCCGAACAAGCTAAAATGCAACTTATTTTGAACAAGGGGGGGTCTGGCCAGACCCCCGTTTTGATGTGGGTTTTCCCATAGGAAATAGGAATTTTTATGCCAATTTTGTAAGATGATATCAGTGTAACTCAAAGCAACAATGTACCAGTCTCTTTATGTAATATAACTCATTTTTTATGATGAATTTGAAATTAAATGCTTACTTACACTAATTGTGACGGTTTGTCATACATGTTTATCGTCGCAATAGCTGTCTATTTATAAAATTTGGAAATTAAAATAAAGAAACCATAATTTTAGCAAAATTGAATAGAATGCTTTTTTGATCAGAGTCACTGTTTTCTAGAAAATATCTATAAAAAATAATGGAATGGGACCAAACCTAAAATGTAAACATGTATCACACATAGTCCGTTGGCTGTTGCTTTCGGGTTTGTATGTCGAATGATGATGCCTTTCATCTCGGCTGTTATAAAACTGTAAAAAACTATCTTGAATATTCTCAAAGTGTCCGTATAATATTATTCCACATCTTCTGTTACTGCATTGTGCAACAGAGCACGTCCAATTGGCAATGCTTTTGAGTGCCAAAAAAATATCCGTATCTTTACTTGTATTTAGCCTATTATTTAGGTCTCTCGGCTTCATCAGTGTAAGCAATTTTGGCATCATTATCTTCACTACCAGGTCTTGTCTCATCATCGTGTTTATCATCATTTCAAATTTCACATTGTTTTCATCAGAAGAAACACCTGAATGCTGTTCATCAGGCATTGGCATCTCTTCATGTCCACATTCTTTATAGTTGTTCTCCCTGTCCAAACTGTCATCATTGTAGTCTCGGTCAGTATCATCCTCAGAACTTCCATATCACTAAACCGATTTGGTCGTTTAGATGTGCTAATTGTAGCTCGGTAATATAGGAACAAAGTCATAAAAGCAATCTGAGAAAATATCACTCCTAAAAAAGTTATGCCGCAAATATATGAAGGGGGGTCTGGCCAGACCCCCCTTGTTCGGATGAGGGTTAAATTGGTTAGCAGTCATAATTATATCCAACTTCACGCATTGAATATAACATCGGTGCTCTGGCTCTGCTATGCCAATCTTGGTTTTGCACCAGACTACAGAATACCTGCACGAGCTCTGTTGCTCCATATTTTTTCAAGACCATCACTCATCTGCTATGCACAGTGGTGTGTTCCTGGTTCCATTCGCAGGAACTGCAACCATTCAGAATCGATCGTTTTCTGTAGTGTGCTCAGTTGTCTGAAATGGTCTCCCACAGGAGCAATGTCTGCTTCATGGGGCCCTTACTGAAGCACTTAAAACATAAAACTAAAAACTATGACGTGCTAGAGTTGGCAGCGTTTCTGAGTAGCCTCTTTTAAGAAGCGCTAAATAAATTATTTAATGAATGATGGACATCGCTTTTGCTTTCTTTACCAATATGCAGTCATGGGCGCCCGCAGAAATTTTTGCAGGGGGGGGCAACATTTTTAAGGTGGTCACGGTTAAATTTCTTAGTCGCAAGAGCTTAAAAATTGCAAAGATGGGAAGTGAGAACACGGATATTTTTCAAAGAGGTTTCTTAATGCATATTTCTCAGTTTCATTTTGTGTAGGCCTATCATTTTCAATATGAATAGTTTTCTTAGTGCGAAGAAATTTATTAAAAAATCAAAAGTAGAATGTTAAAAAGTAGGTTTTTGAAGGGGCGCTATATAATGAATGAATGAAAAAATGGACGAAAAGCAGGTATAAGTTTTAAAGGGGCAAGTGCTCCTTCAAGTTACTTCTGTATTTTAATAATAATTTCTAAACTTCTAAAGTGCCACTCCAAAGTCAATTGTAGGGCACCAGCTTATTCAGAAGCACTGCATCGAATCAGCAGGCTGTTCAAAGGGTAGTCAAGTAAGAGGTCCGAGTCTGGTAGCCAGTGGGTCAGATGTTAATGCAGGTGTCGTTTAGGAAGGTGGAGGATCCCGAGGATCGGAAGAATGAGGTATCAATTCTTTTGAACAGAAGGGTTGGTTGTGGGAGAAAATCTCAAGGTCTGATAACCAGAGTCAATAACTCAAGTTTCTCTACAGCTTGACCTACCTAAATTCTGTACTGGCAGCATACAAATGGACAAAATGCGACCTGACTTAAAAGCAGACTTGATTCCATAACGCTGGTGAATATTTAGATCTCTCTAACTTAATTTCAATGGGCTGTTGATAAATTTCAAATTTTTACATTCGTGTAATTTTATCGATAATTAATTTTTGTGCAGTTATGAAAAATTGCATTAGCCTACAGCGAGATCCCAGACAAGTAGACCATAATCGATAGGAATAGGCCTACTATTTGAACGGGTACCCGCAGAAGGGCTAAAAGTTATTGTTACCATTTTCAGCAAGATCGTGAAAAAATGCAAGGCAGAAAATTAAGAGCTTTTTAGTTTCTAGAGAGAATTCTATACTTAAATTTGAGACTTTCACTGAAGTGTATAATTCGTAACATTAGTATTTCAATGGAAAGAAATTTCTTTAACCCCAAAAGTAGTAATTAAAAAATAGGTGCCCATTTTCCAGGGGGGGGCAAGTGCCCCTCCTTGCCCCTATGTGCGGGCGCCCATGCATGCAGTGTACCAAATGACGGCTATAATAGTTTCGACTCTTCCGCACCAGTTAAAATAGAATGGATGTATGCAGGGTTTAACCACAGCTTATGACAACAGAGGCCGTTGCCGTCGACAACGATTGGTTTGACATAATAATAATTATAGCCTCTCTTAACCGATAGATTTGAATTGTTTCGCATTATGGATTTTAAACGAAATTTGCTGTATTTTTAGCGTTTGAAACAAGCGTATAAAAGGTATCTATGTGACGACACGTTGTTTTCTATTGTTAATCGAGGGATATAATTAAGTTCGTCAATTCTCCGAAATTCGTTTCCAAACTATAAGCTTAGTAATGGTGATTATGCGAAACTGATGTCTATAACGTCTGTAAAATGCGTTTATAAGATTTTAAAACCGATCAATATAATTTACCATATTTTAAAGCCAATCTGTTTTGCTTATTATTGATACACTTATTCATTGTATTGATATTTAACGTCACATTATAGATCGTAGGTCAGTACATATAGAACGCTTCTGAGTTAATATCTGAAGAGGCGCTATATCAATTCTAGAAATGAATGAATCTTGAAAATACCGACAACGCAGATATTGCCTTTATCAATACAATTATATCAACGTCTTACCGTCTTACGCCCAAACGTCAGATGCATCGTTAAACACCTTTAAAACGTTTACTCATTGTGTGATAAATAAATAAATAAATAAATATATATATATATATATATAAACTGGTTCAGTACCTTGCTATATCAAGTGCTGTAATATACCGAGCAAATTTCTGTCCAGGGTAACGGCCTCTGTTGTCATAGACCCTGGTCAAATCGAATCCATCCAAAAATCATATTAAGTTATAACCGCTATCAGTTTTTCTGTTGGACGACACTGTGTCATAACGATAACCATGCATTAAAGTCGCCCTCCTACTTTTATCATGCTTGGGACTGTCACCACACGAACATGATTAGAGTTAAAGTGGGTTTTAAAACTCGAACAACAGGCTGATAAAATTTGTTGAGAAAATATAAGCCGAGCTTTCCTTGCAACATGTTCATCAGTGACTCCAGTGGTCAATGACATCTCGTGTCTATTACGTATTTCCCCTCCTTTTTTCCTGACTTGAGACTGGCACCACAAGCGACTGTTGTACGACTAACCGCACAACCAGAGATAAGCAAATTCATGTTTTTTTGCATTTAAGTTACTGTTAACTTTGCGTCCTAGAAAAGGGAACATTAAATTCTATCTTTCAGTAACTCTTTCGTGCAGGTACTAGGCCCTATATATTTTAAAGACGCTGTTTCGAAAGTAACGAAGGAAATTATCGCTGCCCTCCTACATGATTCTCTATTTGGATTGGCACCACTGATGTGATGGAGTTTCATTGGATTTCGAGTAGTTTCTGACCTTAATTTAAAGGGGCCGATAGAGCCGTTCGTGCTCTGGTTGACTAAGAATTTAACGCTTATCGCGAATTTATCACATCAGAGGAATGAGTATTAAAGGTGTCTAAAATGTGCAGTCGTGTATTGTTTCAGTAATTGAATTTTTAACCGATATCTTATGTTTGTTTGTATGTGCACCTGTCATAGCGCCCCTTCCAGCTCTCTACTCAGAGACGCTCCCAACTACAGAGCGGACACTGCATCGGAGTTTCACGACGAAGTGCTAAGCAGTTGCGAGTGTAGGACTTGCCCAAGGTACCTACGCGGCGACTTGAGGTGGAATCGAACCTGCAACATTCCGGCTGCAAGGCGACGAACATACCCACTACACCACCGTCGTTGTAATCGACCTTTACACATCATGGCACATACAATATACATGGTCGGGTGAGTGATTTCGACAACATGGTTAATGTCGACGACAGAATTTGTTTCTTGGCATATCGAATCTGAGCCGGGCATTTGTCATGGAATGGCCTTCCTGGTGCACGGTCAAAAGCGCGCAGGACAAAAGCGCGCAGACAAAAGCGCGCAATACAAAAGCGCGAACCGACAAATGCGCGCAACAGGAACAATGAAATCGAATGACCATTTAATATAACCACAACATCGTCAGAGACGGTTGTTAAAAGTAGATGAAAAAAAGCATGTGGCGTAAGGTTCAAGACCTCTCTCTTGCCGCAGCCTATCGATCGTGACGACGAAAATATACGCCTTCACGCTGGATGAAGGTTAGCTATAGGTGAAATGGAAGCTGGATGAAGGTTCGCTGTAGGTGAAATGGAAGCTGGATGAAGGTTCTCTATAGATGAAATAGAAGCTGGATGAAGGTTCGCTATAGGTGAAATGGAAGCTGGATGAAGGTTAGAGAAATGGAAGCTGGATGAAGGTTCTCTATAGATGAAATAGAAGCCGGATGAAGGTTCGCTATAGGTGAAATGGAAGCTGGATGAAGGTTAGAGAAATGGAAGCCGGATGAAGGTTCTCTATAGGTGAAATGAAAACTGAATGAGGCTCGAAATTTCGATTTCTTTGTTCCTGTTGCGCGCATTTGTCGATTAGCGCTGTTGTCTTGCGCGCATATGTCGCTGCGCGCATTTGTCTGCGCGCTTTTGTCCTGCGCGCTTTTGTCGGCGTGTCGGCCTTCCTATTCTTACACGGCAAAATTCTTCCCCGTATCCTCTTGCTCTCCCGATACGTTTCTTCTCCTGCGGTGCTTGCGTGTTATAAACATCTGAATAGAGTATGCTACGACTCCTGCGAGTGGTGCACTGTATAAAATAATATTTAGATGCTATTCGATTTTGCAGGTCTTGGAATTTTCATTTCAGTGTACACGTATCATGGTAGTCAACTGAAATCATGGTCCGTGGATATTAATTAAAGGTCGTACTAAATGAAATTAAAAGAATGATTCATTGGACGCATTTCTTCCCAAATTTCTATTTGTGAAGAGATGGATGTTAAAGGTGTCTAAGTGGATTAATTATTCGTAAGTTTATCGTCTTTTTTTACATCAATCATTATTACGGACTTGGATGAAAATATGCAAATGCTTATGGATGGATCCGATTTGACCAGGGTCTATGACAACAGAGGCCGTTACCATGGACAGAAATTTGATCGACATATGACAGCACTTAAGAGCTTTTTGATGTCTTTATGGATGGATGGATCCGATTTGACCAGGGTCTATGACAACAGAGCTCGGCGTATTATGGCACTTGAGAGCGATTACAGTAAGTATATGGACCAATTTTTTTTCAATGAAAAAAGACTTATAACATCCAATAAATACCATCTAAAGGTGTCTAAACGAAGATTCACAATTTCACCATTTAAAAGAACATTTAAAACCCTTAGGAACACTCGAAGTCACTAAATAAATTCGAGTTGCCTTTCTCTGTACATTGCTTATGACACCTAACACAATTGAAGTCTTTTTAAATTTTGATTGCAGTATACAGTTTTCAATATACGCATTTTTCAATAAATGGGATAAAACGGTATATCCCCCGGTTAGTCTAGACCCGTTAAATCCAACCGGGGGATAGATTAATTCAGCCCACCGGATAGCTTTAAGAGGGGATAGATTATAACGTGTGACCGGTGACTTTTCCCTACAGCTGAATTTTTTTTTTTAATTGGTAAGATAATTTGAAAATTAAGACGCTTGAGAGAAGCCTTTTAAGATTCTCACTCTGATCCTCATAAATGAAAACAGGGGCGGATACAGGAAGCAAATCCGGCCATGGCCCACACTGAAAAACGGGCATAGAACGTGGTCCCTTATTAGGTTTAAAAAAACTTTAAAATCCGGCCATGGCCCACACTGAAACTAAAAACTTCCTGGTTGTCCAGTTCTACAATTTTCTTTAAAAATTGTATGCACTCTGCTTGTGTTCTTTGTGAATGCACCGAGAACAGGTCCAGCCCTAGGGTCTGCGTGGAACTGGGCAATTTAGGGTCTAAGTGGAACGGGGAAATTTACATTTAGAAACCTCTTTGAAAATATCCATGTTCTAAATTTCCTGCATTGCATTTTTTAAAGTCTCGCTAAAAATATCACAATACCATAGAGCATTGCCCTCTCCTGCAAAAATGTATTCGGACGTCCAAGTGCAAATTTGAAGCAAAATGAGTTAACAATTGCTGTTTTCTGGAGACAATTCTACATGTGGGCCTTGACTACAACAGTAGCAGTGACTCGCTTTAGCGAAGTCTTGCTCTTCCAAAATCACCCTATTATGGATCTAACATTGACGTGGCAAATTGACTGCAAGCATATAGAATACATATTATGGTTGTTATGCAACGTAACCATTGTTAATCTGGGCAAAGAACAAAAAAATATTGCCAGTAGCGAGGGGTCCTGGAAGCGCTGGACCCAAGGCAGCTGCCTCGCTCGCCTTGCCCTAAGGCCAGGTCTGACCGAGCAGTAATTACCCAAGAAGTTCTTCTAAATTTCTATCAAAACAACCACAAATTAAGCTATCCCTTACAAAAATTTAGTTCGCAGGTTTTCTTTATCATAAAATTTATCGGTTTCGCTGCGACAACAAAACAAACAAAACTTCCGAGTGAGGCCAACCCTCAAAAAGCTTGGATGTAGTCACACCCATTATCTATAATAATTATTATTATCAATGAGCCAATTTTCCTCGGCTTCTGTTATTTCTTCGATTTTAACCCATTATTGCCCAGCGTCCGTTATAAACTTATCAACTGCATATAATGACCAGCACTATAGTTTCAAAACGAATTATGGGCCAATTGATAATTATTAATGAAGTTAAAGCCCCTCGGCAGCCCACACAAGAGATCGAATAGAGATAGAAACTAATGTGTTGTCACATAAACACCTTTTATCTGCTTCTATCATGCGATATAATTACAACAAATCTCGTTAAAACGCTAGAATGCGCGCGAGCCCTTCGGACTAAAACGAAAGAGTCGAAGCTATTTACTGTCATTTGGCAGAATTCAAAAACCATAAAAAGCAATGTCTATCATTCATTCAAGAATTTATATAGCGCTTGCTAAAGGTGACTGCTCAGAAGTGCTTCTGACTCTAGCACGGCAAAAGGCACAGCTTTGAGTTTAGTTTTAAAAACACTGTAGTAAGAGCCAGATGAAGCTTTCGGAGCCCATAACAGACCACTAGATTCACGACGGAAAAGGCTCGATTGGGAAGGGGCGGATTAAGAAATTTTCGAAAAGCCCAATTTTTTAAGTCATACAGGTCAAAATGTCTTAGAAATATTTTTAATTTCCCTGCCGAAAATAACTGACGACCTTTTTTTACTCATTTTATCATTGTATCGACGAAATCTCTCCAACATGATGCATCATTTTTTCAAGCCAATCCCAAATAATAAGTTTTTAGTAGTATCCTACTTTTCTCGCTCCATTGAAGTTATAGAATAATGATCGATGTGACAGCTTAATTATACAGATCGTCTTAGACACCTTTACTACAGTAGACACGTGCGAAATATATAGACAATTGTGAATCAAAATGTTATCTTATCAGTATGCATTTTACCGTCAACGACCATTGATGTCATAATTATGACGACGTTAAATATTGGAACAAAAAATGTTATCTTTCATTCAGTAGAGACTAAATGGCGTTATAGTCGGCGTAAGCGATGCTGTTAGTGGTTATTAGCTGTTCACAGACATAGAAAGAATGCCTCCCAGCTTAAGCCAGTCCAAATGGTCAAATAAGGAGGAGGGTGATTCCAATGATCGTCTGTAGTCTCTACAAGGGGTCAATTTACAGAAGTCATCATTCAATGCATTATAATCTCGTGTGACGTGAAAGATGAGGTAAGAAGCGCTGAAATAATTTATACTAGAACAATCTCGTTCAGTTTATTATGTCATACGTGGCCACCCTGATTGGGTGGGTGGTAGTTTCAGTCGGAAAGGGGTCACTTGCACTCCTAGTCATTGCAATTTTCCATACACACGCACACCACTTTCTAAGGGCTGGTAAAACCCCTGAATACAATTATAACCAAAATTCTCTGTCTTCTTGCTTCAATGTTTGGTTGCGTAGATGGTCCCTCCATTTGCTAGGCTAATAGTGACTCGTTTTCCATCACTAAACTCAACAGTTTTGTTACCAACCCTCGTATCGAGGATGGCTGAGAACAGAACACAGGACAAATGATTATAAGATTACTTTATAATGAATCTTGTGTTGCCATCCTTGAGTAGTTAAAGTCGACCTAGACCTATGCAAAAAGTTCCTAAAGGGTGTTTATCAAATTATCATTTGGCTGTATTACTCAACTTTATATTGCATTGAAAATGCCTCTGAAAGGTGTTTAATATGAGCACCGTATTTGATTATAGGGCGCAATATGTTGCTATAATATTGGAATGAACGGATTATCACAAGTTGTGTGTATGTGTGTGTGTGTGCACTTGCAGTTTAACGTCACTGTGTGGTAACAAAGATCATTAGCGAAGCCCTCCTCTTTTATCCAGGCTTGGGACTAGCACCGGCAGATTGCGACCAGTGGCGGAGTTGATCACAAGTTATTACAGAAGTCGAATATAACTGTCAGCAACCATGCAAGGCGTCAATCACGTTCTAATTCTGATTTAACCATCGCCATCTGTCGAATGGAAAGTTTGAATGGACTCTTGTGAGGGTAGCGGGAAGCGCTTCCGCATCCGTGCTATCTTTGCCCCAGAGGTTAGCCATTACCCTAATCCCTTCATGCAGAGTTTAATGGCAGATTACGACAATAAAGTCATCAGCGATCGTGTTGGCATTGATCAAAAGTATCTCTATAAGTATTGGTTGTGTGGCGTGCTTGTAAGACTTGATATACTACCGTGAGAGTGCCTATGAAAAATGTTCTTCTCGCTATAGCCTGAAGGCGTTAACTAAGAACAAAAGGTTCAGCTCTGAGCAAATAATACTTGTAAACTGAATGAAGTTACCGCGTAGTTCAAGTAGAGTCAACGTAAAAACCCGGATAATGCTGTAAGGGCTAAGAACTCAACCGCACAGCTTTCTAATTCGACACCTTTAAGACGCTTTATTAAATGTTATAAATATGTCACGTCGTAGTCGATTATTGCTCTTATCGATCATTTTCCTCTTGCTGGTTAATTTCGTAACTGTCGTTTTGCTGGCGATGCAATCCCAAGCGTAGAACTGTAGATACAGAAAAGAGATGATGTCAGCGGAAAATCACAGCTTTAATTGGAAATCTAAGATATTATGCTTCTTCATTTGAACACTTTCTTCAGCAGTCACATTAAATCACTTGATAATTGTGTTTAGGGCAACGTCAATGTCAGTTCAAATAAGACACCTTTAATAAATTGTTCCACTTCATTACAATTAGCCCCGTTCTTGAACTGTTTGTTCGTATCATAACAACCCTGTAAGCTAACCATCACTTCTAATTCGATGCAACTATTCAAAGACATCTTCCTATTGACGGCGACAGAATATTTTCTGATTAGGTCTCGCAGTTCTCGTATAATATACTGCAAGTTGTGCTGGTGTAAGTAGCATAAATAAATCTGACTTTTAATGAATACACTACAGAACTGCAGCATGCGAAAACGAATTCTGGTGTCATAAGCTGTCGTTAAACTACACTAGATGATAGATCCACCCATCCAAACACTGTGCCACTACTGCAGGGATTCTGATAGCGACAGTCAAAAGTGCAGATTATATTAAACTATGGCGACGTCAATCATCGAAGACAGAAACACAATGTCGCTAAAGAACGACTTTGTGGGACGCGGGTATGTTCGTCGCCTTGCAGCCGAAGGGTTGTGGGTTCAAATCCACATCAAGTCGCTGCGTAAGGACCTTGGGCAAATCCTTCACTCGCAATTGACCAGCGCTTCGGCGTGAAACTCCGATGCAGTGTCCGCTCTGTAGTCTGGAGCACCTCTGAATAGAGAGCTTTATGGGACGCTATGACAAGTGCGCATACAAACAAACAAATATGGAAATTATCAGCATGTTGAGTAAGTGGAGTGAAAAAACATAAAACAAGAAACAAGTGCGCGTACACACAAACAAACTAAACAACTAATAAACATGCAAAAAGAACCACACGCATAATACACCTCTGTTTAGTCTATTAGTTGCCCTCTAAATACTGAAAAGACTTGGCTGTCTTTGTGATATAAAACGATTTTGTGCAGTTGTAAAAGCCTTCTTGTGCAGTGATAACCATTAGAAAAAGGTAACTGGAGCCGTTTCAAGCGGAACGAAGGGCATGTGCAGTGGATAATAAGAAGCTGGAAGATCAACCAATTTTGGAAATTCAAAGGACATGAACAAAAAAGGTCATAAAAAATTATAAGATTTTATACGCTACGAATTTAGACAATTTTGGAAATTCTGCCAAACGACTAATATGAGGATCGTCAGATATTTTTTCTCAGACGACTTGCGACATTTTTTGGAAAAATTTGTCACAAACGCCAAAAACTATTCCCTATTATTGAGTTCTAAAAAAATTCTTTAAAAATGCTCTACTTGGGGAGTTACACATTACTCGCTTTTCTGTATTTATAGTATCGATAAAATGCGTATTAAAGGTGTCTAAGAAATGCACTTCATCCTTAACTGCACAGTTAAGGAACGTAAACCATCCTAGCCCTAACGGTTCAATAGTAATCTTCCTTTATTTTGTGGGACGCGTCGGTGTAGTTGGCATGTACATATATCCTTGCAGCCGGAATGTCACAGGTTCGAATACCCCTCAAGTCGCCACGTAGGGACCTTGACCTTCTCGGGGTAGCCCCCTCTTATTTTCGGGCATTGTGTAACTTGGTCTCCACTCTTCCTGGCCGCTCTGCCCTTCGATCTGCTGCCAATGGCCTTCTAGTTGTCCCGCGCATGCGTGGAGCTACGGCCCAGTCCAGAAGCTTCGCATATCTTGGTCCTACTTGTTGGAACCGCCTTCCTCACAAGCTACGTTCTGAGCTTCTTGGCCTTTCTCTTCCCCTGTTTCGTAAACGTCTGAAAACTATACTATTTGTTAGCGGTGAGCACTAGCTTGGGTCGGGAGCGCCACTGAATTTGTGAGCGGCGCTATATAAATGTTCAATTACTATTACTATTACTATTACTATTACTATTGGCAACTCCTTTACTCGCAGTTGCTATTTGCGCTTCGGCGTGAAACTCCGAAGCAGTGTCCGCTCTGCAGTCGGGAGCGCCTCTGAGTGGTGCGCTTGAAGGGCGCTATAACAAGTGCACATACAAAAAAACACTGGCGAGGAGTGCGAGATGTACTGAGATCGAACCCCGTAGGGCAACGTACTTTGTAGTCTGCTATTAGCGCCGTGTATTGCACACTGTCTGTTCTGTTAGTAGTTAAGATTGATGTTTATTAAGATTGTTGCATAACTTGTACAGTCATGTGCTGCGCAGTGCATTTGCAGGCGTTAATTTTAAGCAAAGTATTTCTATTATTATAATATTATGTCAATGACCAAAATATTGGTCTGCTTCCTTCGATATTATGTCCCTGTCGGAATTCCTAATTACTGAAAATTTCATGCGTTTGTTTTATTTATATCGTAAGAAGAATGAATGTTGAAGGTGTGTAATACAAGCACATATTGCAAACAAATACGAACACCGCAAAACCGAGACAAAACGGTTCCATGACATTTTAACGGACGACAAAAGAACGAGCGACAGTAGAACGGCGACAGTAGAATGGTGTATTAGATGACCGCTGAGACTATTGAACGGCCGGACTGTTCAACGGGCGACAGATGACCGGTGGACAGTTGATCGGTAAAGTTTGTAAAATTTAAAAGCAATCAAACATTTTTTGTCTTGGACTTGCAGGCCTGAAAATTCAATATCTACGGTGTGGGCATTCACCCAAGCAAGCATGCATGCACGTCAAAGCACGTTAACCCACGGGGTACCAAGTGTGGGGGTGGCTACCACCACCACCTAGGTTTTTCCCAAATCAAACTTGTTCCGTTTGGAATAAAGTTTTGACGTTTTAGGTAGCTATAGAAGGTTCATTGGCACACATTTGAGCTATTTTTTTATGATATACCACATCAGGTATCCGAAGTATTGCAGTTTCTTTTTTGCACCCTCTCCAGCAGTCTCTGTTTCGGTCGCAGCTCCACCAAAATCGAGACATTCGACCTGCTTCATTCTTCTATACGTCATCATCTCAAATGCTGTCAACCTCCTTCAATCCGCCGCCTTCAGGGTCCATGCCTCACTTCCATACAACGCCACCGACCACACCATCGCCTCCATAACCCTCCTCTTCAGCAAATCACCGACCGACCGATCGTTCCACTACATAATAGTCCAACCGAATGTTTGTGCGAGTTTGTTGATTGTCTTCAATAGCAAATTGCAATTCTATGCGCAATTCCTTTCAGATATTCCAACAATGGTATGTTGCCGTAACGTAAACATGAGTACACATCAAAGTGCAAATAAAATACCCATAATACAGGAGTTCGCTGTTTGATCATACGAAGACGGCAGACATAATAGTACAAGTCAATCCACGCTGCGCGCACGCAAACATCCCGCGCGCAAACGACGAGCATTTTTCTGCGCTCAACTGACCGCGCGCAAATGACGGAGCGCAAACGTCCTGCGCGCAAACGACAGTGCGCCATTTTTCCCGCTCACGGACTGCAATGAAGCAGCGCCGAGCTTTATCCGTGGCTGGCCATGCAACCTGGAATGAGTTCCCTACAATTCGTCGACAAATACCTAATTAAATGGTCTGTCTGCCTCATTTATCACTGTTCATAAGTCTGTCTTATTCGACAGGGGTTGAACTGGAAGCACACCAGAGTAGTAAGGCAACAATGTAAGTGCGCTATATGAAATTGGTGCAATAAATAAATATATAAATAAATAAGTTAAATAATGGGGAAAATGAATAAATGATTAAATAAAATGCAGAAGCTGTGCAGTTCACTTCTGCACTGATTCACTTCCAGTGTACAGTAATTTAAAAGATTTCATGCGATGGTCTATTCAAAGAAAATGGAAGTCAGGAATCAAAACAAGTGGTTAATGTTTGACGTTGCTCTTTCATTAGTAAGGCGATTGAAGTCGCCTCCCTCCAAAGCGTTCGATGTGAGCCGAGTTGTCTTTGTTCGTCAATTTTGGCTTTATATGATACCGAATGCTGTTGTCGTAGACCTTTTTTGTTTTAATACAACTTACAGCGGTTTGACGATATATTCATATAATCAATCTCCATCGTTTAGAAGGTGTCTAAGTAAAATACAGTAGATTGATTTGTTTGGTCACATCTAAAAAAATTCTGATCACGCCTAACGTTTATCAACTTATGTGTCTATTAGAAACACATCAGGTCGTCATAAAATTTGTAGCCATCGTTGCCCTCTGCCTAAATCTAGAATTGGGCCTGGCGCCACCTAGGAATAGATCAGAAGTTTCGCTTTTCCTTCGTAAACACAGTAAAATGACGCTTCCTGATAACGAAAAGATTAGCATCGCCCTCCCTTTGATTCCAACCTTCGGACTGGCACCACAGGAATGCATAC
Source organism: Lumbricus terrestris (assembly GCA_949752735.1). Taxonomy (NCBI): domain Eukaryota; kingdom Metazoa; phylum Annelida; class Clitellata; order Crassiclitellata; family Lumbricidae; genus Lumbricus; species Lumbricus terrestris. The sequence goes on along the minus strand of OX457048.1, from coordinate 3,268,036 downwards.
ATATACTGTTTACGTCGTTTATCAATATCTTGCTTCATCCAACGACCGTTTACGCCAATCTTCGTTTATGAACAAAGTCGACTTTGGATGTATGGTACCGCCCAAAACACCTTTAAAACGTAGTCAAGCACTGTTATAATTTTGTAGTTTGCCAAAGAAATGTTTTTGGAGGAAAAGGGCTTATGTTGTCATAAACACTCGCGAAATCTGGATCCTCCTCCTTATAATTGTCTGCAACAACTACAATTCCCTATGTCAAACTCTTCTGCCCCTTATACTCATTCATTCATTCATTCATTCAATTATTTTTAAAGCGCCTCTACAAGGAAATTACTCATTGGCGCTCCCAACTCCATCGATGATCACGGCCAAACAGAACAGTTTTAAGTGCTTATAGAATGCGTCTAAGAGTGAACTAGGGAACAGGCGCAACGCAAGTGGTAGGACATTCCATACCACCGGGCCAACCACAGAAAAAGCACGACTCTGCATGATGGAGGAACATGTACGAGCAAACGGGACCAAGAGCACTCTCCTATTCGTACGTATGTGTGGTTTAACGACAGTCATGATAGTAATGTCGTTGACGAAGACCGGTAATATTATAGTTCAATGGATTTCTTATAGTAAGTGATTGACTAGAAACACAGCAACAACCATGTTATAAGCGAGAATGGTTTTCAGGACAGCTTTCTCGGTGTTGGACCCAAAAGAACGTCTCTTTCGATTTAAAGATGAAACGGATGCTATATGATACGACCGTTCACACAAGTATTGTCTTTATGAATGCAGTATTTTCAGAGCGGGATCCAGATTATTAGCCAATCTCTATCTGTCCGTTCTACTCACTTACTCTGTCTTCCATTTTGTTGATCGAATTGTATTATGTCCTTGAAGTAATCCTTCTCAATTAAGACTACCACTTTCGAACTGCTTATCCTCCCTACAATTCCCTACAATGAGCTAATATAAAAGCAAAAAACAAATATGCGCAAGACAAAAAGTCCACAAAATGTGTGCATCACAATGAAGCAATACGTATCATAACAAAGCAAAACAAAACTGCACGATTAAAATAACAATTGATATATATTTACAGATTTGACTAACATATGAAACCATCCACTATGACAAATAGAAAAATGCCATTTATATAATCCGACCTTTATAGTTATAATTCTTATCAACCGATACACTTCATTTTGAAACAAATGAATCGTCAGCAGGTTTTTAACAGAAATTTCATGTTTAAATATTTGACATTTATTTCTTAAAAACTTGGAAATATCTTCTTTTTTACAGTCAAGTAAGAGATGAGGAATTGTCTCCATCACGTGACAAGTATCACATTAACCGTTATAATGTCTTTTCATAATGTATAATCTTTGATTAGTATTTGCCACTCCTATACGTAATCTAGCAATCTGAACTTCCTCGTGCCTGTAAGGTTCGAGATATTTTATACTTGTATCCACAATTGGACAAATAGATTTATAAAAATGACCTTTATTATCGTTGCTATATTCTATTTGCCATTTATTTACTACATAAAGTTTAATCAATGCAACAATTTCTTGAAATTTAAGATATTTGGTAGAATTTATATGATCATAAGGCCTACTTAGAGCCAAATAATCTGACTTGGTAAGCAAATTCACTACAGATTCACTACACCAGGTCATTCAAAATATATAGCAGTAAAAAATATGTCTAAAAAAGGTGTCAAATACGATGTCTATAATTATTATCCAATTCTAGTGACATCTTGTGGCTATCATGCAATGACCATTAGGTCAAACTTCCTTCATTCATCGCCCAATGTTTAATTGGATCTATGCTTCTTCGCTCAGATGTGTCTTTGAATGGACGCAGCTTCAAAATAACAACGAAGTCGGCGGAAGCAATTGCATTTTGAAGGTCTATGCAATCTTTAACCACGCTGTGTAGTCTGTCTTTCTGACTCTCCGTATAGCCTACTGACCCTCCATCCATCGATTTAGTTTTTATTAAGCGCCTGTGAATATGCTGGTTCCCGCGACTTCGCTATTGTCGGCACTGTAGAAATCTCGTGATTACGATTTCCATGACGATTAATCAACGCCTTCTGCCGAATGAAAGGTTGAGAATTTTGTAGTGCGCCGGATAGCGATCGCGCGTCCGTGCGTATGTACAAGTACAAGTATGTATAATATACATAAGTGTATAATAAGTGTATATTATACACTTATTATAGCGACCCGGGAAGATTACTACTCAGATTTGTTCCCGACTTTACTGCGCGGTCACTCAATCGAAGTTTCACGCAGAAGCACACGAGCAATTGCGATTGAGTGACTTGCTCAGGGTTCATACGCGGCACCTCGAGGTTGATTAAAACCCGCAACCTTCCAGCTCCAAGTCACGGAATATACCCCTAGACAACCGCGACCCTCGATATCAATAGCACCCATCGATTGTCTCAGCATGGATCGACTTTAGAGAAGTTCAGAGTGTGGAGTGTCAATTTGGTTAAAATATTTGTAATAAATCGAGACAATGTTTCAAGAATTGCTGATAATGCACGTTTTTATTACGAAAAAAACCACATTGAGAAAATAAGTTTGATCTTTAAAGTTTAAATACAAATCCAAAGAGAAATACAAAGATCTAGGTGGACAAAGCAATACTGATCACTAAGTTCGTTCTGAGCGATGTTGTTCTTAAGCGATTTTACGAATATGCATTATGTATATGAGTGGAAGAATGCGTCTTAGGACAATAAAACCGTCAAAGATCCAGTTGGCATTGATCAGCTCTTGTGATTTCTTTCATTTCTGCATTCAGTGAAAGACCTTTGAAACTCGGAATTCATAGTAAAGCGAAAACTGGACAAGAGGTTTTAAATTTATAGATTCTGAACAATTCGTGCAAAAGGTGTCTAAGACGTGAGATATCAAACTGCATGTGAAACGTATGTGAAAATCCATTCGATTGTAATTTTCTATCTTTTTTTAAAACTAAATGCAATTTGTTTGGTGAAAACAGTTTACCACGAAAGTGTGTCACAGTAAAGATGATTAGTGTCGCCCTCGTCTTTTATGGCCTTTGGACTGAAGCTATGAGAAAATCATGATCATTATCTTCTTCATCTGTGAACGCTTTGTGGACAAAGGTATTTTTAGTGGCATCAACCTTACGTTGAAAAAAAATGACAATCTACCCGGTAGGCTATCTGATAATGAATAGTTTCAACTACAGCTCATGATTACAAGAACCGTTGTTGCGACAGAAATTATCTTGGCATACTTATTGATGTTCTGTTGCTTACTTAAAAGCGGGTGAAGGATTAATTGATGAAACGAATTCTTGCCTAAACAAAAGTTAGATCGATGAGAAGGGTTTTGGCAAACTTCAGGAGTTAAATTGATTAAAAAATAACAATGCTGCAAAAGTGTTGTCATTTATGACCATAATTTACACGTTTACCATCGGTTTAATTCTATCGATATTGTTTCGCGATGAGATCATATATAGAGGCCTATTAATAGTCGCCAATCAACAGCGTTGATATAATGCGCCTAAAATCCATAATTATAATCCAGTGCGTACTGTGCATTGCGACATCTTGTGAAAGTAGGAATCGATGAAGTCGACTTTACGTTTAACATTTATAATTCCATCGATTTTTTTAGTTTTTCTTTACTGCAGATGTGAGGAAGTAGGGTTCCATTTATACAGCGCCATGTGACATCGATTATAAGTTAACTGCGTGTATTGCCATGAATGACTATGTATGTATGCGACTATGTATGTATGTATGCGTGTGAGTAATATGCGTGAGAACTACGCCCTGCTAAAGTAGACCAGAACGATGGTATAGGACTTAGACCTGATTTCATGGGCTGATGACGAAGGGAGAACTTGGACCTGCATTGGAGGCCTCGACGTCTTTACACGTCGATGGCGTGGCATACGCACAGAGACATGCGCACAGAGTTTGGGAGGACGCAGGCAGACAGCGAGAGATACACCATGAAATCGACAGAGCTAAGGAAAGAGAGTATAAAAGAGAGCGACGCCTGTTGCTATGGGCCAGTTTGTCGTCTTCCAGTTGCTGTCGCTAGTTGTGAGGTTGAGAGTTGCAGTTTCCGTGTGCAAGGACGATGTAACGTAGAGAAGATAAAGGCCCGTATCTGAGGACGATTGCCCAGATCCGATAACAAGCGTCGAGTTATAATAGAGAAGTTTGCGAAGCGATAAGTCTCGACTACGAAGAGAGCAGCGGCGAATGACGAGAAGTGAATCGACCGCTCGACCAGGAATAGACGACAAGAATCGAAGGACGTTGAGGAGGAATTCGAGTCTACAACAGATTACGATTCCACGATTTCACGGAAGGAAGGAAGAGACACGAAAGACGGAATCCAGTGAGGACGTTACGGTGACGAAAGGACTGACACGAGTTGATCCACAGGCAGGTCATGTTATTGTTGTCATAGTGGGGAAAACCCCGACGTGAAATTAACCCATATCAGCAGTTGCCGTGTGCTAGGCTAGGCGGAGTGAAAGAGTGAATGCTATCTTTAGATTCTATGATTATATTGCGCTATTGTGTATCTTGATTGTGTTAATTGACTGTATTAAAGATATAGCTACGGCTATTAAACTAGAATGTCTCGACTTTCTGTAAGTAATGACGAAGACGAGAATGAGAGTAGAACTGGACGGGAGGAAAGGGACGGACAGCGATCCGCAGATCTAGATTCTGGACTGATGGCCATGTTATCTAGCATGAACCAAACGCTTTCCAGTGTGAACGACAGACAGCGACTGATAGATGACCGGGTTAGAAGGATGGACGAAGGTCAGCGACTGATAGATGACCGGGTTAGAAGGATGGGCGAAGGACTACATGAAATGTCAGACAGACAAAGACTGTTGGAAGAAAGACTTGATGTGATGGAGTTTCCATTGGATTTCGAGTAGTTTCTGACCTTAATTTAAAGGGGCCGATAGAGCCGTTCGTGCTCTGGTTGACTAAGAATTTAACGCTTATCGCGAATTTATCACATCAGAGGAATGAGTATTAAAGGTGTCTAAAATGTGCAGTCGTGTATTGTTTCAGTAATTGAATTTTTAACCGATATCTTATGTTTGTTTGTATGTGCACCTGTCATAGCGCCCCTTCCAGCTCTCTACTCAGAGACGCTCCCAACTACAGAGCGGACACTGCATCGGAGTTTAACGACGAAGTGCTAAGCAGTTGCGAGTGTAGGACTTGCCCAAGGTACCTACGCGGCGACTTGAGGTGGAATCGAACCTGCAACATTCCGGCTGCAAGGCGACGAACATACCCACTACACCACCGTCGTTGTAATCGACCTTTACACATCATGGCACATACAATATACATGGTCGGGTGAGTGATTTCGACAACATGGTTAATGTCGACGACAGAATTTGTTTCTTGGCATATCGAATCTGAGCCGGGCATTTGTCATGGAATGGCCTTCCTGGTGCACGGTCAAAAGCGCGCAGGACAAAAGCGCGCAGACAAAAGCGCGCAATACAAAAGCGCGAACCGACAAATGCGCGCAACAGGAACAATGAAATCGAATGACCATTTAATATAACCACAACATCGTCAGAGACGGTTGTTAAAAGTAGATGAAAAAAAGCATGTGGCGTAAGGTTCAAGACCTCTCTCTTGCCGCAGCCTATCGATCGTGACGACGAAAATATACGCCTTCACGCTGGATGAAGGTTAGCTATAGGTGAAATGGAAGCTGGATGAAGGTTCGCTGTAGGTGAAATGGAAGCTGGATGAAGGTTCTCTATAGATGAAATAGAAGCTGGATGAAGGTTCGCTATAGGTGAAATGGAAGCTGGATGAAGGTTAGAGAAATGGAAGCTGGATGAAGGTTCTCTATAGATGAAATAGAAGCCGGATGAAGGTTCGCTATAGGTGAAATGGAAGCTGGATGAAGGTTAGAGAAATGGAAGCCGGATGAAGGTTCTCTATAGGTGAAATGAAAACTGAATGAGGCTCGAAATTTCGATTTCTTTGTTCCTGTTGCGCGCATTTGTCGATTAGCGCTGTTGTCTTGCGCGCATATGTCGCTGCGCGCATTTGTCTGCGCGCTTTTGTCCTGCGCGCTTTTGTCGGCGTGTCGGCCTTCCTATTCTTACACGGCAAAATTCTTCCCCGTATCCTCTTGCTCTCCCGATACGTTTCTTCTCCTGCGGTGCTTGCGTGTTATAAACATCTGAATAGAGTATGCTACGACTCCTGCGAGTGGTGCACTGTATAAAATAATATTTAGATGCTATTCGATTTTGCAGGTCTTGGAATTTTCATTTCAGTGTACACGTATCATGGTAGTCAACTGAAATCATGGTCCGTGGATATTAATTAAAGGTCGTACTAAATGAAATTAAAAGAATGATTCATTGGACGCATTTCTTCCCAAATTTCTATTTGTGAAGAGATGGATGTTAAAGGTGTCTAAGTGGATTAATTATTCGTAAGTTTATCGTCTTTTTTTACATCAATCATTATTACGGACTTGGATGAAAATATGCAAATGCTTATGGATGGATCCGATTTGACCAGGGTCTATGACAACAGAGGCCGTTACCATGGACAGAAATTTGATCGACATATGACAGCACTTAAGAGCTTTTTGATGTCTTTATGGATGGATGGATCCGATTTGACCAGGGTCTATGACAACAGAGCTCGGCGTATTATGGCACTTGAGAGCGATTACAGTAAGTATATGGACCAATTTTTTTTCAATGAAAAAAGACTTATAACATCCAATAAATACCATCTAAAGGTGTCTAAACGAAGATTCACAATTTCACCATTTAAAAGAACATTTAAAACCCTTAGGAACACTCGAAGTCACTAAATAAATTCGAGTTGCCTTTCTCTGTACATTGCTTATGACACCTAACACAATTGAAGTCTTTTTAAATTTTGATTGCAGTATACAGTTTTCAATATACGCATTTTTCAATAAATGGGATAAAACGGTATATCCCCCGGTTAGTCTAGACCCGTTAAATCCAACCGGGGGATAGATTAATTCAGCCCACCGGATAGCTTTAAGAGGGGATAGATTATAACGTGTGACCGGTGACTTTTCCCTACAGCTGAATTTTTTTTTTTAATTGGTAAGATAATTTGAAAATTAAGACGCTTGAGAGAAGCCTTTTAAGATTCTCACTCTGATCCTCATAAATGAAAACAGGGGCGGATACAGGAAGCAAATCCGGCCATGGCCCACACTGAAAAACGGGCATAGAACGTGGTCCCTTATTAGGTTTAAAAAAACTTTAAAATCCGGCCATGGCCCACACTGAAACTAAAAACTTCCTGGTTGTCCAGTTCTACAATTTTCTTTAAAAATTGTATGCACTCTGCTTGTGTTCTTTGTGAATGCACCGAGAACAGGTCCAGCCCTAGGGTCTGCGTGGAACTGGGCAATTTAGGGTCTAAGTGGAACGGGGAAATTTACATTTAGAAACCTCTTTGAAAATATCCATGTTCTAAATTTCCTGCATTGCATTTTTTAAAGTCTCGCTAAAAATATCACAATACCATAGAGCATTGCCCTCTCCTGCAAAAATGTATTCGGACGTCCAAGTGCAAATTTGAAGCAAAATGAGTTAACAATTGCTGTTTTCTGGAGACAATTCTACATGTGGGCCTTGACTACAACAGTAGCAGTGACTCGCTTTAGCGAAGTCTTGCTCTTCCAAAATCACCCTATTATGGATCTAACATTGACGTGGCAAATTGACTGCAAGCATATAGAATACATATTATGGTTGTTATGCAACGTAACCATTGTTAATCTGGGCAAAGAACAAAAAAATATTGCCAGTAGCGAGGGGTCCTGGAAGCGCTGGACCCAAGGCAGCTGCCTCGCTCGCCTTGCCCTAAGGCCAGGTCTGACCGAGCAGTAATTACCCAAGAAGTTCTTCTAAATTTCTATCAAAACAACCACAAATTAAGCTATCCCTTACAAAAATTTAGTTCGCAGGTTTTCTTTATCATAAAATTTATCGGTTTCGCTGCAACAACAAAACAAACAAAACTTCCGAGTGAGGCCAACCCTCAAAAAGCTTGGATGTAGTCACACCCATTATCTATAATAATTATTATTATCAATGAGCCAATTTTCCTCGGCTTCTGTTATTTCTTCGATTTTAACCCATTATTGCCCAGCGTCCGTTATAAACTTATCAACTGCATATAATGACCAGCACTATAGTTTCAAAACGAATTATGGGCCAATTGATAATTATTAATGAAGTTAAAGCCCCTCGGCAGCCCACACAAGAGATCGAATAGAGATAGAAACTAATGTGTTGTCACATAAACACCTTTTATCTGCTTCTATCATGCGATATAATTACAACAAATCTCGTTAAAACGCTAGAATGCGCGCGAGCCCTTCGGACTAAAACGAAAGAGTCGAAGCTATTTACTGTCATTTGGCAGAATTCAAAAACCATAAAAAGCAATGTCTATCATTCATTCAAGAATTTATATAGCGCTTGCTAAAGGTGACTGCTCAGAAGTGCTTCTGACTCTAGCACGGCAAAAGGCACAGCTTTGAGTTTAGTTTTAAAAACACTGTAGTAAGAGCCAGATGAAGCTTTCGGAGCCCATAACAGACCACTAGATTCACGACGGAAAAGGCTCGATTGGGAAGGGGCGGATTAAGAAATTTTCGAAAAGCCCAATTTTTTAAGTCATACAGGTCAAAATGTCTTAGAAATATTTTTAATTTCCCTGCCGAAAATAACTGACGACCTTTTTTTACTCATTTTATCATTGTATCGACGAAATCTCTCCAACATGATGCATCATTTTTTCAAGCCAATCCCAAATAATAAGTTTTTAGTAGTATCCTACTTTTCTCGCTCCATTGAAGTTATAGAATAATGATCGATGTGACAGCTTAATTATACAGATCGTCTTAGACACCTTTACTACAGTAGACACGTGCGAAATATATAGACAATTGTGAATCAAAATGTTATCTTATCAGTATGCATTTTACCGTCAACGACCATTGATGTCATAATTATGACGACGTTAAATATTGGAACAAAAAATGTTATCTTTCATTCAGTAGAGACTAAATGGCGTTATAGTCGGCGTAAGCGATGCTGTTAGTGGTTATTAGCTGTTCACAGACATAGAAAGAATGCCTCCCAGCTTAAGCCAGTCCAAATGGTCAAATAAGGAGGAGGGTGATTCCAATGATCGTCTGTAGTCTCTACAAGGGGTCAATTTACAGAAGTCATCATTCAATGCATTATAATCTCGTGTGACGTGAAAGATGAGGTAAGAAGCGCTGAAATAATTTATACTAGAACAATCTCGTTCAGTTTATTATGTCATACGTGGCCACCCTGATTGGGTGGGTGGTAGTTTCAGTCGGAAAGGGGTCACTTGCACTCCTAGTCATTGCAATTTTCCATACACACGCACACCACTTTCTAAGGGCTGGTAAAACCCCTGAATACAATTATAACCAAAATTCTCTGTCTTCTTGCTTCAATGTTTGGTTGCGTAGATGGTCCCTCCATTTGCTAGGCTAATAGTGACTCGTTTTCCATCACTAAACTCAACAGTTTTGTTACCAACCCTCGTATCGAGGATGGCTGAGAACAGAACACAGGACAAATGATTATAAGATTACTTTATAATGAATCTTGTGTTGCCATCCTTGAGTAGTTAAAGTCGACCTAGACCTATGCAAAAAGTTCCTAAAGGGTGTTTATCAAATTATCATTTGGCTGTATTACTCAACTTTATATTGCATTGAAAATGCCTCTGAAAGGTGTTTAATATGAGCACCGTATTTGATTATAGGGCGCAATATGTTGCTATAATATTGGAATGAACGGATTATCACAAGTTGTGTGTATGTGTGTGTGTGTGCACTTGCAGTTTAACGTCACTGTGTGGTAACAAAGATCATTAGCGAAGCCCTCCTCTTTTATCCAGGCTTGGGACTAGCACCGGCAGATTGCGACCAGTGGCGGAGTTGATCACAAGTTATTACAGAAGTCGAATATAACTGTCAGCAACCATGCAAGGCGTCAATCACGTTCTAATTCTGATTTAACCATCGCCATCTGTCGAATGGAAAGTTTGAATGGACTCTTGTGAGGGTAGCGGGAAGCGCTTCCGCATCCGTGCTATCTTTGCCCCAGAGGTTAGCCATTACCCTAATCCCTTCATGCAGAGTTTAATGGCAGATTACGACAATAAAGTCATCAGCGATCGTGTTGGCATTGATCAAAAGTATCTCTATAAGTATTGGTTGTGTGGCGTGCTTGTAAGACTTGATATACTACCGTGAGAGTGCCTATGAAAAATGTTCTTCTCGCTATAGCCTGAAGGCGTTAACTAAGAACAAAAGGTTCAGCTCTGAGCAAATAATACTTGTAAACTGAATGAAGTTACCGCGTAGTTCAAGTAGAGTCAACGTAAAAACCCGGATAATGCTGTAAGGGCTAAGAACTCAACCGCACAGCTTTCTAATTCGACACCTTTAAGACGCTTTATTAAATGTTATAAATATGTCACGTCGTAGTCGATTATTGCTCTTATCGATCATTTTCCTCTTGCTGGTTAATTTCGTAACTGTCGTTTTGCTGGCGATGCAATCCCAAGCGTAGAACTGTAGATACAGAAAAGAGATGATGTCAGCGGAAAATCACAGCTTTAATTGGAAATCTAAGATATTATGCTTCTTCATTTGAACACTTTCTTCAGCAGTCACATTAAATCACTTGATAATTGTGTTTAGGGCAACGTCAATGTCAGTTCAAATAAGACACCTTTAATAAATTGTTCCACTTCATTACAATTAGCCCCGTTCTTGAACTGTTTGTTCGTATCATAACAACCCTGTAAGCTAACCATCACTTCTAATTCGATGCAACTATTCAAAGACATCTTCCTATTGACGGCGACAGAATATTTTCTGATTAGGTCTCGCAGTTCTCGTATAATATACTGCAAGTTGTGCTGGTGTAAGTAGCATAAATAAATCTGACTTTTAATGAATACACTACAGAACTGCAGCATGCGAAAACGAATTCTGGTGTCATAAGCTGTCGTTAAACTACACTAGATGATAGATCCACCCATCCAAACACTGTGCCACTACTGCAGGGATTCTGATAGCGACAGTCAAAAGTGCAGATTATATTAAACTATGGCGACGTCAATCATCGAAGACAGAAACACAATGTCGCTAAAGAACGACTTTGTGGGACGCGGGTATGTTCGTCGCCTTGCAGCCGAAGGGTTGTGGGTTCAAATCCACATCAAGTCGCTGCGTAAGGACCTTGGGCAAATCCTTCACTCGCAATTGACCAGCGCTTCGGCGTGAAACTCCGATGCAGTGTCCGCTCTGTAGTCTGGAGCACCTCTGAATAGAGAGCTTTATGGGACGCTATGACAAGTGCGCATACAAACAAACAAATATGGAAATTATCAGCATGTTGAGTAAGTGGAGTGAAAAAACATAAAACAAGAAACAAGTGCGCGTACACACAAACAAACTAAACAACTAATAAACATGCAAAAAGAACCACACGCATAATACACCTCTGTTTAGTCTATTAGTTGCCCTCTAAATACTGAAAAGACTTGGCTGTCTTTGTGATATAAAACGATTTTGTGCAGTTGTAAAAGCCTTCTTGTGCAGTGATAACCATTAGAAAAAGGTAACTGGAGCCGTTTCAAGCGGAACGAAGGGCATGTGCAGTGGATAATAAGAAGCTGGAAGATCAACCAATTTTGGAAATTCAAAGGACATGAACAAAAAAGGTCATAAAAAATTATAAGATTTTATACGCTACGAATTTAGACAATTTTGGAAATTCTGCCAAACGACTAATATGAGGATCGTCAGATATTTTTTCTCAGACGACTTGCGACATTTTTTGGAAAAATTTGTCACAAACGCCAAAAACTATTCCCTATTATTGAGTTCTAAAAAAATTCTTTAAAAATGCTCTACTTGGGGAGTTACACATTACTCGCTTTTCTGTATTTATAGTATCGATAAAATGCGTATTAAAGGTGTCTAAGAAATGCACTTCATCCTTAACTGCACAGTTAAGGAACGTAAACCATCCTAGCCCTAACGGTTCAATAGTAATCTTCCTTTATTTTGTGGGACGCGTCGGTGTAGTTGGCATGTACATATATCCTTGCAGCCGGAATGTCACAGGTTCGAATACCCCTCAAGTCGCCACGTAGGGACCTTGACCTTCTCGGGGTAGCCCCCTCTTATTTTCGGGCATTGTGTAACTTGGTCTCCACTCTTCCTGGCCGCTCTGCCCTTCGATCTGCTGCCAATGGCCTTCTAGTTGTCCCGCGCATGCGTGGAGCTACGGCCCAGTCCAGAAGCTTCGCATATCTTGGTCCTACTTGTTGGAACCGCCTTCCTCACAAGCTACGTTCTGAGCTTCTTGGCCTTTCTCTTCCCCTGTTTCGTAAACGTCTGAAAACTATACTATTTGTTAGCGGTGAGCACTAGCTTGGGTCGGGAGCGCCACTGAATTTGTGAGCGGCGCTATATAAATGTTCAATTACTATTACTATTACTATTACTATTACTATTGGCAACTCCTTTACTCGCAGTTGCTATTTGCGCTTCGGCGTGAAACTCCGAAGCAGTGTCCGCTCTGCAGTCGGGAGCGCCTCTGAGTGGTGCGCTTGAAGGGCGCTATAACAAGTGCACATACAAAAAAACACTGGCGAGGAGTGCGAGATGTACTGAGATCGAACCCCGTAGGGCAACGTACTTTGTAGTCTGCTATTAGCGCCGTGTATTGCACACTGTCTGTTCTGTTAGTAGTTAAGATTGATGTTTATTAAGATTGTTGCATAACTTGTACAGTCATGTGCTGCGCAGTGCATTTGCAGGCGTTAATTTTAAGCAAAGTATTTCTATTATTATAATATTATGTCAATGACCAAAATATTGGTCTGCTTCCTTCGATATTATGTCCCTGTCGGAATTCCTAATTACTGAAAATTTCATGCGTTTGTTTTATTTATATCGTAAGAAGAATGAATGTTGAAGGTGTGTAATACAAGCACATATTGCAAACAAATACGAACACCGCAAAACCGAGACAAAACGGTTCCATGACATTTTAACGGACGACAAAAGAACGAGCGACAGTAGAACGGCGACAGTAGAATGGTGTATTAGATGACCGCTGAGACTATTGAACGGCCGGACTGTTCAACGGGCGACAGATGACCGGTGGACAGTTGATCGGTAAAGTTTGTAAAATTTAAAAGCAATCAAACATTTTTTGTCTTGGACTTGCAGGCCTGAAAATTCAATATCTACGGTGTGGGCATTCACCCAAGCAAGCATGCATGCACGTCAAAGCACGTTAACCCACGGGGTACCAAGTGTGGGGGTGGCTACCACCACCACCTAGGTTTTTCCCAAATCAAACTTGTTCCGTTTGGAATAAAGTTTTGACGTTTTAGGTAGCTATAGAAGGTTCATTGGCACACATTTGAGCTATTTTTTTATGATATACCACATCAGGTATCCGAAGTATTGCAGTTTCTTTTTTGCACCCTCTCCAGCAGTCTCTGTTTCGGTCGCAGCTCCACCAAAATCGAGACATTCGACCTGCTTCATTCTTCTATACGTCATCATCTCAAATGCTGTCAACCTCCTTCAATCCGCCGCCTTCAGGGTCCATGCCTCACTTCCATACAACGCCACCGACCACACCATCGCCTCCATAACCCTCCTCTTCAGTAAATCACCGACCGACCGATCGTTCCACTACATAATAGTCCAACCGAATGTTTGTGCGAGTTTGTTGATTGTCTTCAATAGCAAATTGCAATTCTATGCGCAATTCCTTTCAGATATTCCAACAATGGTATGTTGCCGTAACGTAAACATGAGTACACATCAAAGTGCAAATAAAATACCCATAATACAGGAGTTCGCTGTTTGATCATACGAAGACGGCAGACATAATAGTACAAGTCAATCCACGCTGCGCGCACGCAAACATCCCGCGCGCAAACGACGAGCATTTTTCTGCGCTCAACTGACCGCGCGCAAATGACGGAGCGCAAACGTCCTGCGCGCAAACGACAGTGCGCCATTTTTCCCGCTCACGGACTGCAATGAAGCAGCGCCGAGCTTTATCCGTGGCTGGCCATGCAACCTGGAATGAGTTCCCTACAATTCGTCGACAAATACCTAATTAAATGGTCTGTCTGCCTCATTTATCACTGTTCATAAGTCTGTCTTATTCGACAGGGGTTGAACTGGAAGCACACCAGAGTAGTAAGGCAACAATGTAAGTGCGCTATATGAAATTGGTGCAATAAATAAATATATAAATAAATAAGTTAAATAATGGGGAAAATGAATAAATGATTAAATAAAATGCAGAAGCTGTGCAGTTCACTTCTGCACTGATTCACTTCCAGTGTACAGTAATTTAAAAGATTTCATGCGATGGTCTATTCAAAGAAAATGGAAGTCAGGAATCATAACAAGTGGTTAATGTTTGACGTCGCTCTTTCATTAGTAAGGCGATTGAAGTCGCCTCCCTCCAAAGCGTTCGATGTGAGCCGAGTTGTCTTTGTTCGTCAATTTTGGCTTTATGATACCGAATGCTGTTGTCGTAGACCTTTTTTTGTTTCAATGCAATAGCGGTTTGACGATATATTCATATAATCAATTTCCATCGTTTAGAAGGTGTCTAAGTAAAATACGGTAGATTGATTTGTTTGGTCACATCTAAAAAAATTCTGATCACGCCTAACGTTTATCAACTTATGTGCTTATTAGAAACACATCAAGTAGTCATAAAATTTTCAGCTATCGTTGCCCTCTGCCTAAATCTAGAATTGGGCCTGGCGCCACCTAGGAATAGATCAGAAGTTTCGCTTTTCCTTCGTAAACACAGTAAAATGACGTTTCCTGGTAACGAAAAGATTAGCATCGCCCTCCCTTTGATTCCAACCTTCGGACTGGCACCACAGGAATGCATACATATACTGTACGTTTACGTCGATCGTTTATCAATATCTTGCTTCATCCAACGACCGTTTACGCCAATCTTCGTTTATGAACAAAGTCGACTTTGGATGTATGGTACCGCCCAAAACACCTTTAAAACGTAGTCAAGCACTGTTATAATATAGTAGTTTGCCAAAGAAATTTTTCTGGAGGAAAAAGGGCCTATGTTAAATTGTCATAAACTCTCGCGAAATCTGGATCCTCCTCCTTATAATTGTCTGCAACAACTACAATTCCCTATGTCAAACTCTTCTGCCCCTTATATTCATTCATTCATTTATTCATTCATTCATTCATTCATTCAATTATTTATATAGCGCCTCTACAAGGAAATTACTCATTGGCGCTCCCAACTCCATCACGACCAAACAGAACAGTTTTAAGTGCTTATAGAATGCGTCTAAGAGTGAACTAACATTCGTTTATTCAAATTCAATCTGACACACCGCAGAACGATTACAGGTACAATTAAGTTATACGAAATACGCCCAGCTTCGCACGACACGAAGGTCGGCTACAACAGGTTCGGTAACTTAACACTAATGGCCTAAGTGTTGGAACGTTCCTGATCGGCCAAGCCAGGAGTGGGAGGGGCTAACTTATTTTTCAGCAGATCCCGAGTCAAACAACGCAACAGCAAAGCGCCACTGGCAGCTAGGGAACAGGCGCAACTCAAGTGGTAGGACATTCCATACCACCGGGCCAGCCACAGAAAAAGCACGACTCTGCATGATGGAGGAACATGTACGAGCAAACGGGACCAAGAGCACTCCCCTATTCGTACGTATGTATGGTTTAACGACAGTCCTGATAGTAATGTCGTTGACGATGACCGGTAATATTATAGTTCAATGGATTTCTTATAGTAGGCCCCTAAGTGATTGACTAGAAACACAGCAACAGCCATGTTATAAGCGAGAATGGTTTTGATGACAGCTTTCTCAGTGTTGGACCCAAAAGAAAGTCTCTTTCGATTTAAAGGTGAAACGGACGATATATGAGTCGACCGTTCACACAAGTATTAATTGTCTTTATGAATGCAGTATTTTCAGAGCGGGATCCAGATTATGAGCCAATCTCTATCTGTCCGTTCTACTCTCTTACTCTGTCTTCCGTTCTGTTGGTCGAATTGTATTATGTCCTTGAAGTAATCCTTCTCAATTAAGACTACCAATTTCGAACTGCTTATCCTCCCTACAATTCCCTACAATGAGCTAATATAAAAGCAAAAAACAAATATGCGCAAGACAAAAAGTCCACAAAATGTGTGCATCACAATGAAGCAATACGTATCATAACAAAGCAAAACAAAACTGCACGATTAAAATAACAATTGATATATATTTACAGATTTGACTAACATATGAAACCATCCACTATGACAAGCCGAAAAACGCCATTTACATATTCCGACCTTTATAGTTACAATTCTAATCAATCGATAAACTTCATTTTGAAACAAATGAATCGTCAGCAGATTTTTAACAGAAATTTCATGTTTAAATATTTGACATTTATTTCTTAAAAAACTTGGAAATATCTTCTTTTTTACAGTCAAGTAAGAGATGAGAAATTGTCTCCATCACGTGACAAGTGTCACATTAACCGTTATAATGCCTTTTCATAATGTATAATCTTTGATTAGTATTTGCCACTCCTAGACGTAATCTAGCAATCTGAACTTCCTCGTGCCTGTAAGGTTCGAGATATTTTATATTTGTATCCACAATTGGACAAATAGATTTATAAAAATGACCTTTATTATCGTTGCTGTATTCTATTTGCCATTTGTTTACTACATAAACTTTAATCAATGCAACAATTTCTTGAAATTCAAGATATTTGGTAGAATATAATATATGATCACTAGGCCCTACTTAGAGCCAAATAATCTGACTTGGTATCCGAATTCACTACAGATTCACTACACTAGGTCATTCAAAATATATAGCAGTCAAAAATATGTCTAAAAAAGGTGTCAAATACGATCTCTGTAATTATTATCCAATTCTAGTGACATCTTGTGGCTATCAATAACCATAAGGTCAAACTTCCTTTATTCATTGCCCAATGTTTAATTCGATCTAGATGCTTCTTCGCTCAGATGTGTCTTGGAATTGACGCAGCTTCAAAATAACAACGAATTCGGCAGAAGCAATTGCATTTTGAAGGTCTACGCAATCTTTATCCACGCTGTGTATAGTCTGTCTTTCTTTCTCCGTGTACTAACCCTCTATCCATCGATTTAGTTTTTATTAAGCGCCGGTGAATATGCTGGTTCCCGCGACTTCGCTATTGTCGGCGCTGTAGAAATCTCGTGATTACGATTTCGGTAACGATTAACCAACGCCTTCTGCCGAATGAAAGGTTGAGAATTTTGTAGTGCATCTGAGATCGATCGAAGTTTCACGCAGAAGCACACGAGCAATTGCGATTGAATGACTTGCTCAGGGTTCATACGCGGCACCTCGAGGTTGATTAAAACCCGTAACCTTCCAGCTCCAAGTCACGGAATATACCCCTAGACAACCGCGACCATCGATATCAATAGCACGTGCCCATCGATTGTCTCAGCATGGATCGACTTTAGAGAAGTTGAGAGTGTTGAGTGTCAGTTTGTTTAAAATATTTGTAATAAATCGAGACAATGTTTCAAGAATTGCTGATAATGCACGTTTTTATTACGAAAAAAACGACATTGAGAAAATAAGTTTGATCTTTAAAGTTTAAATACAAATCCAAAGAGAAATACAAAGATCTAGGTGGAAAAAGCAATACTGATCACTAAGTTCGTTCTGAGCGATGTTGTTCTTAAGCGATTTTACGGATATGCATTATGTATATGAGTGGAAGAATGCGTCTTAAGACAATAAAACCGTCAAAGATCCAGTTGGCATTGATCAGCTCTTGTGATTTCTTTCATTTCTGCATTCAGTGAAAGACCGTTGAAACTCGGAATTCATAGTAAAGCGAAAACTGGACAAGAGGTTTTAAATTTATAGATTCTGAACAATTCGTGCAAAAGGTGTCTAAGACGTGAGATATCAAACTGAATGTGAGTCGTATGTGAAAATCCATTCGATTGTAATTTTCTATCTTTTTAAAAACTAAATGCAATTTGTTTGGTGAAAACAGTTTACCACGAAAGTGTGTCATAGCAAAGATGATTAGTGTCGCCCTCCTCTTTTATGGCCGTTTTAACTGGCAATATGAGAAAATGATCTTATCTTCTTTGTCTGTGAACGCTTTGTGGACAAAGGTATTTTTAGTGGCAACAACCTTACGTTGAAAAAAATGACAATCTACCCGGTATCTGATAATCCATATAGTTTCAACTACAGCTCGATCATGATTACAAGAACCGTTGTTGCGACAGAAATTATCTTGGCATACTTATTGATGTTCTGTTGCTCACTTAAAAGCGGGTGAAGGATAAATTGATGAAACGAATTCTTGCCTAAACAAAAGTTGGATCGATGAGAAGGGTTTTGGCAAACTGCAGGAGTTAAATTGAATAAAAATAACAATGCTGCAAAAGTGTTGTCATTTATGACCATAATTTACACGTTTACCATCGTTTTCATTCTATCGATATTGTTTCGCGATGAGAGCATAGTTGCCAATCAACAGCGTTGGTATAATGCACCTAAAATCCATAATTATAATCCAGTGCGTACTGTGCATTGCGACATCTTGTGAAAGTAGGAATCGATGAAGTCGACTTTACGTTTAACATTTATAATTCCATCGATTTTTTTAGTTTTTCTTTACTGCAGACAAACAATAATGTTATTATGTGAATAAAGACGTCGGAAATTAGTTTTGCAGCTTTTGTGATTTCTTTCATTTTCGTGTTTTATAATAATCGTCGTATCACATTAAAGTCCAATGGAATCACTGATGTACTCACTGTATCAGAAATTGAAAATGCATTTTATATTTATAATATTTTCAGGATGCATGTTAACGGTGTCTATGACAAGCGATAGCAAACTGTACGTGAAAGTCAATTCGGTTGAAGATTATTCCAGACTGTCTTAGAACAGAACATTTATGTTTCTGGTTGTCTGATCTGTCTCCGCTCAATGGCCATCTCAGTTACAATGGGTAGAGACTGACTCTGCACTTTTGCAGGAAAGGGAAAAGATGTCAATGACAAAACCAAGTCAAAAGGACATCACATGCCCAGCGTTAGGGACGACTCTTTTTTCAATTCAAGTTCACGTTCTTCCACGTATAGGCCTACTGCTCCTTCTGTTGGGTACCGCCTATACATGTAAATGACGCTACACACGCACCTACGGTGGATTTAGTTACACATGATTTCTGACTATATTTATGTGATGGTTCCTTTGTGGATAACATATGAATGTTGTGTTGACACGTGACGAGGAGGAGGAGGAGAAGGAGGGTGGTCAAAAATCGTCCCAAATTGTATGACGTCATTTATGGACGGCCCTTATGTGCCAGGGTTTGGATTTTCAGAATATAGAATACTGTCACAAAGTTACTGCTTTTTAGGAGAATTTTCTGTTTAAGTATGACGAGGGTCATTATTAGTTTTGCCAACCGAATCTATCCACTCTTCTGACAGGTATCACCAATGGTAGGCTATAGAGTATAGATGCTTTCTTTTGACTTTCAACCTTCTTGTTTCATGGGTCTGTCACGCTGAGAGCGCTGCTGAATAGCTCTGCTGTGAGAAGCGCTTTACAAATGTTTATTAGATTAGATTAGATTTTAAACTAATGGCCGTTATCGACGGTCTGCCTTCTTCTTTTCCTTCAGGCTTGAATTAATCCCTCTCTACGGAGGGGTCAGCCACTCGGATCCTCCTCTTCCACTTCCGTTATCGACGGTCTGTACAACGATCTAACGGTTAATCTTACGCAATCGCAGATATAAAAGCAAAAGAATAACCTGTGTTAAAGGTGTTTCATAATGGATGATCATTATCGGCATATAATATGATGATGATGATGATGATGATGATGATGATGATGATGATGATGATGATGATGATGATGATGATGATGATGATGATGACGATGACGATGACGATGACGATGACGACGACGACGACGATGATGGAGTTCTCTGCGCGAAGGCAGGTTCACTGGCTTTACGCCGCTGTGGATGAGGTGACTGAGGTGGTTTCCCGTTGCCTTAGTCACAGACAATATTGCCAACTCCAACAGACATGAAGTGTCGCAAAACACTGAATGGCAATTATCGTCTTAAACACCTTTAACATTAAGTATGAGAATTCTATAATTTCAGGAAATCTTCCCAACCAACCGCAAAATACAACTATGTTCAAGGTAACCTAACCACATGACAACTCGCTCCAACATGATGACGTTAACGTTTCTAGGGAACCACAAATTATCATTGAGTTTATATAGCGCGCCTTTGGGGCAAACTATTCAGAAGCGCTCCCAGTCCGATCACGGCTAAAAGTCTTATAAATGTGCAAATGGCGATAGACAACCAAAAACTGGTGATGTCAATCCTAAGATAGAAAGGAGGAGAGAGAATTAGAAGAGCAACATGTCAATCATTGCTATGATCCGTTTCGCCTTGTTTTTACTTGGCCTCGTCTTATCGGGCTGCAGCGAGGAGGAGAGGAGCAAATGCGAAAAGATCCTGCGATTTTTTATTTGACCTGACACGGCAGTTAAATAGACAGGTTATTATTTATGCTTTTCATTATAATATTGCAGAGAATTTACTACAATCAGCCTTCAACATTTAAATTGCAACAAAAAATGAAACTTTCCCGAGCAATGCCGAGTACCGCAGCTATAGTATTATCAAATGCAATGGACTTACACACCTTCAACACGCTTTCATCAATGTTATAAATAAAAAAGTGGCTTGTGTTTTACGCTGCCATTCTTGACGGGAAAAGGAATTTGATGTAAATGAAAGAGCAGACATGGATGTCAATAATGTTGCTACAGACTATGAGAGTGGATGACCAGTCCTCGCCCTCGCCGTCTCAGCCTTCTACTCACGTTTTACGATCAGTATGTATTCACTTTAGCTATCTTCAAACACGTGCGATGATAGACCAGGCCACAGCCGAAGCTATAGTGGAATGTGTAAATATAACCAGGTGACTTGCTGATGTTAATTAAGTTTGGTGAAAGGCATCGCAATTGATTATAATAAGGTCAAACTCGACCGCGACAGATGCAGGACTTGCAAGACAACATGCAGCATTTGCTCCTCTTATATTATAGGCATACCTTAAAGACGCATTCTTCAAATGGTATAAATAAGACAAATGCGTGGTGTTTTCAGTCTGTTAAAACTCAAGTTGGATCCGTGTTATCGAAGAGATGATTGTTCATGAAGCCGTGGAAAATTGGCTCAATGATATAAAATATGGTTGTGACTACATCCGAAACTTTGAGGATGGGCCTTAACCCCCCCCCCCCCCGATGTACAGTCCAGTTTGTTTTTTGACGACTGTCGATTAATTTAATGACAAAGAGACCTAAATAAAATGTGTTCTAATTTAGACGAACTTTCGGGCGATTATACCTGAGACTAATCTCGAGATTACACGGATGACGATAAACGATGCGACTCAGTTCAAAATTGCCCTGCTGAGAACCCGGATAGACATCACATACATCGCCCGTGACGTATCACAAAGACGATCTCTGATTGGCTGAGGGGTTCTGGCCTCATGATTCCCTCGATAATTATAATAAATCACGGATATTGTCATAAGACGACTTAGTTGTATATGTTTCAAAACAACTCAATGTTAAAACTCTTTCATCATTCTATCACTCTACAATTTTTCTATACTCGACTGACAATCGTACCAAAGCATATTATAACTCTAAGAGTACATCCCTCCTTCAGTCGCTCTGTCCTTCTCTCTGCCTCTCTATGCTTTTCTATCTGTCTCTGTCTCTCTTGCACTTAGACGTAAGGTCGCACAGCAGCAACTTTCCCGCCACTTAGCCACCTGACGCTCGTTACCTTTAAGTGGCCTTATCCGACGCTCTTTCATAATAATTAGTCAACCATAAAATGCAATAACAAAATTAGCTAACACTGGGGTTCCCGCCTATGAGTAGTCGTTTTTCGAGATGCACTCCATGAATACATGTGTACTAAACTAAAAACGATGGCAATGAGATATTGAAAGGTTGATGTCATTCTCTTCAACGCCCACGAGATTATCTGAAAACAATGGTGCGCTACTGAATCTGTGAGCGGCGCTATACAAGTGTTCAATTACAATTACAATTACAACTACGATGGATGAATATACCTTTCGCCTTTAACACCTTTAATAATAAAAGTTCGGATAATATAATAACTGAAAATTCCATATACGGTCACTTTATTTATTTTAGTCAAGGGGCATCGACAAGATCGCAAGTCTTAGGAAAATCAACGCTACCAGATAATTTAACAAGGCAGAAGAACTGGATGGGACATATACTGAGAGGCAACTCCTTGCAAAAAGACATAGTGGAGGCAGGGCCGTGTTTAGCATAGGTCCATTCGGTGCGGTGCACCGAATGCCCTTAGGCCTGAGCCGAGAGTTTTGTTCCTATTGGCCAAATGTCTTATGCGAGTGCAACGAGTCTTAGTGTTACTTAAGCCTAGACCATTTTGGAAACTAAATAAGTGTAAGAAAGCATTAATCAATCAATCAATCGTAATTTATATAGCGCCCCTTCAAGGTACCTACTCAGAGGCGCTCCCGGCCGAGATCAAGCGAACAAACAGTCTTCAACAGTTTGTGAGAACCGCTTGGGAGGTGTCGCATAGTCAAGGGAATTAAAAGTGTAAGCTACCATAAAAGTCCTATAAGATGATGTAAATTTCTTTATGATAAATACTTATTTGCACGTGGCCGTAGCTTTTGGAAAACCAACGGCCGCTCGAACGACACTATGCCCCTGTGGTAACACTTTGCACCGACACTCGAGGAACCTTAAACACGGCCCTGAGTGGAGGGCAAAATGGAGGGGAAGAGGAAGACCGAGGGAAAAGTTCTTGGACTGGATGATGAAGGATGGATATGGGAAACTTAAAGAAAAGGCACAACACCGAGAAGAGTGGCGTCGTTGGGCATCTGGACCTGCCGAGAGGCAGCAGACCTGAAGAAGAAGACCGGATAATTGGCGACCACAAAATTACTACATTTAACTGAACTGGCAGGTAATGCCAGTCCTGAGACTGGATAAACAAGAGGGCGAAAGGGGAAGGACAGGCCCATAAGTTTTCCCCAGGAGGTAGCCGTAGGTGTGATGTGTAGCGACTTCACATTCCTGACCCTCGGCTTATGAGAACGATCGAGTGCTCAGTTCTATAATTATACCTCCCCTCTCATCTCCACACTGCGCATGCTGATGATTTACATAAGTTTGTTTGTTTGTATGTGGACTTGTTATAGCACCCATTCAAGCTCTCTCTACTCAGAGGCGCTCCCGAATGCAGAGCGGACACTGCATCGGAGTTTAACGCCGAAGCGCTGAGCAATTGTGAGTGAAGGTCTTGCCCAAGGTAGCTAGTAGCTAGTAGCTAGTGCTCTATAAACGTTCCGACTAGTCTACGGTACGAGCCAGAAATCTGTCATCTAATGTTTTGCGTCGATGATTTCATCACGTGTCTTGTGACTAACGAAGCTAGCAAGGATGTTTATAATGCACATACGAACACACTAATTTCCTAGTGTCTTTATTTAGGTGCTCATTTCGCGACATTTGGGCTACTTTCTTGACGTGATCTCGCGACAAAGCACTTCTGAATCTGGCAATCCTGTCAATTCCCGCCCCCTAGTCAACTGAATTATAACGAATAAACTGACTATAAACTGTTTTGGAAATAGGAGACGGTTAGGAACGGAAGGCAAGGTCGCTACCATGCACTACTTACCCATAATTATGTGATTCTGTGGATCTTACTTACGGCGCTGCAGCCGTTGCTCTTTTTTCCTACTTAACCTTCTTCCTAATGTGAGCATATTCGCACAATGAGCGTAGCAATTGCTCAAAGTCATGTCCATCTTTCAGGTAACAAAAGTTTAGACTGCCAGAGACAGCGACATAGTTATTCTTTCGTGCATGCAAATTCAGTTTAACGATTCTCTGTCATAACTAACGAAGATCAAATAATGGCCACTCTACTTAATCTTGTCTTTGCGCTACATCACCCAATGGGAGGCAGTTCCATTGCATTTCAACATTTCTATGACCGCCAACAAGTATATGTGTATCCATATTTATTCAATATGTAGATTTAAATAGCTCCACCCCATTTCTGCTACTCAGGAGCGCTCACGAACCAACATTGGCTGAACAGGACGGCTTTAAAGCTGTGGCGACAGCCTATGACAATAAAGACTATGACATAATGTCTAGTTACTCTAGTGTTATACCAACACGTGATGATGTCAATGCGACTTAAGAAGAAGAGAGGAGTTACCTGACCCATTTTGAGATGCCAAAATGGTCTATTTCTGTGCTGAGCTATTCTTCAGTTTATAAATTATTTGTGAATTGACATTTTATATTGAATTTCACAGAATATTCATGTGTTGTTAGTACAAATAGTCAGTTCACCAAAATAAACGCAGATTTTGCCCGAAAAAACCAGAAACCCAGACGAAGGCAAAAAATCCAGATCTAGTGGAAAAAACCCAGTTGTGGCATCACTGTTGTGCATATTTTGGAACCCTGCCCACTGCCCAGCAATGCGTATGTAGAGATGAGCTTCTCTGTCCTCCAATTTAAAAAGTTATTTAGCTAAAGTCATCAGTAAAACATTCATTTTTCCATTCTATAGCATCGGTTTACATTGCATTAAAGGTGTTTAAGACCGCCAGTTATATAGCGACATATTCTGGCCGACAAATTCGAATGCCTCTCATTAATTTGCACTTGTATTCTAGTTAGATATAATAACATGAGATCAGATGATTTTTGTTGAACCTGGAGTAAATATCTTTTGCGGATTTAAGCGACCGATAAATTTGTGTCCTAGAAGCGAACATTGAATAGTTTAGTGTGTTCAGTAACTCCTTCCTGTAGCTTGTCTTTGTCTAATGTTGCCGTGCTGTAAGTCCTAACGATTGTGTTTTTTGATTGGCACGGTCCATCCGATGGGATCCAGTTTTAATTGGATTTCACTACAAATTTTCTCTAACATTTTTTATGAACACCATGGGCCGTTTACTCCGATCTTTCTCTTGTATATTTTTGCAGTTTGAAGTACTATTATAGGATTAGGTGAAATTGCATTATTTATAGCAATAGAAGTATACATATTAACGGTGTTCAGGGCTTGCGTTGTATTATTAATGTCATTGTTGAACGACATAATATTGTGGCAACCAACCGTAGTTTAAGCCGACTTTACCCTTCCGCGGTATCCGGTCAAAACCGCGCACACAATACCGCGCACACGACACCGCGCATACAATACCGCGATTCACAAGACCGCGCACGATCATTACCGCGCACGATCATTACCGCGCACGATGATAACCGCATACAAGTATTTATGTTCCACGATAATTTTTTGCCACGTGTGATCGCATATTACTTGTTTCAATCTATTAAAAGTTATTACCCGTTTGTTTTCGGTGGTTCTGATAAGAAAAGTTAAAGTCCTTCGCGAGTTTCTCCACAGCGAGCAAACGGGTCATAACTTGTACCACTCACACCATGACCAAGAGCAGACAGTCAGACGAGGAAAACATTTCTAACTAGAATGCTGCATAATAGTTTACATACTAATAACTTTAATTTGTCTTGATGGTTTTTGATGTCTTAATGTGTGAACCTTATAATTATGTGATGCATGTCACCAGAGTGCAGCTTTGCAACAGGTTATATTAAAAAATATACTTACTTGCTTATTTATTTACTTACCTGCTTACTTACTTACTTACTTACTTACTTACTCACTTTTCGCAAATAATTTGTCGGTGAAAGCTGTTCTTTTTGACCGCGCTGGATTCGGGAGTAGTTTCCCTGAAATACTTGAACGAATACATGAATTAATATTCAATTAATAACTTCATTATCTAAAAACGACGTCATAACGATTGTCAAGCAATAATTGTGACGTCTTTTGATAATCAAGTGTGCATAATAGTATAAGACCTACTTGTGACTGTTCTTATGAGACAAAGTATATTATTGTCTAATGAGCATGCGATACCAATTATATATCGCCCGATCGCCAAGATTCGTTAAATTATCAAGTAAGTAAGTATAATTATTCTATATAATATTATGAAACTAACTGCCAGCCACGCTTTCATGGTTTTTCGGGTCCGGAGCATATTGTGGGGCGCGTGTAGCGGGTATGTTCTTTGACTTGCAACCGGAAGGTTGCAGGTTCTAATCCACCTCAAGTCGCCGCGTAGGAATCTTAGGCAAGTCCTTCACTCGCAATTGCTCTGCGCTTTGGCGTGAAACTGCTAAGTAGTGTCCGCGCTGTAGACCGGAGCCCCTCTGAGTAGTGAGCTTGAATGGGCGCTAATATAGCAAGTGCATATGCAAACAAGTATATTATCAGGCTTCTTTAATCAAAGAGTATCGCTTTATAAATGCTCAGCTATGTTATTCACATAAGGGACCGTCCATAAAATAATGATGTCGCGCAAATTTGGAGGATGTTTGTTGACTGGCGGTCATTCGTATATTAATACACAAATGCATGTTTTTGTATGTCAATATGAAGTTTCTTTCCTTGAGGTCTACTTCTAAGAACATTTACTGATTGATATAAATTTTGTGTGCAAATGCTTTTCGTGTGAGTCTATGTGCACGCGAATATGATTAATTTTGTGGTCTGGCCACATTACAGCGAATTGTCAGTCAGACAACGTGCACTTTGAAGAAAAGCAGAGCCAATCAGAAATCTCACAGCTATTTCGTACGTTATATAAAGGCACGCTTTCTTCCCATCAGATCGGAAACAGCATGCTTTCATGGCACAAATGTACATAATTATATTTGCAAAGTTATTAGTAATTATTTGATAAAAGACATGCATCAGGCCATTGATCCATGTTTTCATGTGTTATTGGTTGCATGTTTTCTAGATCTATTATTGTTAATTATGGCATGCGTTAGCGATGATTTTGTCTATGTCTGTATGTTTCATGCTATATTGATGGTTACAGCATGCTCGATATTTTAATATTTTTGTATGTTTCGAGTACCCATGTGTATAATGAGGTTGTGGGAGGGTGGGAAGTTATGGATATGGGTTACGATGGATGGATGGATCCAGATTTGACGACGACCAATGACATCAGAGGCCGTTTCCTTTGACAGAAATTTGTTTGGCATTTTACAGTACTTTTAAGTAGGGGTGGAGGTTACGACTTACGAGCAAGTCAGAGAGTAAGGAGATCATAGCAGTAGTGAATAATATAATGGCATTGAAGCAGTAGTGCTTCAGTAACTCTACTACTACTACTGCTACTGCTACTACTACTGCTACTACTACTACTACTACTACTACTACTACTACTACTACTACTACTACTACTACTACTACTACTACTACTACTACTACTACTACTACTACTACTACTACTACTACTACTACTACTACTTCTGCTAATACAACTCTGCGATCAGCAAAAACCACTCAAACGGGTGGAAATTTGTCGGCATTTTCTGCTTTAAAAGTCACAGGATGTCACTAAATAATGGGTGAACATGCTCGTCTTCAACACCTTTAACCTTCGCCATACGCGAACAAAAAAACTACGTCTTCTATGCTTGGGGGTCCAAATGACCCCCCAAGGTATACCTGTTCCTGGGCATGGAATTTGATAATTTTTGTTTCGTTTATAATGTTTTATGGGTCAGGGAATTCATTGAAGCTACTGCCAAATGCGTGACCTTCACGGATGACCTTGAAATTCAAGGTCACATGATTTTTTACATGACCATACCTATCTCTGCTACTATACCTGTTAGAACAACGAAGTTTTTTGGTTTCTATGGTTATTTGGTACAACGAACTCAACAAAATATAAGCAAGGCACAACTGGAATATGTTATGTTACATCTTATGTTACATCGTTTCACTTCTCATAATTTGTTTATGACTTGTTGCCAGTGTATCTAAATACATTCGGTACAGGTAAATAATTGTGTGGAATGGTTACCACAAACAAATTGACCACAGGTAAATAATTGTGTGGAATGGTTACCACAAACAAATTGACCACACGTGCTGCATCTGTGCTTCGTCTTGGTGTCATTCTTTCGATCGCACATGTGACATCGTCCTCTCTGAGGGGTGATGACTGTGTCGTTTTGTGTTGTCGTAGGAACAGGCAGATTCAGTGGCGTAGGCAAGGGGGGGTTTCGGGGGTTAAACTCCCCCCATTGGCTCCGGAAAAAAGGTTTTTTAAAGGGTTTTTTCCATTTTAGTAAGAAAAAATAGCAAAAAAACAGGGTTTCCGGCCATAAAACCCCCCCCATCAAAAATTCCTGGCTACGCTACTGGGCAGATTCACGTATTCCAAAGCCCGCTTTATCGATTTTCTGCCGCTTACGCAGGGCATGCTTCTTCTGCTGTCGATCCATGGAAGACACATACTTTTCCCCATTTCCAATATGAATGCTCTCCTTCTGTCCTTCTGATTAGTGTTTGCAGAATCCACCCATTCAGGATGTTGATGAAACCAATTCACGGATGCGTTATGTGCAGCTATATCCAGAAGGGTGAAGAAAAGTGTCAATGGCCATCGTATGGTAGAACGTTTCACTGTATATTGTCTGCACATTTTGTCCAAAGTGTCAACTGCACCTTTAGTGCTATTGAAGGTAAGGATGACCTCTGGTTTCTTGTGACATTCGGACGAGTTCACATTGTCGTGATGAGCAGTTGACAATAAGGTGACAGCCTTATTTTTCTTTGGTATGCATCCTTTTACACAGGGAAGATAAACAATGTTCCTGAAAAAGGGCAAGGTGTGAGAGTTGTAAAAGATTTGTGCACCCATTTGTATGGCTCAGGACGGAATGTGACAACGGACAACTTCTTCACCGATGTTACTCTAGCTCAACATCTGTTAGATAATTCTCTGACCCTAGTCGGAACATTGAGAAAGTCGAAAGGATGCATACCTAGAGAAATGCTACCAAATGCTAAACGAGAATTGTTGTCATCAGTGTTTGGATTTTCCGATAAGATGACAATAGTGTCATACGCGCCAAAGAAAAATAAAGCTGTCACCTTATTGTCAACTACGACAACACAAAACGACACAGTCATCACTCCTCAGAGAGGACGATGTCACATGTGCGATCGAAAGAATGACACCAAGACGAAGCACAGATGCAGCACGTGTGGTCAATTTGTTTGTGGTAACCATTCCACACAATTATTTACTTGTACCGAATGTATTTAGATACACTGGCAACAAGTCATAAACAAATTATGAGAAGTGAAACGATGTAACATAAGCTGTGACATAACATATTCCAGTTGTGCCTTGCTTATATTTTGTTGAGTTCCGAGTACCAAATAACCATAGAAACCAAAAAACTTCGTTGTTCTAACAGGTATAGTAGCAGAGATAGGTATTGTCATGTAAAAAATCAAGTGACCTTGAATTTCAAGGTCTTCCGTCAAGGTCAGGCATTTGTCAGTAGCTGGAGTGAATTCCCTGACCCCTAAAACATTGGAAACAAAAAAATAATCTTCAAGATACCTTGCGTAGAAGCAGAGATACACCTCATTGTATGGACACTAATGATATGGACATGAATTTCACTCTAAGATCTCACCAAAATGACGTCACAGCGTCAGAACTAAGCGTCAACGTATGACGTCACTCATACCATTTTGACAAGGAGGAATTTTTAGGAAAAGTCACCAAAGGAAACTTTTTGGTGCCCACATTTTAGAAAGTTACAGATGAAAATATACCCCTGGGGGTCTATTTGACCCCCAAACGTATGGCGAAGGTTAACCCTCATAGGGTCACGATTTTTCCCAACCGATTTTGGTCACCGGGGGGTAAAAAAAATACCCCCACTGTGATTCGCATGATTCCTATGATAAACTCCGATTTTCAAGTATAAAACTAAAAGAAGTTATTTATAGAAGGTCCGCGGAATGCACTGGAACCAAAGTAACATACGCAGCACTGCAGGAAAATCAAAATGGCGGCCAGAATCGTAAATGGCTATAAGTGAAGTTATGCATGCAATGGAAACATGATTTCAGAGTCTAAATCAACATTTTCAAGGTCAAGGAATGCAATGGAACCAATGTCACATATGTGACACTGCACGAAAATCAAAATGGCGGACAAAATGGCGGCCAGAATATTAAAATGGCTATTAGTGAAGTCATATGTGCAATGGAAACATGATCTCAGGGTCTAAATCAGCATTTTCGAGGTCAAGGAATGCGATGGAACCAATTTCATTTATATTGCACTGCAAGGAAACTACAATTGGGATAAAAATGACGGCCAGATTCTTGAATTGGCTGTCATTAAAGTTCTGTATCTAATTAAAATATGATTTAATAATTTCTCGGTCAAATAATTTCGACAGCAGTAGGGCTTGATGCTACACTTGTTAACGTCGCGTGATTTGCTGTAGACAATTTCATTTATTCATCCTAATTTTATGAAACCAAAACGATTTCTACTATAATGTCCAGATACTCATAAGGAGACATTTTAACAGCAAGACACTCATGTGTAAAGCACGCATAATGCTATGTTTAAAAATTCCTGAGTAAAATAGCTAGGACGTGGTACATTTTCGTACTATATGGCTGATTTGGGTGCATGAATAACTAATGAAACTGGATGCATTCTGTGCATAAAACATATTTAGGAAAAGTCATGGAAGCGATTTCTTCAACTATTTTCAGGGATTAAAATTTCCGTGAAAAACCGAGTTGGGGGTATTTTTTTACCCCCCGGTGACCCTATAAGGGTTAAAACACAAGGTTATAACTCTATAATTGCGGCGATTTCGTTTAATCGCAGTGTATAAGGCCAGGTTCGTTTGTGAAAAGCTCTCGTCAAAACTGGATCCATCCAACCATAATATTTTTCAATCAATCAATCGTAATTTATATAGCGCCCCTTCAAGGTACCTACTCAGAAGCGCTCCCGGCCGAGATCAACCGAAAAACGTCTTCAACAGTTTGTAAAATTGAGAACAGCTTGGGAGGTGTCGCACAGTCAAGGGAAGTCCATTCCAGGTTGTTGGACCAACCACAGAGAATGAACGCCTCTGCATTATTGCAGAGCGAATGAAATGAACCATTAAGTTTTCATGGACAGCAGAGCGCAGTGCGCGGCGGCCTATGCAAGTGGAAAGAGAGGGGGGCAGAAGCTCACACAGATACGAGGGTGCCCAGCCTGATAAGCATCGCCACACCAAAGATGCAATCATAAAAATGAGACGTGTTGCGGGAAAGGAAGCCAGTGCAAGGCCTAGCGCATATATTGGGATACACGGTCGTACTTGGTGAACCCCCTATTAGGTCGTGCGGCAACCCGGTGGCATTTAATGAAAGTACACATGGAAATTGAACCAAGGGACACGCAACAAATCAGCTGTCGCCATTTCAATAATGGCATTTACTGCGCTATGAATATTCAACATTTACTGCATATTGAATATTCATTAAGTCAATTGGGTTGCGTTAGTTCGGTAAATAGCAGGAATCTGTTCGCCGAATCTGCGAAAAGTCAATTCTGTGCAGAAGTGCCGTTATACCAATCAATCATTCTTTAGATACTCTTACCCCGAAGAACGTTTCCTGAATGAAGTTGCATGAATGAAAGTAATGCTTGTAAAAATGGATTTTTAAAATTGAAGATGGTTACACGAAATAATCGCGTTGCTAACTAGAAGTTGGATTGATGAAAATGCTTCAATTTTAGATAGAAGTCGGATTTAGATTGACTAAAATCGTCTTGTTAAAATTTTAGCGGTTGGAGTGAAGGAAACCAGAATAAGTATTTTCATACCTGAAATAGAAGCTGGATTGATGAAAATATCCTGCCCTAAATTGGAGCTGGATAGATGAAAGTGTCATGCCTTAAATTGGAGCTGGATTGATTAAAATGCCTTGCCTTAAATTGGAGCTGGATTGATTAAAATGTCCTTGCTTAAATTGGAGCTGGATTGATTAAAATGTCCTTGCTTAAATTGGAGCTGGATTGATTAAAATGTCCTTGCTTAAATTGGAGCTGGATGGATGAAAATATCTTGCCTTAAATTGGAGGTGGATTCATGAAAATCTTTTTGATTAAATTGGAGGTGGATGGATGATAAAAAGCTTAAGAAATGGAAGCGGGATCAAGGCATTTTATATCTTAATTAGAAGCTGGATGAAGGTTATTATATACCTGAAATAGAAGCTGGATGAATGATAAAAAGCTTAAGAAATGGAAACTGGTTTGTTGATTGTCATTCATGTATTTCAACATGCATCCGCTTCCATTTCAGCTGGAAAGTCGAACCATCTTCTATTTCAGATATAAATATACCTTCATCCAGCTTCAATTGAAGATATATAAAAATATCTTAACCTGGCTTCCATTTTTCAAGCGTTATTGTCGTCAATCCAGCTATAAGGAAACTTCATCCAGCTTCCATTTCTCTAGCGTTTTTCATGAGCCCAGCTTCCACTTCATATATAAAAATACCCTATTCCATCTTCCATTTCAGATATAGAAAAAACTTATTCCGGCTTCCATTTTTCAAGCGTTTTATCATTAATCCAGCTTCTATTTCAGATATAAAATTACCTTGATCCAGCTTCCATTTTAGAGATATAAATGCCTTAATCCAGCTTCCACTTCACATACAGAGATACCTAAATCCAGCTTCCATTTCAGAGATATAAATACCTTAATCCAGCTTCCGTTTCAGGTCGAGTAGTTTTGTTTTGAGGATGGATGATCAAGGTGATTAGTTAGTTGCAGCTGTTTATATTCACAGAATCTGCATATATGTAATATTATAATTATATGATCATATTTTGCAGTTTAGCGTCACTGTGTGATAACGAAGCTCACTAGCGACGCCCTCCTTCTTTATTCAGGCATGGGACTGGTATTCGCAGAGTGCAACCAGTGACGGAGTTAGACAGATGTATTTGAAAAGCATTTTAAAAATTTAAAATGTTGTCGTTAGACACCCTATTTTCTTGTATAAAGTTCCTTAATAAACGATCCAATTTTTAAACACGGATTTTCCGTTCTAAAAATAAAAATCAAGTTTCTACTGACTTAACAGCGCTTCGTTCAAAAGAATCACGTTTTGTTCCAAATTTGCCTGCACACGCACAATGTCACAAGATCACAATATCACTTACATGCATGTATTACGAGAACTCTTTTCTTACCGAGTTATATGCTTCTTGAAGCGAATTATTTCTAAAAAATAAGAAGTTCCGAAGCTCATTCGTATATTTCTTACTTATGGCTAGAGGCCTAACATGAATATTCATTAGGCAAATTCAAGCTCATTGTCTGATTGGTTGCGGGACTCCCTTGGTTCAATTTCCATGTGTACATTCATTAAATGCAACCCGGCCAGTGCCTCTCCATAGGCAGAAATAATCCAGTGCCTCCCCATAGGCAGCAATAATCCAGTGCCTCTCCATAGGCAGAAATAATCCAGTGCCTCTCCACAGGCATACATCACAGAATGATCCAGGTCATCTAGCAGACAGGGCCGTCTTATCCAGTAGGCACAGTAGGCACTGTGCCTAGGGCCTACGAACTTCCCAGGGGCCTACGAAACCTGAAAAATATATTAAAAAGTAAATGCAGTGATTGCATGGTCAATGACCGGAAAAATAAACAAACAGAAAACGAAAACTTGCAAATTTAATTTTAACAAGCTAACTTTTTAAGGATAAAGTTAGCTAATGAAACAGTAACATTGGGTAAGCTATATTATGTAAACTTTCAGACTCTTTGCATTCGCGAAATCGCTTATAACGTCTTCAAATGTCATTTCTCGCATTAAGTCGTTTTCAATTGAAAGTAATGCAAGGGAGGGTATACTCGTGCCTGTCCAATCGTTGATCGAAGGTAATTTTTGATAATTTTCAGTTTCGAAAAGGAACGTTCACCTTCACAACTCGTCGGCCGAGAATCAGGTTGTTCTAACTGAAAGAATGTTGTTTTCGAGAAAACGGCAAAAGTATCTTTGTACTTGAAAATGATACATTCAAGTAGCGAGTAAGCTATCAATAAATAGCTCTGGAGAATCAGCATTTTTCAGCCACAATGTTGCCTATGTTATTTTTGTTGTTTATTTAAAAAGTTTTTCAATTTTGGGGTAATATCAATGAAAATGAAATTCCCTCGGCTGCGTTTCACGTGGACATAGAACAAGCTAGTCCGTAAACACACTGTCAGAATGGAAATAGAACACTATAATTCTGGGTGTTTTGGTACTTCCGAAATGTCTATGCCTGGCTAAAAATAGGGTCTGTCGCGTTTCACGTGGACATAGAACAAGCTAGTCCGTAAACATACTGTCAAAATGGAAATAGAACACTATAATTCTGGGTGTCTTTGGTACTTCCGAAATGTCTATGACTGTTCTAACTTCATGTGTGGATAGAGCAAGCTGCGCCAAATTCAACGGTATCAAAATGTCCCAAAACATAAAAAGTGGAGTTAGAACAACCTGATTCTCGGCCGACGAACTTGTTCCAAAAATAGAAAGATAAATTCGAAAAGCAATATTGACATTAAATGCCAATATTGCTTCTCCAGTTTTCTAAATTTTGGAAAACTGGAGACCAGCTTGTCAGCTATTTGTGACCTAATCATTTCAGCTAGCCTACAGATTTATTGTCTGCAAACATTCGAGAAAACAAAAGAAATTATTATTATTATATTCGTTTAATTGGCAACAAAACTGATAGACACACCGCTATCAGGTACACAAATTAGTTCAACAAATGAAACACAATTATAGGCTACCTAAAATTGTTTATGTCCATAACAATTGAATCCATCTTATAGGATGAGTGTAGAAAATTACGTAAATAATTGCAAAAAAAGAGGAATGGTTAGACGTTTTTATACTAGGGTGATATGAGAATTAGATCATTTGACATAATTAATGGGCATAGGTGGCTTCCTATACAAAACACGTGAGATGAAGTGTCTGTCGTCTTTGACTGGCAAAACAAAGTTGTGAGGGCGTGGTCTCAATTGGTAGGAACGATCGACAACCGGTGGGAAAAGCGATCGAAGAACGTGGAAACCGTTTCTGGAGACTGCTGCAAGAAGACGGGCATCGGCAAGATCTACCATTTCAGTAGCAGTAGGCGAGTCATCAGGCAGGTACCCGGAACGACGGACTCTTGCTAAAAGACGTTCAATTTTGGCACGGTCATTGGCGGTAGCAAAGCCCCACCAGGAAGGAGCAGCATATAACAATTTGGAGACAGTTGTTGCTCTAGTGACTATATGAAGAGCATCAGATGACAAACCATGGGCTCTTAACGTCCGCAGGGCATGCAGTGACCCAGCACAGGAGGAAATTACGTCAATTACATGAGAGGTGACACGAAGATTAGAGTTAAGGGTAACTCCAAGTATGTTCATAGAGGTAACTCTTTTTAGTCCCACCATCAGCTCTGGAGCATCAGCACCATGACGAGAGGAGACAATCATTTCTTTTGACTTTTCCGTGTTCAGACAAAGGTTATTTTTAGCTGCCCAGATAGCTACATGACTAAGCTCCTCGATCCGCAACGGTTAACCTCATCTCCGACCCCACCAGCAAGTATGTGTCATCTGCATACTTTTTAAACTTGTTGGCAGTGTGAACCGGTTGGAGGTCAGAAGCGTCGATGTCATACGTTGCTGGACCAATTCCGGATCCCTGGATCAAACTGGCATTAATACCTGCAGCACTTGATGTCAGACCATCAAACCTGGTAACATGTTTTCGATCTTTTAGGAAATTAACAAGCCAGTTGTAGACGCTATCCTGTATGCCAAGTTTGGAGAGTTTTACTGCAAGGGTGGAGTGCCGAACCGTATCAAATGCCTTCGAAAAATCCAGGGAGATAAGGGTGACATAGCTGTTGGACCGCAGGATAACAGATATCTCATGAAGTATGGCTATAAGGGCAGATGTAGTGGAGCCCGTCGGACGGAAAGCAAATTGGTCGCTTAGAAGTTGTGACATAGGTGAAGAGGCAAAGGTCGGATAAAGGTGGTGATGCACTATTTCGCGTTCAACAATTCTTGACAATTCGTGAATAAATGCATCTTCTAGATCACATGGATATTTTCTCAATCAATGCCTTTGCTCTAATCACTATTTCTTCAGCTGATAAAGTTCTGTCAAGAAGAAAATTGAATCATTCATGTAGTGTTGCGTAAGCTGCTAGCCGCTTTCCCATCTCAGTTTTAGATCTAAGTCTGTCTATGATCACGTAGAAAGTCTGGGTGCGGAATTTGTCACTAGCACTCAGATTGAAACTCGGATCAGTATCATCCATGACTTCGTCATCAAATCGTTTTGGCACCCGTTTTCGTTGTGTACCTTCTTTGTAGTCCGATTGTGTGATATCTTTTGCCATACTTTCAAACATTTCGAATTTATTGCGTGTATCATGACAGTGTGTTATAAGAATGTCAGACAATTTGATGATAGTGCACAACTCAATACCAGGCTCCTGTAGGGCTTTATTTATTTATCGAAAATCAATATTACAAAAAGTAGTTTGAGATTTAAAATCAAAACTGAATGCGTTCACAAAACATGGTTCAGCATAATTTTAAGAAATACTGTAAATGTGTTGCAATTTGAATTAATGCAGAGTTGAGTTGGATATAATATAGGCCTTAGGGCCTAGGGCCTACGTATAGATTAATGTGAAAAAGTGCCTAGGGCCTACAATGACCATAAGACGGCCCTGCTAGCAGAACTCTTATAGTTATTGGACAGAAAATGTAATGCAACATAAATCCTCTGGCAGCTGCAGCCTCATCTCTAGGTCACAGTCCATCGGATTTAATTCTTAACAAGAAATCCGTACGATTGGCACGAATGTAGCATCGCGCAGTTTTACCAGACAATCATTATTATGCAGGAGAAGTTGAAGTCTCATTTGTTCATGTCATCTTTGTTAGCTTTCCGATGCATTAACACATTAAAGATGAGTTTAGTTGCATTTATTAGCTTCAGTAATCGCTTAGGATATACCGGTAACCATAGGTGCAATCACGTCCTAAAAGTTGGGGGGACCATAATGAATCACGTCCTAAAAGTTGGGGGCCCATAATAATAAAGTTAGGGAACCACTCAAAAGTTGGGGGGACGCATCCCGTGGGTTCCATAGGGTGGTTGCGCCTATGCCGGTAACCATAATAAAGCAGCAATATGTCAATAGCGAATAAATTTTTCAACGCTAATAATTATAGTGCTGCACTATAATTAACTCGTTAGACTTTAGGCGTGGGGAATCAATGATTGAAGTTGGGTTTTGTTCTCAGAAAGGTACAATGGGTCTTCACTACAGGCTCGTTAGTTGGTCGCGGACTTACGGTGTTTCAACAGTATAATATATCGGACACACGTAAAACGATCTGTGTTTAACCTAGTCCCTCTGCTTTGGGGATCCATGTTTCTGGGGGAACCACTTTTGGAGGACGGCCAACCGCCTCAGCGCGTGGAACGGACTAGTTGATTTTTACTCTAACTTGTCATATATCTTTATTATCATTCTCTCATGATTTTTTTTCTTACTTCTGACAGCACATTACTCTTTACATGTAAAAAGCAGCTCTTCATTTTTTATGGGTAGAGCTAAATTCATTCCTGGATGGTGGAAACCCAAGAGATATCTAGATCGATTAAGCACTGGCACACGATTGTAGAAGTTTCGAACCCAAGTAGAACAAATTCATACAGAAGCATAATAGAAGTAGCTTGCTACCAACGATGCTATATAAATTGTCTTGACAACAATTACAATTACAATTGAAAAATTATTTCAAAGTTCCGTGTTGCACTCGCCTATCACAAGGTCAACACAATTGCAGAAACTTTTACACACGAAATATTCAGTTACACAACACTTGCTACCAACTGCTTGTTTAGTTTTACAACAGAAACTGTCAGAACTTTCATCAACACCACTGAAAATAAACTTCTAAAGCACTCGTCCAAACGAAACGTCTAATCAGTTTCAGCATCAGTTCGAAAAACAAATTCTCTGTCGTTGTCTCTCGCCGACGTTTCAATATTCCGTTATAACGAATAAATTGAGTTCATCCGCGCTTCTGATGATACTTGCCTGCTTGCTATTGTGTAGTTTTCATGGCAACGCTATGACGTGTCGCTATCACGTCAATAGTTAAATATCCAGGTTTATCGTATTTAGTGTTTTACATGATCTAAATAAGTATTTAATCATCACATGTTAAATTGCCTGTCCCAACTCTTCCTTAGATTGGAGAGTTAACATGTAGATTATTAGTCTATTTGAAAAGCAACTAATTCACTACACCGAGCAAAAGGTTGAATTTCAAGGTCAGTGATGATGAGGTAAAGATCAACACAGGTCAAAAGCAAAGTCGTCAGGTGGAGAAAATTGATGATCACAACAGTGTTCCAGAAATTGATTCTCTGCTTCAAGCAATTCGTCACATAAACCACATCCAAAATATTTTGAAAAGCACGTATTTGCATCCACAGACAATTTGAGTTGACTACTAGAAAGGCATTCTCTATCTTTATTTTTCGACAAAAGACTTGCCATTGCACTAGAAACCGGATATGTGTTGCTTGAGAAACTTTCATCTGCTTTACCAGTACAACCAACGGTATTAAATCCGACAAAACGGTCAGACAGTTTAGCAATTATTTCAGTTGCAATTTTGAGATCCTGTGGCTCAGTTCTTGAACGGAGTTTATACGGCATTGATGAAAAACTGCTCTTGGAATAAGACACATCACTGCGTCTGTGTTGCTTCCCAGTTGCATGAGTTCTTCTATGTTGCTTTAAACATACACTTTGTTTGAATCTCTTATTGCAAATCTCCCAAATGTATGGTTTTTCAACACTATGGGTTCTCACGTGAGTTTTCAGATAACAACATTGACGAAATCCTTTCTGGCATATATGGCAAATGTATGGTTTTTCTCCAGCATGGATTCTCAAGTGATTCTTCAGAGCATGACCTACAGAAAATGATGTCTGACATATCTGGCAACTGTATGGTTTCACTCCAGCATGGATGCTCATGTGCTTTTTCAGAGAACAACTTTGATTAAACGACTTAGGACATAGATGACACCCATATGGTTTTTCTCCAGTATGGATTCTCATGTGCGTATTCAGGGCACCATTTTGATTAAAGGACTTCTTACATACCTGGCAACTGTATGGTTTTTCACCACTATGGATTCTCATGTGCTTGTTCAGATAACCATTATCATTAAATGTCTTCTTACATAGCTGACAACTGTAAGGTTTCTCACCAGTATGGATTCTCATGTGCGTTTTCAGGTTATTACTCTGAGAAAACGTTTTCTTACATAACTGGCACGTGTATGGTTTCTCACCAGTATGGATTCTCATGTGCGTTTTGAGGCTCCCACCAAAATTAAATGATATATGACATATCTGGCAACTGTATTGTTTTTCACCAGTATGGATTGTCATATGCCTTTTCAAAGAACGATTATGATTAAATGATTTGTGACATACCTGGCAACTGTATGGTTTTTCACCAGTATGGATTGTCATGTGCTGTTTCAGAGAACTACTGCGATTAAACGTTTTCTGACATAACTCGCACCTGTATGGCTTTTCCCCAGTATGGATTCTGACGTGCTTTTTCAGAGAACTACTTTGATTAAACGTTTTCTGACATAACTGGCACGTGTATGGTTTCTCACCAGTATGGATTCGCATGTGCGTTTTGAGGTTCCCACAAAAATTAAATGATTTCTGACATAACTGGCACCTGTATTGTTTTTCGCCAGCATGGATATTTTGGGGCATTTAAAAATTATTACTTTGACTAAATGATTTCTTACAGATATGGGGACTGTGTCGTTTCTCTCCAGTATATATTCTATTGTGCGTTTCAGCTGTTTCCTCCGAGAAAACGTTTTCTGACATAACTGGCACCTGTATGGTTTCTCACCAGTATGGATTCTCTTGTGCATTTTGAGGTTCCCACCAATATTAAATGGACGCTTCTCCTCGTCGGCGCACATGTCTTCGCTTGTGCGCGAGCCATGCGCGCTTTTCCTCGTCGGCGCGCATGTCTGCGCGCGCTCTTCCTCATCGGCGCGCATGTCTACTCCTCGTCGGCGCGCAAGCTTTTTTGGATCGACGAATAAGGACGTTCCGGGAAATCGGACGTTGAAATTCAAAGAAGAAGAAAAAGAAGATTGGACTTTGAAAAAGAAAGAAGACGTTTTTGTTGAACTTTGAAGTTCGAAGTTTACGTTTTTATTGGACTTTTGTGGACTTTTGTTGTCGTGTATTTTTCTGAGACAATCTGGCGATTGCTCTGTTTTATGCTTTTGAAAATGTGTACGCCCATAGTTAAGGGCTGATAATTCGTTTGGTATTTATTGAAATAAAAACTGGTTCGTTGTGAATAAAGACACTTTGCTTGTGCGAAACAGGACACTTTGTAAGTGCTTATTGTCGTTTTGCATCGTGGACTGTATGCTTAAGTACCGTGATGACTTTATACGGAAGTAGGCTTTCGCTGAGACAATGTTCTTGTTTGTAAGCTGCCGCGTTTTGCATCCGAGTTTATGTACGGACTGTTTATTCGAGGGACTTGTTTTAAAATCTCGCTTAGTTAAGTGTTGGGCATTGATTGTCCGTTTTGCCCTCGCTCCAAAAGGGACTTTGGGACTGTTTGTGGGGGGAGCATGTCGAGATTTTGACTGGACGATGCACGTATGACGCGCGCTGCCGCTTTCTGTCCTCCTGTTTGCCCGTCTGCGTGTCCGTCTCTTTGTTTGCCTGCCTTTCTTCGCGACGCCTGCGACCGTCTAGCTGACATGCATCCACGCTTGCGTCTATTGCGACTACGCCTTCGCCGTCTGGCCTATCGTCTTTAGGCGATCTGTCTACTTAGTCCGTCTACATAGGCCATAGTCCGTCTACATAGGCTATCTCTCTAGCTGGCATGCGCTCGCCCGCCGATGCTATATAAGGACACGACTTTGACAGATCTGCACCGACTTTTGGACGGCCACGAAGCTGACTAATCGTCCGGCACTTGACTCACGGTAAAACGTGGCTTGAGTGGTGACTGACTGTGGGAGTGTAAGTCCTCGACATCTATTGATCTTGAGCTTCTAAGGCATCGGTCTAGAGGTCGGCTGCTCCCACTGGACAGGGGTTCTGCCCTCGACTGCGACGACTGACGGACGGGTGGTGAAGACGCCTGTACGCCGACCGCGAGCTACGCTTCGGTTGTGTCGTCGGTTGCTCCCACTAGACAGGGGTGACGACGAGCGGTGGGGACTCGTGTACGCCGGCCTTGAGTCGTGTCGTCGGGGTTCTGCCTCTGACTACTGTTGACGACTACTGACGTCGACTACTGGGTGTCGACTACTCCGACGGACGTCGGCGACTATACCTTCTCGACTGACGCGTGGTGCCAGGACGGTTGACTGTGACAGTAGGGAGGGCTCTGGGTGCTATAGGGTTGCTGCAGTCCATATCGAGTCCCATCTCCAATCAGTATTGTTCTGTTCTGTTGGCCTATTTGTATTTGCCTTGCTATATGTTGCCGTTGGAAACCAATAAACGTGTTTAAGCCTAGTCCTTAGTCCCCAGCTAAAGCCTTACCCCCGGACAAGACTGACGAGACCGTGACGACAGGGTTGGTGGTTCGGCTCCCGGTATCTTTTGCCCAACCCGGTTCCGTTACAATATGAATATTATTGGATGTTTTGGGGCGCCAAAATTGAATCTTACAAATTCATATGGGATAAATTAGCTAAAAGACACGTGTAAAATTGTTACTCTTAACCCTCATTTTGGCGCCGCCTTCCCTCGGCGCCCGGGGGCACTTGTCCCCTCTGTCCCCTAGCTACGCCACTGCTTTCCAGTTATGACAGCTGGACGCGTCTTGCAGAGAAGTGCCAGTTCCTTCCGGAACCGCACACGTCTGTCGTAGAAGTGACGGAGAAGTGACGGAGAAAAGGCGGAGAAGTGACGGAGAAAAGGCGGAGAAGTGTCCGCACTTTCTGGCCCCCGTCCTCGTCCGGTCGCACCGTTGTGCTCAGGGCCGGATTAACCAGTATGCCATGTCTGCCATGGCGGCGGGCCCTCCGTCGTCAGAGGGCCCCCGCGTCGGCCAAATAATAATTTTTATTGTGCATTTTCCCATTTATTCGATGACAGTGTGTAAATGTGACCAGGCCCGGATTAACCCCTCGGGGGGCCCGCCGCCATATTTTCAACTAGAGGCACGACTGGACACGTGGACCTGTGTAGTGTGGTGACGGAAGGTGATGGTAAATTAGGGGCCCTCCTGAAAATATGGCGGCGGGCCCCCCCGAGTGGTTAATCCGGGCCTGGTTGTGCTCCTTTCTCGTCCGGTCGCACCGTTGTGCTCCTTTTTCGTCTCGTCCATTGTACGTTTTCTTACGCTCGAACTTTATATACGACAATCGTTATTATTATTATTATTATTATTATTATTATTATTATTATTATTATTATTATTATTATTATTATTATTATTATTATTATTATTATTATTATTATTATTATTATTATTACTATTATTATTATTATTATTATTATTATTATTATTATTATTATTATTATTATTATTATTATTATTATTATTATTATTATTATTATTATTATTATTATTATTATTATTATTATTATTATTATTGTGAGCTAATTTTGTATAACGTACATGTATAGTGATCAGCTAATTGTTGAGCGTACGGATAGGCCAGCTCAAGGTCAGCTAATTGTTGAGTGTACAGACAGACAGGCCAGCTGACTGAGTGGCGGGAAAGTGCCGCGGCGCGTCGTCGCCGGAGAGAGAGAGAGAG
Organism: Lumbricus terrestris; assembly: GCA_949752735.1. NCBI lineage: Eukaryota > Metazoa > Annelida > Clitellata > Crassiclitellata > Lumbricidae > Lumbricus > Lumbricus terrestris. Next base: position 3,224,859 of record OX457048.1, on the reverse strand, counting down.
AGAGAGAGACAGACAGACAGACAGACAGACAGAGAGAAGGACAGTGCGACCGAGGAGAGAGTGTACGCTGAGAGTGAGAGAAGTTGTAGGAGTGCTAGTCGTGTGTAGAAGACGTTAGAGTAGTAAGATAATAAGATGGCGTTTCTGTCGTGCAATTGAATTGTTTGTCGTCGTTGATGCATTGTTGTGTTGTTTGTGAATATTGGAAATCGAAGAAGAAAATACAAGAAACTGATCTTTGTTGTAAGTGAACAAGTTTAAGAACTTTAGACACTTATAACCTAGCCATAGCTACCGCAGTACAGTGAATAGGTTAGGCCTAGGCTGCGCTGCTGAACTAAAGAAGAGACTGGAAAATCGTGGGTGATTGTGGAAGATCACATTTGGTGACAGCGGTGGGATATCGAACTCATGTTACGAACGGTGGGATTATCAATCCAAGTTTACGGACGGAAGGATATTTACGAACGGTGGGATATCGTATCCAAGTTACGGACGGTGGATATTGTCAATCCAAGTTACGGGCGGAGGGATATTTACGAACGGTGGATCTTTGTTTCCAAGCTACGGACAGTGGATTTCAAATCATTACGAGAAGCCGACCTCACGGGAGAAGGAGAATGAGCATTTGATCAACCGGAGAAGCATTCCGAGCATCCGAACAACTGGTGAGAAGATACAACGGGCATACGAACGACATTACGACAACGCAACGCCAGAGAGAGGTATACAAAACTCGCTCCTTGAATAAACAAGCAATAAGAATTAAAGTCAATAGTAGTAATATAATAAGATGGCGTTTCTGTCGTGCAATTGAATTGTTTGTCGTCGTTGATGCATTGTTGTGTTGTTTGCGAATGTTTGAAATCGAAGAACAAAATACAAGAAACTGATCTTTGTTGTAAGTGAACAAGTTTAAGAACTTTAGACACTTATAACCTAGCCATAGCTACCGCAGTACAGTGAAAAGGTTAGGCCTAGGCTGCGCTGCAGAACACAGAGGAGACTAGAAAAATCGTGGGTGATTGTGGAAGATCACAATTATTATTATTATTATTACTATTATTATTATTATTATTATTATTATTATTATTATTATTATTATTATTATTATTATTATTATTATTATTATTACTATTATTATTATTATTATTATTATTATTATTATTATTATTATTATTATTATTATTATTATTATTATTATTACCATTATTATTATCATCATACTATTGTTATCGAAAGGCTACTCCTTTTCCAAAGCGGGCATCGAGTTAACGAAAGAGCCCGTGAAGGCCACAGCGTTAAAACGCTGAATAGTAATTGAGAGTCTTTGGAAGAGGAAGGACGTCTCCCTCAGATCGTCCGACGCCTGCGACAGGTGACGACCTAAATCAGTTATCAAATCAATTCCTCTAGAATTGATGGGACCTATAGCGTCTCCAGGGCCAGCGGAATGAAGACATGTGTAGCTGTGAACGACAAATATTTTTGTTCCTTTCTACTAACTGCTAGTTCTGCTGCTGCTCCTGCAGTGACAGCCGTTGCCTGCAGATAGGAGGACGCAAGGGTGTCGACCACAGTGGCATCCCATACGAGACTTCTGCCCGCTTTCCAAGGGATAAGGGTGGTGCCGTCAGGTCTCTTCCCGTCCGAACGTAGCATGCCCCGTGGTTCTTTGATCGCTGGAAAGCCGGCTCTGATGAGGCTCCGGTGGATTACATCGTTGATGTCAGCGTGCCTGGCGACGCGACCAAAACCCAGAGCACAGGAGAGGCCGTGTGTCCCTCTAGCGGTGACCAGCGTGCCACAAGCGCAGACGTGAGGTTGACAGATATTGGCTCCTAGACGAAGACCAACTGCCACTCTGATGGCCTCGTCGCTGAGTCTAAGGCCACAGGAGGTAATCGGCAGACAATGTAGCCAGTCGCTGGCGTGCTGGAAAGACACGGCTTTCAGTCGAGCCTGTTCGCTCTGCTCTGTGGTGGAGAGGAGCATTTCCGAGAGTTCTTTTTCAAGAATCGGTTTGTCCCACTTGGCTTGTACACCGGAGGGAAAATATTCCGTCAGCGACAAACCAGCTGTTGACTCCCAAAGCGACGATAAATTCGTGTAATGAACATCCGGTTGACTCTTTAGTACGCATAGGATATTGGACTATTATTATTATTATTTATTATTATTATTATTATTTTTATTATTATTATTATTATTATTATTATTATTATTATTATTATTATTATTATTATTATTATTATTATTATTATTATTCCTTTTAATATCTTCAAAAAAACAACATTAGTATAACAGGAATTACACAAAAAACTATGGAAGCAGTCAGTGGCTATTGTTACATCGCCTCTAGAACCCGGTCAGCTAAAGTGCCTCGAAAGGCCACCGAGTTGTAACGCTGAACGGTTATAGAGAGACGTTGCAGCAAAAAACAGGTCTCTCTCAGCTCGCCGGAAGACAAAGTTAGGATGCGGCCTAAATCTGACAAGAAGTTTAGGCCATCAGAACAAATTGGACCTAAGGTCTCAAGGGCTAGAGGGACAAAGAAATGTGTGTTTGTAAGATCGACATATTTGTTATTTTTCCTCTCCGCTGCTATCTCGGCTGCCGCACCCGCCGTCGTTGCCGTGGCCTGGATATATGAAGGTGCAAGAGTGTCAATTACAGTTGCATCCCACACAAGATGGCGACCCGCACGCCATGGAATCATAGTCAGACCGTCTGGTCCTCTGCCATCCGTGCGTAGTAGTCCTGGCGGTTCCTTTATGGATGGGATCCCTGCTTTTGCAAGGGAGCGGTGTATTATTTATTATTATTATTATTATTATTATTATTATTATTATTATTATTATTATTATTATTATTATTATTATTATTATTATTATTATTATTATTATTATTATTATTATTATTATTATTATTATTATTATTATTATTATTATTATTATTATTATTATTATTATTATTATTATTATTATTATTATTATTATTATTATTATTATTATTATTATTACGCAAATTGCCTATTATATTTGTACAACTAAAAATTATGACAGAAATTAATATGCATTACCCCAAAAAATGTGTTGTTTACATTATTGCATTACATGAACTGTGTTTTATTATTATTACCTTAGACCTTAATTAGTCCTTCCACGCGCTGGTAGCGCATCGGGCGACACAGCAACTGTTATATTATAACAGTTAAATATCGTAATATAATTTACTGTTACGGTATATTAACGGCATGGGCGCCCCCACATAGGGGTAAGAGGGGCACTTGCCCCCCTGGAAAATTGATTTTCCAATTAATTTTTTTTATCTGTTTCTAATTAGTTTGTAATAAATTTCTTAGCGCTAATTAAGGTGCCAATTTTACCAACGATGCACAACTGGGAAATTAATTTACATTTAGAAACATCTGTGAAAAAACCCACGTGTCTTAACCCTCGGACAACCAAGAGGGGGCGGTGGTTGCCACCCCCCCCCCCCCTAGGTTTTTCGCAAATCAAACGCGTTCCGTCTGGAATAAAATTTTGAAAAAATTAGTAGCTGTAGAGGGTTCATTGGGACACATTTTGAGCTAAAACTTTTGATGATGCCCCCTACCGTTCAAAAGTTACACCCGATATACCCAAGGTACCAGGGGGGTGGATACCACCACCCCCTAGGATATCGTCTGTAACCTTTCCGCCCCATAATATTAAGAGTGTTGAGTTCAACGGCCGTCTACGAGGTATGATTATAAAGATAAGGTCCCAATTTGATAAAATAACGTCGATTTATTCAAGAGAGCAATTATGTACAGCAATATTAACAACGTTACCGTCTAGTAGATACGAAGTCGAACAGACCAGAGGACTCAGTACGGACGACAGCCCAGCAGACAACGGCTAACGGAGCCAAGGAAGACGGATGAACGGCCAGACCACCAACAGGGCGAAGATGGCGACGTAGAAGACGAATCCGCAGGTCAACTCGCATAACAACGAGGGGAACGCACACCAAGAACACGCTCAACGAGAGACATCAACCACGCGCCTCACACACCACAACTGCTCACCGACCCACGCTAGTAGTTCCTTAAATAGGCAACGCCCATCCTTCTACACCCACGTGCCCCAAGTAAGATAGAGTACGGTAGAGAAGAAGGGCCGTAGACAGCTAATGGCTACAAGAGACACAAATTATACCATTCTATAGAGGGAATGTGGGGCTACATTTCCATGCTCATTGAGTTGTCTTTTGACAACCGGAAGTGCTTAAAATAAATTAAAATATATATAAAGGTGTTTTATTTTCATAAAATTGTCATGTTTTTCTATTATAACTTATCCATAATTTATTTTTTAATAAAAATAAATTATGCCATTCTGTAGAGGGCATTTAGGGCTATTTTTTAATACTAAATAATTTAAAATTTGATGACCGGAAGTGCTAAAAATAAATTAAAATGTATAAAAATGTTGGGTTTTCTTGCAACGCGAACCGATATGTCTGCGTAAACGTTTTTCAGCAGCTATAACATGTTTTTTTGTTTTGATTTAACATAAAACAGACTTATTACTAGTTTTTATAGTTGAATATTGGACTTTATTATATGTAAACTACTTTTTATAAATAAATCATGTATAAAACACATAGAATCTAATATATTCCCTATGCGTAAGTATACATTTTGTGGAATCGACGGGTACCCATGGTAAAAAATTCATAATTTCGAGGGGCCTTCATATTTTCTAAACCTAAATATACCATTTTGTGCAGAAATGAATGCTGAATCAAATGGTGTATTACAAGTTATGATATCTCAAACCAAACCCAAAATCCAGGGGGGTTACCACCCCCCCTTGGTAGTCAGTGTTACAAAAAAAGCTTGGTAGCCTGAGGATTAATTATCCGCTATGCATTTTAAAGCTCTTGCAAAAAATTTAATTGTGACCATTGTGTTTTGCCCCTCTTGCAGAAAAGACTGCGGGCGCCCATGATTAGCGGTTGGAGAATTTGTCATTATTAAATATTAACATTATTATCATCTACCGTAACAGTATAATATAATATTTATGGTGATAAATTTTATTATTATTATGTATTATAGTAATTAATGCAATGCGTATAATTTGCTGCTAATTTTTTTAAATACTATTTTTGTACAACTAAAATTAATGGTTTCTCCAAATTAAGAATTTTCTTTTATTCTACATTCCCGTTGACAGACCGCAACTGGTTTGGCTACAGTGTAGGGCCAATTAACACAGTTATGCAGTTATCTTAATTTGTATTAATCTTAAACTTACCGGTGTAAAGATTTAAAATTACCCCCTCCTAAACATTGCCCCCACCCGGTAGCTTGAAATCGGTTTCAGATTACCCCCCGGACACTAGATTTGCATCAATCATCGCATTTATTGCACTAGAAAAATCATCCCGCTTCTTGTTTTGGTCTGAAGAATTTCATCCGTCATCCCACTTCGTGGTTTGTTATCAATTTTTTTATCGAAAGAAAAATAATAGCCTCGAACCTATTTCTCCATGTAACTTCAGCGGCGATTAGTATTTTAGTTGCAGCTTCGGTTGCTGGTAATAAGGTATCCTTTATTTCTCCATTCATGTGTGTAATCATGCAGGCTGGTAATAGTAGAAAATGATAAATGTTTAAATGTATTCGCTAGATGACAGGCTAAGGTGAAACCCGCTCGACATTGAGGTTAAACATTTTAATCATCGCCATTTTTGTCGGTTGATGGCAAGATTTCACATAAATTCGAAAAAAGGTTAGATTCTACATTTTTGCAAGTCTTTGTGTATAATTTTGTGGATAAAGGTGCATTTTTACTCTGATCTTGACCGCTTGATTGACGATGTAGACGTTAGACTCTTAAAATGTGTCATCTGGAATTTCAATCATGTACTCCGAAGCCTATTTCCACCTATTGTTAAAAGGCCTTATGCTCTGCGTTTGCGACCAAACGACTTTGAACTGCCTAGAAAAGATGACTTTAATTTCATCTCTCGTGTTCTTTTTAAGACTGTTCGCAGTGTTAACAAAGACCTGTTAACGTAAACTATATAGAATATCCTTTTAATTATTCACCATTGCATTGGTTTCGGTAATTGGGTAGTTTAGCGTCCCAAATTATTTTGACCATTTCTTTGCAATAATAACTGAAAGACATATACAATAACGGTAGCGTTCTATAACGACTCGGTAATAGTTCTATAATGACTCGGTAGATAACGTTGCAGCGTTGTTATCTTTAATAAATCCAACTTCTAGTTTGCCGAGAATCCTTTTAATCGATCCAGCTTCAATTTCAGCAGAATGACTGCACTAACCCTTAAACTAACCCTAACCGACCCGTACGACGCCTAACCTGAGCCCTAACCGACCCTCACGCGCTAAATCCCGCTTCTATTTCGTGAGGAAATATTTTTCATCAAATTTATAAAAAAAGTTACTTGCTACGGAGTCATTATAGAACGCTACCACAATAACATATATTTAATTGAGGAAATCATAAAATGTGTGCTTGAAAACCTTAAGGAAGTCCCAAACGAGGTAACTATCGCGTAGAAATGGAAGCTGGATGAGGATTTTTTATGGTTAAAATGATGAAAAGAACGCTTCAAAGATGGAAACTGGATCAAAGTTCTGTAATAGTAGGTGAAATAGAAGCTGGATACAAGTTTTAATCGATCTGAAATAGAAGCTGGATTCACGAATAGCACGATAAAGAAGTGGATGCTTGATGAATGTTTTTATAGATCTAAAAAATAGAAGCTAGATTTATGAAAAGAACGATAAAGAAATGGAAGCTGGATGAAGGTTCCAGTTTTGATAAAATAGAAGCTGGATTAACGAGAAATTTCAAGCCACAGCAATAGCCTGAATAATTTGGGATGCTAAACTACCCAATTACCTTGGTTTCAATGTTTATCAGATAAAAGTCAGATTGACGAAATGTATTCTTGCAAAGTATAAGTCGGATTGATCAACTACTCAACTCAACTCAAGACTTTTTGGCATACCTGGGAACGGCGGTCCCAAATTATAACATTAAATAAATCAACGTGACGTGTCGTAATAGCGCGGTGTATAGGATGGGCGCATAGAAACGATGTTTCTTTTGCACTACACACTTATAAAACGACCAGCAGACCTCCAGCGTCACGAGCTGTTTGTAATGCTGCACTACCATGCTTGAAAAATAGAAGCTGGATGAAGACCGTTTACAGGTGAAATGGAGGTTGGATTGATGAAAAAACGCAAGAGAATTGGAATCTGGATGAAGGTTCTTTTGCAGGTGAAATAGAAGCTGGATTGACGAAAATAACGCATGAGAAATAGAAGCTGGATGATGGTATTTCTACATCTGAAATAGAAGATGGATTGATGAAAAAACGCTTAAGAAATGGATGCTGGATGAAAAACGCACACTTTTTGCCCATCCAATACTCCGCACTATCGATTTATGGAATTTTATATTTTGGGACCGCCGTTCCCAGGTATGCCAACTTTTTATTGACACCAGTAACAACAGAGTATGGTTAAACCGTAGTTTAGGCTGCTAAATTATTTTCGTTTTTGATATCTCGTAGTTTAGGCTGCTAAATTAAGAAACACCACCAATCATGAATATAGCACGCCATACAACTCTATTCAAATTTCTGAACATTCGCAACCGGAAGTAGCAATATAAACTGAAAACGCGAGAAGAAAAATGGCAGTATATAAATGGAAGCTGGACTGACGAAAAAATGCTTGAGAAATGGAAGCGGGATAAAGGCATTTTATAGCTGAAATGGAGGCTGGATGAAGGTTCTTCTACAGATGAAATAGAAGCTGGATTGACGAACAAACGCTTGAGAAATGGAAGCTGGATGAAGGTTCTTCTACAGGTGAAATAGATGCTGGATTGACGAAGAAACGCTTTAGAAATGGAAGTGGGATAAAGGCATTTTATAGCTGAAATGGAAGCTAGACAAAGGCATTTTTATAGTTGAAATGGAAGCTGGATTGAACCTGGCGATCCAGAAATTACTTGTATATACATTTAGCAATGGCCAAATAATTTAGCAACCTCGGTAAATGGCCAAATAATTTAGCAACCTAAACTACGGTTTAACCCAGAGTATCACAGCATCAATATATTAAAGCAGTTTTAAAACTTTATTTATTTATTTAAAAAAATTTCAAACTAATTTTTACTGAAATAAAGTGGGATTTATTAAAACAGTCTCGCTGAAACCAATGCTGGATTGATGAACAGTACTTTTTTTAATAAAATAGAGATGATTTTGATGAAAATAATTTGCTTCTTCCAAGACAGAAGCATTTATGATAAAAAGTTTTTTTGCCGAATTCTTGCCTAAGCGGAAGCTGGGTCGATGTGTAGGATTCTTGCCAAACTAGAAGTTGGATTGATTAAGAATTATGCTGCTGCAACGAGCCAATAATTCATCATCATCATCATCGTCCATGGGTTCAAGTTTCGCAAGTTTCACTGTTTGTCTACATGCACTTTTCTCTTGTGCTATCAGACTGAGTCCGTGTATGTCCATACAGCACCAATCCCTGACATCGTCCAACCATTCTCTACTTGGTCTTCCTCTAATTCCCGTACCGTCGATCATTCCGAATATGGTCTGCTTTACTAGTCGGTTGTTGTTCATTCTACATACATGACCGAGCCAATAATTAGTTAGCTAAAATACATTTTTACCATTTTGTGGACAACACATTAATAAAGGCAGCTAGGACGACGAGGGAGTTGGTGATATTGATGGACTGATCATATTGTTTTCCTCAGTTTATGGCTACACCATTAGAAAGTCAATCAATCGAACTTTGGACAACTAGATGACTGTTGACGCAGTCCCTTGTCACACAGTGTGTAAGCTATTCCACCCCATCAGGGCAGAATATGGTTTCTGAAGGAAGGCGCACAGTTGAGTTTTTTGTCTGACTCTGTTTTTCTGGGTTGCTCTCCTGATACCAGACCTGTGGTGGTTGTTGAAAAGTTCTTTATCCTGCAAGTCTTAACTGTGGCAAACTTGTAAACTATTCTGAAGATCTGAGATGATATGATTTAAGATTATCATTTTGCTACTATGTACAAGCTTTGAGACAAAATTTCATCGTAAGAGCTTGGGCGAGAAATTAATTGTAAACAGAAAATTAAGTGCAGAGCTCAAACTGAGACTTATATTTTACTACCAACTTGTCACACAACTACAAAATGAGAACACTCACACAGTCTCGTACTGTAGTGTAGATGGCAGTAATAAAGTTATTTTCTATATTTTTTAAGTATTTAAAATGATTGTTTTACTGTTATTTTTAGCAAGCACATGAGGAGTACTGAAGTGAAGAGGGAAATAATGAAGTTATTTTCTATAATTTTTGAAGAATTTAAATTGAGTTTTTACTGTTTTTTTTATCAGGTACATGAGGAAGATGGACAACTTTTCTAAAGCTTCAAATTGCTACATTAATCTTCATCAAACAAATTGCAATGGATGTTTCTGTCTACAACATTCATGACTGTGCACTATTTCGTCTTCAGTTCTAATCATACTGTGCAATAGCGTAGAGGTGTGCTATATCACACAGTATGAATTGCTTTGCTATTTTCATCATAGACTTTCTTTCTGATTGGTTGATTTCTTACTTAACACGAAAGATGATTACTTCTAGTGACAGATGAAGCATGAATCCTTCTTGTTAGCACTCAGAAAAAGAGTCAACATTATTGTGAGTCTGTACATTGCTCGTGCTGGAAGAACAATTGCTGTAAAAGGTTCGCATAAGCAATTTCTTTGCAACAAAGAACATGACTCCACTTCACTAAGGAAACATTCCATTATCTTCTACTAATTTTCTTCTAATGTCTCATTGCCAAGTGTCATACGAAACAATTAAGACCACACAGATCTCAGTTATTTCAGAAAATATTTACTATTGGTGATCGCCTAAGAGCTTTTCAAAGAAAATTGTGAAATAACCAACTAAACGAGCTGCTGTAATGAAATCGTACAGTTGCCAGCTATGTCGGAAATCATTTTATCAAGGTGGTAACCTGAAAAAGCACATGCGAATACATAATGGAGAAAAACCATTCAGCTGCCAGAAATGTCAAAAATCATTTAGGGAACGTCATCATTTAAAAAGGCACATGCGAATCCATACTGGAGAAAAACCGTTCACTTGCCAACTATGTCAAAAGTCATTTAGTGTAGGTGGTCAGTTGAAGAAGCACATGCGAATTCATACTGGAGAAAAACCATACAGTTGCCAGCAATGTCAAAAGTCGTTTAGTGAAAGTGGTACTTTGAAAACGCACATGCGAATCCATACTGGCGAAAAACCATACATTTGCCGGCTATGCCAAAAGTCCTTTAGTGAAGGTGGTCATTTGAAAACGCACACGCGAATCCATACTGGAGAAAAACCATTCAATTGCCAGCTATGTCAAAAGTCATTTAGTGCAGGTGGGACTTTGAAAACGCACATGCGAATCCATACTGGAGAAAAACCATTCAATTGCCGGCTATGCCAAAAGTCGTTTAGTGTAGGTGGCCATTTGAAAAATCACATGAGAATCCATACTGGCGAAAAACCATTCAGTTGCCAGCTATGTCAAAAGTCATTTAGTGAAAGTGGTCATTTGAAAACGCACATGCAAATCCATACTGGCGAAAAACCATTCAATTGCCGGCTATGCCAAAAGTCGTTTAGTGTAGGTGGTCATTTGAAAAATCACATGAGAATCCATACTGGAGAAAAACCTTTCAGTTGCCAGCTATGTCAAAAGTCGTTTAGTGAAGGTGGTACTTTGAAAACGCACATGCAAATCCATACTGGCGAAAAACCATTCAATTGCCGGCTATGCCAAAAGTCGTTTAGTGTAGGTGGTCATTTGAAAAATCACATGAGAATCCATACTGGAGAAAAACCATTCAGCTGCGAACTCTGTCAAAAGTCATTTAGTGTATGTGGTCTTTTGAAAACGCACATGAGAATCCATACTGGAGAAAAACCATTCAGTTGCCAAATATGTCAAAAGTCTTTTAGTGAAGGTGGTGCTTTAAAAAGGCATATGCGAATCCATACTGGAGAAAAGCCGTTCAGTTGCCAACTATGTCAAAAGTCATTTAGTGTAGGTGGTCATTTGAAAAATCACATGAGAATCCATACTGGAGAAAAACCATTCAGTTGCCATCTATGTCAACAGTCATTTAGAAAGGGTTGTACTTTGAAAAGGCACATGAGAATCCATACTCCTGAGGAGCCTGAATTGTGTCAGAAATCATTTGCCAAGAACATGGAACTGAAAGAACTCCTGGCAACTCATAGTGGTGAAAAACCATTCATATGTGAGGTTTGCAATGCAGGTTTCACGCGATGTTTCCAACTAAAGAAACACAGAATAACTCACGAACCAGAGAAACCAAACAGACGCAATATGTCTTTTTCCAAGATCAATTTTTCATCAAAGGAGTTTAAACTCAATACAAGAACTCTATCGCAGGATCTTAAAATTGGAAATGAAGTTGTCGCTAACTTGTCTGATCGCTTTCTATCATCTAGTACTGCAGATGTAACTGATAAAGAAAAAGAAAATTTGTCAATGAACGTATATACGTCTACTATTGGAGTTGTTGATTTTTTGCCGAAAGTTGAAGTTGGAGAAAGTCTGTCTACATGCAAAGTGGATGCAGAAACGTCTTTGTCGAAATCTTTTGGATGTGGTTTATGTGATGAATTGCTGGGAAAAGAGGAGGAATTTCTAGAGCATTGTTCTGGTCATCGATTTTCTCCGCCTGACGACTTTGCTGCTGACGTCTGCCCACTTATTATTGCATTCACTCAACGTTGAAAAGAATTATTGTAATTATTGGAGATGTAGAAGACAATATATGCTATTGGGTGATACATGCATCGGGCCACATTGGGTGATTGATTTGTACCACTTTCATTGCAATTTTTTTGGACAATAAACATTCTGATGTAGATTTCAAACTCACCGCATAATTATCTAAGGCATTGCCTTCTTTTCGCAACATCTAAGGCTGTAGTAGGCTACTGCTGTAGGTCACCAAATGAAATGTTATGGTGTGTTTTGCCAAAGGTGCAGCAACGTTCTTTGTTTCACAGAATATTATCTTCATATAATTTGTTAGACTATTTTAGACTTTATATTATTTACCCGCTGCATTCGTCATCTACTAATAATTGAGCTAATTAGCTTATTGTTTTCCTAGTTAAGTAGTGGACGCTGCATAGTCGTTATTAAAGATAACGTGTAATCACGGATTGTCACATATTCGAAATAATTAGTGTTTTATTGTCTTTGATGTTGAAATTTGTGATAGACCTCTTCTTAGGCTAATTCTACAACCTCAAAGTCAGTGGCGGCGCAAGGATTTCAGGTTTAGCGTCGCCACTGCACAAAGTCTTGTAGTTTTTGATGACTCACTTCGATCAATGTCATAAAAGCGACCATAGTTCGGTCATATTAGTTTTACATTGGTGACGAGCTAAGAAGCGGACGGATTTTTAAAATAAAATAGTATTATTTTAATCTTCACTATCATCATAATTATTGTTATTGTCATGCATCAGCAAGAAAGCCAAGTTCCTGTCAGTTCATGGATCAAAACTGTGAAATATGGTAGAAATCGGTTTGTATTTAGGACTGCCTCACGGAGCTCAAAGGTTTTAACAGATTAATTTCACCAAACTTTATTTGCTTGTAAAGCATTTTAAATTACCGATACTTACCTATTTTTTTTATAATAAATAGGACTTAAAATTTGAATATGTAAATTGAGCGTAAACTAAATGATGAAGTGTGCAAACAGCCAAATTTTTAATATTATCATTATAATTTACGCAAAATATAGGCCTATTGCAAACCTATTTGAGAAAGACTTGTACAGTTAGCATTTTGACTACATGGCAAAAACAATATTATGGCGGAACTAGGTCAAGCTTACATTCATCTTGATAGAGAACATTAGGTGACACGTTTTGGGGTAGAGAAAACCATACTTGTGCCTGCTATGTCAGAAATCATTTGCAGATAATAGTGAGCTGAAAAACACACAAGAACCAGTGGCGTAACAACCTGGCCGGGGTCCCGTGGACATTCTAAGCCTTGGGGCCCTTAGGCTACCCGATAACAAGACTTAAGAGTAGGATTAACAAGATGGCTATTTGGGTAAAAAAAGAGTGAGGATATATATATATATGTATATATATAAAGTGCTAATTAATTAATTATGGTGTCCTAGTGCCATAACAATAATAATAATTACGACAATTTATATGGCGCTGTAACGGCGTGTTACAAGAGCGCCTTACAAGGCAACTTTATGCCATCTGCTATTCGATCTTAAGTAATCAGCTCCTGGGACTCCACGGGTTTGCGAAATTGCATTATAGTAATTTCGACAATTACGATGTAACTTTGGTTATATCCCATTTACCACAGTTTAAGGCCAATATTATTTATTTAAAAAACTTGAATTGGTTCCATAAATACCAAATAATAGTCTCATTTTCACACCCGATGAATCAAATAGGCCTACGCGCATGGGCAATCCGAAAGCCACTATATCGAACTGCAATTAGGCCTAATCACATCGAAAACGCGGTGTGATTTGCGCTCAGATGCCGACTGTAGGCCTACTCAAGGTTTTTCAATACACTGTACTAGACATTTTATAATATAGGCTATTGCAAACTAATAGAGCATGACAAGGCATAATTATGTGTAAATAGTTTGATGATGGACAGAATATGTTCATGGATGTCTGGTAGGTCCTACTGGACTGGCTGTGATGGGATGGGCTGTCAAAATTATGATGACTCATTGGTTGTGCATGGGGATATTCTGTTGGACTTTGGAACTTTTAGTCTGCATCAGAATGGGAGAGTGAGCTCGGCGAGGGTCAAGTCAGGGTCACGCGTCAATCTTCCAAGGGAAACAGATATGATGTTGTGTGTGTCTCTCTTTACTCCTCCGACCCCTCTCCACTCATAGACATTTACCATAGATAGACAGAACAGAACTATTTGGAATAAAGACTATAGCCTACCCTTCAAGACGATTATAACTTTTGTCCCAGTAATTAAAGTACATAAATTATTTTTGGGTGAACAGCTCGGGGGCCCCTGTGACCTCGGGGGCCCGTGGATTTTGTCCACCTTCGTTTGTTTGTTTGTTTGTATGTGCACTTGTTATAGCGCCCCTTCAATATCTCTACTCAGAGGCGCTCCCGAATGCAGAACGGACACTGCATCGGAGTTTCACGCCGAAGCGCTGAGCAATTGTGAGTGAAGAACTTGCCCAAGGTCCTTATGCGGTGAGGTGGATTCGAACCTCGAACCTTCCGGCTTCAAGGCAACAACGCCACCACTACACCACCGCGCCCCACCGCGTTATATGGTTGTTACGACACTGACAAGAACCCATACTGGAGAGAAACCACACCTGTGCCAGTTTTGTCGGAAACCATTTCTTAGTCCCAGTCATCTGAAAAAGCACTTGAGATCCCATACTGGATAAAAGCCATACAGGTGCAAGCTATGTCATAAATCATTTGCTGATCACAGTAATTTCGTGAAGCACAAGAGAACCCATATTGTAAACTTAAATCTTGGATGATTGCAGTTTTCTTTCATAAGAAAGAGAAATTTTCTCAGAAAGTGGTAGTGAAAAAAATCTATGTGAAGAGATCGAAATCTGTGCGAAAAGCTAAAATATTCCAAATGCAGAAGAAACATTGTTTGTAAACTGAATGCATTACTAGAAAAGTACAGATCGATGCATCAGTCGTAACAAGATTTGTGGGTGAACAACAAAGAAAACTGAAAAAGATGATTGTTTCCAATGAATTAATCTTTTCTTTCATATTGGTCATTGTGACCCATGAGTAGGTCCTAGGCTAATTAAAATTTAAGAAGACAGAAACTTGACTACGAGAATATTTCAGTTATCGTGGAACCCTGCTGATCCACAAGAAATATTCTCGTAGTCAAGTTTCTGTCTTCTTAAATTTTAATTAGCCTAGGACCTACTCATGGGTCACAATGACCAATATGAAAGAAAAGATTAATTCATTGGAAACAATCATCTTTTTCAGTTTTCTTTGTTGTTCACCCATAAATCTTGTTACGACTGATGCGGTTCCACGACAACTGGTCTACCGACAACTCGTCTACCGACAACTCGTCTACCGACAACTCGTCTCCGGACAATTGGTCTACGACAACTGGTCTACGACAACTGGTCTACGACAACTGGTCTACGACAACTGGTCTACAGACAAATGGTCTACACACAACTCGCACACAACAAAACGTTCACTCGGAATTTTTTAGTCAATGTCTGTTGGCGCTGAAAGGGAAGCTGTATTGATTAAAAGAACTCATTATAAAGCGAAAATCGACTAATGAAATCCTCGATGGAAAAACAAACCGACGAAATGCACGTCTTTTTAACGAAGCAGAAATGATGAAAATAATGCATGTGAATTTTAAAGTGGCTTCACGAAATGATCGCACTGGTAAATACAATTATCAATCATCCAGCTTCTATTTGAAATATTTAATACCTTTATCCAGCTTCTAATTCTTAAGCGTTCGATCATTCATCCAGCTTCTATTTCAGATATATAATACCTTGATCCAGCTTCCATTCCTGAAGCGTTTTTAATTCATCCAGCTTCTATTTCTTAAGCATTCTTCTCATAAATTCAGCTACTATTTCTGATATATTATACCTTCATCCAGCTTCCATTTCTTTAGCGTTTTTCGTCAATTCCCCCTCTATTTTAGGTATATTATAACTTCATCCAGCTTCCATTTCTTTAGCGTTCTTCTCATTAATCCAGCTCCTATTTCAGATCTATAAATGCTTTAATCCAGCTTCCATTCTTAAGCGTTTTAATTCATCCAGCTGCTATTTCTTGACCGTTCTTCTCACTAATCCAGCTCCTATTTCAGATCTATAAATGCTTTAATCCAGCTTCCATTCCTAAGCGTTTTAATTCATCCGGCTTCTTTTTCTTAAGCTTTCTTCTCATTAATCCAGCTCCTATTTCAGATCTATAAATGCTTTAATCCAGCTTCCATTTCTTAAGCGTCTTAATTCATCCAGCTTCTTTTTCTTAAGCTTTCTTCTCATTAATCCAGCTCCTATTTCAGATCTATAAATGCTTTAATCCAGCTTCCGGTATTTATGGGTTAAGTCACCTGATTTTTTTTTTTTCTATAATGACTCGGTAGACTACGCTGCAGCGTTGTTATCTTTAATAAATCCAACTTCTAGTTTGCCAAGAATCCTTTTCATCGATCCAGCTTCTCTTTAGGCAAGAATTTGTTCGATAAATCCCGCTTCTATTTCGTCAGCAAATATTTTTCATCCATTTTTCATTGAAAATTATTGTTCATCAATCCAGCTTCAATTTCAGCAGAATGACAGCACTAACCCTAAAACTAACCCTAACCGACCCTCACGACGCCTAACCTGAGCCCTAACCGACCCTCACGCGCTAAATCCCGCTTCTATTTCGTGAGGAAATATTTTACCCGGCAAAAGAAATAAATCAGGTGAATTAACCCATAAGTACCCAGCTTCCATTTCTCAAGCGTCTTAATTCATCCAGCTTCTATTTCTTAAGCGTTCTTGTCATTAATCCAGCTCCTGTTTCAGATCTATAAATACACTCATCCAGCTTCCATTTCATAACCGTTTTTCGTCAATTTCGCTTCTATTTCAGGTATATAATAACTTCATCCAGCTTCCATTTCTTCTGCGTTCTTCTCATTAATCCAGCTCCTATTTCAGATCTAGAAATGCTTTAATCCAGCTTCCATTTCTTAAGCGTCTTAATTCATCCAGCTTCTATTTCTTAAGCGTTCTTCTCATTAATCCAGCTCCTGTTTCAGATCTATAAATACACTCATCCAGCTTCCATTTCTTAACCGTTTTTCGTCAATTTCGCTTGTATTTCAGGTATATAATAACTTCAACCAGCTTCCATTTCTTAAGCGTTTTTCGTCAATTCCGCTTCTATTTCAGGTATATAATAACTTCATCCAGCTTCCATTTCTTTTGCGTTCTTCTCATTTTCCCAGCTCCTATTTCAGATCTAGAAATGCTTTAATCCAGCTTCCATTTCTTAAGCGTCTTAATTCATCCAGCTTCTATTTCTTAAGCGTTCTTCTCATTAATCCAGCTCCTGTTTCAGATCTATAAATACACTCATCCAGCTTCCATTTCATAACCGTTTTTCGTCAATTTCGCTTCTATTTCAGGTATATAATAACTTCATCCAGCTTCCATTTCTTCTGCGTTCTTCTCATTAATCCAGCTCCTATTTCAGATCTAGAAATGCTTTAATCCAGCTTCCATTTCTTAAGCGTCTTAATTCATCCAGCTTCTATTTCTTAAGCGTTCTTCTCATTAATCCAGCTCCTGTTTCAGATCTATAAATACACTCATCCAGCTTCCATTTCTTAACCGTTTTTCGTCAATTTCGCTTGTATTTCAGGTATATAATAACTTCAACCAGCTTCCATTTCTTAAGCGTTTTTCGTCAATTCCGCTTCTATTTCAGGTATATAATAACTTCATCCAGCTTCCATTTCTTTTGCGTTCTTCTCATTTTCCCAGCTCCTATTTCAGATCTAGAAATGCTTTAATCCAGCTTCCATTTCTTAAGCGTCTTAATTCATCCAGCTTCTATTTCTTAAGCGTTCTTCTCATTAATCCAGCTCCTGTTTCAGATCTATAAATACACTCATCCAGCTTCTATTTCTTAAGCATTCTTCTCATTAATCCAGCTCCTGTTTCAGATCTATAGATACACTCATCCAGCTTCCATTTCTTAAGCGTTCTTCTCATTAATTCAGCTACTATTTCTGATATATTACACCTTCATCCAGCTTCTATTTCTTAAGCGTTTTTCGTCAATTTCGCTTCTATTTCAGGTAGGGTGTCCGGTAAATGGCTGTGGTCCTGTGTTTGCACAAACTGGAGACGGTTATCGCTAGTGAAACCGCGCCCTGAAGACCTTCTTCTCAGTTCACAAACCCAGTATTCCTTCCCCAAGTCAGCAGCTGACCGTTGTAGAGTGTAACAATAACCTGCCTCACTTACCAGCAAAACTTTATTCCTTTGAGTTTTTTCGAAGCGAAAGTTCTGCATTTTCTTCAAATATATCGTTTCCGTCCCATGAGCAAAATATTACCTAACGTTCCTAAACGGAAGTCGTAGCCGGAAGTTGTCGACACTAACTTTGCGCGCCAAACAATCTGGCAGCATAGTGGTGTTACAGTAGTGGATATGAAGACCGCAGCGTATTTCCTTATATATCCAAGCATCGTGCACAGACATTCCCACCAGACAGACAGGCAGGCAGACACACACACACACACACACACACACACACAGGCAGACTAAACAAACTCCCTGACCACACCCCACCTACAAAAAACCTGGACAACCCCTCCCCTCATAGGACATAAACTCTGAAGAAGAATATAACTTGTGTATAAGTGGTAATCCTACGAACGGCTGTTTTAAGATCAACATATTATTTGTTGCTCGTGCATAACTTGCATTACTATATTAATGTATTATTGCGGTCCGGTCCTAACTTTTGTTGGTGGAACAGAAATTAGGAGCGATGAAGAGAATTGTCTTTAAACAGTAGTCGGATTTTGACAAATTCTGTTCTACTGAAATAGACGCTGGATTGATGAAATCATTCTCGGTGAAATTGGAGATATATTGATGAAAATAACGCTAGAGTAATCCATTTCCAATTATGCAAAATTTCATATGGATCGTTAGTCCAGCTTCTATTTAAATAGCAACAATTGTATTTATCTATCTAACTTCCATACAGATGACAATTATATTTCATCAGTCCAGCTTCCATTTTAAGCAAAACACCATTTCTCATAGCTGAAGTAGACGCTGGAATAATTTAGGCTAGGATATTTTTCCATCAATCCACCTTCTGTTTCAAGTAGCGTTATTTTCATCAATCCATATCCAATTTAAATAAAAATAATTTCATCAACCCAGGGTCCAGTTCAGTAGAACGGAAAATACGTCTGAAATAGAAGCTGGATGAATGAGAAGAACGCTAATTATATCTGAAAAAGAAGCTGGATGAATGAGAAGAACGCTAAATATAACTGAAAAAGAAGCTGGATTAACGAAAAGAACGCTACAGAAATAGAACCTGGATCAAGGTATTATATATCTGAAATAGGAGCTGCATTAATTAGAAGAACGCTAAAGAAATGGAAGCTGGATGAATGATCAAACGCTTAAGAAATCGAAGCTGGATGAGTGTAATTATATATCTGAAATAGAAGCTGGATTAGTGAGAAGAACGGTAAAAAAATTAGAAGCTGGATGAAGTTATTATATACCTGAAATAGAAGCGGAATTGACGAAACACGCTTCAGAAATGGAAGCTGGATGAGTGTAATTATATATCTGAAATAGGAGCTGGATTAATGAGAAGAACGCTACAGAAATGGAAGCATGATGACTAAAAAACGCTTCAGAAATGGAAGCTGGATGAGTGTATTTATATATCTGAAATAGGATCTGGGTTAATGAGAAGAACGCTAAATAAATAGAAGCTGGATGGCTGAAAAAAGCTTAAGAAATGGAAGCTGGATGAGTGTATTTATTAATCTGATATAGAAGCAAGATGGATGTATTTATATATCTGAAATAGAAGCTGGATGAATGAAAAATGGTTAAGAAATGGAACCTGGATTAAGTTATTTATAGATCTGAAATAGGATCTGGGTTTATTAGAAGAATGCTAAAGAAATGGAAGCTGGATTAAGGTTTCCTTATTTCTGAAATCGAAGCGAGATGAAGGTTTTTTATATAGGTGAAACAGAAACTGGATTTATTCAGCAACGCGATCATTTAGTGAAGCCATCATAAACTTTACAAGCATTATTTTTATCAATTCGTTCATTTCGTCGGTCTAGTTTTTGCATAGAGGGTTTCATCAATCATTTTTCGCTTTATAAAGGGTTCTTTTAATCAATCCAGCTTCTCTTTTAGCGGCAACATCCCTGGGCAAACCCTCCTCTGACAAAACCCTCCTCTGACAAAACATAATATTACCAGATGACGTAGACTAGGGTGACCATTTTCTGGCCATCAAAAACCGGGACACTTTTGGAAATCCGCCAATTAGGTTATACAAAGGCCTGGTCCTATAGCATACTTCAGTCAATAGTAATTAAAGTAGGCTATTTATAAGCTTACTGCATATTTTTGCGAAGTTCAGAGTTATTTCTCGGAAGATCTTCTCGTTAAGCTCTGATAATTGTTAAAAGATATTAATTAAAGTTAAGTTCTTTTCTGCGAACGCCTTTTGATTGCATCGCATTTAAATTCAACTCTGAGCATATACTTCAGTAGAAAAACCTACAACCTGCTCTAGTCATCAGTGCACTGAATGCAGTAGGCCTTACTCTTCCGTAATTGACAACACTCTCTGAATCAGCGCTCAGTGTGTAATCTAGAAGATAAGAAGATTTGAGGTTTCTGGGGGGGGGGGTGAAACAGAAAATGGGGTTTTGGGATGGTATTTGCTTCTCACTATCAGGATGTTCTAAATTTCAATATTACAATGGCAGTATTTTAAGTAGGCCTAGTCATCTGAAAAATTGCTCTATTATTTCAGTGCTGACAAGAGTTGCAATGTCTATCTTCAATTGCGACACTGACATGAAAAATCGACAGATCTAGTGCCGCCACTGAAATTGTAGCCTAACCCAAATCCTACATGTATAATGAAGACTTTCTCGTTAAGCTATGATAATAATTGTTAAAAGATATTAACTAAACTCACTAGTCTATAATAATACTAAAGATACTCCATATAAATTGACAGCTTCTCTTTAGTTGCGACTTCATTTTTGGGTCACAATTTAAACTACACTTTGTTTTGTCATTTACATGAAACTGACGTTTTCGATATAGGCCTACAATTTTCCTTCTAGTAAAAAACCGGGACAATTTCGCTCTTTTGCTCAAGTCGTCGGGACACCGGGACGCATATACCCGAATCCCAAGCCTTATAGCACTTCAGAGATATTTTATTTCCGTATACTGGAAGTTGGATGAACGATGAAAACATGATATTACTGCTGACGTATTGCAGTATCACTAGAAGCTGGATGAGCATATTAATTAACAGAAGCAGAAGTTGGATGAGCGACGAAATCATTGTTTTATGCTAAATTGTTACCGTCAAACTAGAGGCTGGATGAACGATCAAAATATTTTTAGTTCAAGTAAAAGTTGAATGAATAATGGAACTGTGATATAGTAGAATTAGAAGTTGGATGAGCAATGAAAAAATGACTAAAACATGTTTTAAATAATTTTACCATGCTATACGGCTTGGGATTCGGGTATATGCCACCGGGACGCACCGCAAAAAACCGGGACATGTCCCAGAAAACCGGGACGTATGGTCACCCTAACGTAGACCCAGGTCGCCAATCCTGTGTGCAACATGATACATAGGAAACAGAGCCGTGAAGGTCAGCCTTTGCGTTATCATAAGTGTTAAAATATATTCGCTAGATGGCAGAAAGCACTTCCTCAAAATCTATCTTCTTCGTTATTTAGACGAATCACTTTAATCGCTCGCCATTTTGTTAGGATGATGTTAACATTCTACAAGAATTCCAAACTATCTAGGTTCTAAAATTCCATTGGTATATTGTGTCAGTCTGTGAATATAATTTTTGTTAACACGTTCAATTAATTCCAGATTGGACGACGATAGATTTGCATACAGTGAAGGTAGAACATAGATGTTTTACTCTCCGCATTGTATGACTATAAAGTCATTCAGTCGAATTTTGTTCAGCTAGATGTCGTTTGACGCATTTTCATCGTTTTTCATCGTTCCTTAAAGCTCGTTGGTCGTCATGCGTGAATGAGTAATCTAAATACATCCAGCCTTTTTGTAGATCACGGGGAACGAATATTAACCCCTCCCCGACACCCTCTGACAAAACCTTTGCAACTCCCGGCAAAGCTTATTTTAGCGTATTTAATTATTGGCTCGTTGCAGAATTATTTATCTGATCAATCCACCTTCTAGTCTGGCAAGAATCCTATTCGGGGATCCTGCGTCGGCTTAGGCAAGAATTCGGCAAAAAATTGTTTCACCCCAATCACCCATCCCGCTTCTATTTAGACAGGAATTATTTTATGGGGGTATTTTTAGATCTAAAATAGTTGCTGGATGCATGTTGAAAGTTACACCGTTTAGGAACTTCGGTACTATAATTTTAATTCACCCTTTTTTTCGATTTAATTTCGCCAACTTCTAGTTTGTCCAGAACCCTTTTAATCGATGCAGCTTCTGCTTAGACAAGAATTTGTTCGATAAATCCCGTTTCTATTTTGTCAGTGGGGCGCGGACATTTCCCCCCTGGACAAAACCCCCCGGACAAAACCCCCCGGACAATTCCTCCCCTGATTTACCCTAGGACATTAACCCCCCCGGACAATTCCCCCCCTTTGCTTCCATTTAGGCAAAAATACGTTTAATCCAACTTCTATTTAAATAATTATTTTGATCCATCCAGCTCCAATTTAAGCAAGAATATTTTCATCAATCCAGCTTCCATTTAAGCAAGAATATTTTCATCAATCCAACTCCAATTTAAGCAAGAATATTTTCATCAATCCAGCTTCCATTTAAGCAAGAATATTTTCATCAATCCCGCTCCAATTTAAGCAAGAATATTTTCATCAATCCATCTTCCATTTAAGCAAGAATATTTTCATCAATCCAGCTTCAATTTAAGCAAGAATATTTTCATCAATCCAGCTCCAATTTAAGCAAGAATATTTCCATCAATCCAGCTTCCATTTAAGTAAAAATTATTTTGTATCAATCCGGCTTCTATTTAGCAAGATATCTTTTCATCAATCCAACTTAGGACACTTAGGACCGCCGTTTTATAGTAATACCACTTACACGCAATATGTTCGACAGGGGGGGAATTGTCCTACCCTGGGGGGGAATTGTCCGGGGGTTTTGTCCGGGGGTTTTGTCCGGGGGGGTTTGTCCAGGGGGGGAATGTCCTACACTGGGATTGATGAAGAATAATTTTCAATGTAAAATCAGTATATATTTTTCATCAATTTTACATTGAAAATTATTCTTCATCAATCCAGCTTCAATTTCAGCAGAATGACTGCACTAACCCTAAAACTAACCCTAACCGACCCTCACGACGCCTAACCTGAGCCCTAACCGACCCTCACGCGCTAAATCCCGCTTCTACTTCGTGAGGAAATATTTTTCATCGAATTTCTATTTCTGTGGGGTCGTACACGAAACCTACATCGACACGCTGAAATAAATAAAAAGGGTGAATTAAAATTATAGTACCGGAACTTCCTTCAGGTTTTCATGCACCATTTATGATTTCGTCAAATAAATATTACCCATTAACCCACCGTGGAGACCCCCGACCAAAACGACTTTTACAAACCACCTGATTTAGCCTAGGACATTACCCCCCCCCCCAGGACAAGACTCTCAGATCCCTGTGCAAATGACATAGTTCTGTAGTTTATTGATAAAACACGTTTCGTCAATCAGGCTTAGAACTGTTTAAATGGCAGCAAATGTTTTTGTCAATCCAACTTCTACTTAGTTGAAAGTTATTTTTCATCAATCCAGCTTCCATTCAGTAAAAAAATTCGTTTAATCGGTCCTTCTATTTAAGTAGAAACAGATGTTTTGTCAATCCAGCTTCTATTTAAATAGCATTTTTTCAGCAACCCAGGCTCGATTTTAACAGCATCATTTTCATCAATCAAGCTCCAATTTAAACAACAAATGTTTCATCAATCCAGCTTGCATTTAAGTAAAAAGGATTTTGTATCAATCCAATTTTGAACTTTGGACCGACGTTCGGGTGATTACCACTTATGCGCAAATGATGTCTACCAGGGGGGGGGAGGGAGGGGGGTGTTGTCCAGAAGGTGGTTAATGTCGAGTGGGGGTTTTGTCCAGGGGTTAATGTCCATTCCTCCCAACAAACCCCTTGACAAATCCCCGTGCACACCCTTAGGGTAGGACATTTGGGGCAACGGACACTAACCCACAGACTAATTTTCCGGACAAAACCCCCATACTTCCCCTTTTTAGCCTAGGACAAAACCGCCTACCCTTGCAAATAGCTAATAATTTTGTGTAGTTAATTGATGTCGTAAAAATCATTGAAGATATGACATGATCTGCTTTAAAATTATCATTGTGATACTATTTTCTGTTTTGAGATAAAACTGCATTGTAGAGGGTTTCACTGGTAAAAACAAAAATATATAAGGCTCTGGATCTGTGACTTATCATTATTACTAATTGGTCACTAAACTAGAAAATGAGAAAAGTCCTAACAGTAATAGGCACAAATGAAAAAATTTTTGTCCTATTTTGTTTTTAATATAAAATAAATTGTTACTGTCATTTAGCAGGTACATGATGATTATGATCAACATTTTGTTATAGCTTCAAATTTCTGTTGCTGCATAAGCGGTCACCTGGAACATTGCGCTGGATGTTTTATGTCGTTCAAGAATGTCAACTATTTCGTCTTTGATCAAAATCATCCTGAGGAAGATCATGGATTTGTGCTATTATGCAAATTTTAAAAATTAATAGCTTCACTATTTCTTCATACAGTATTTTCCTCGTTTGTTAATTTCTTTGCTCAAAGATGACATCCAGTGTCAGATGAAGCACGGATCCTTCTTGTGAGCATCTGAAATGAAGTCGACATTACTGTGATGAACTCAACATTGCATGCATTGGAGCAACAGTTATTGCAAAAGCTTGTTTACAGACAATTGCTTTGCAGTGAATAACAGAAGTCAGTTTCACAAAAGTCATATTCTAACTTTGACTAGTATCATATTGCGATTGTAGAAGCACACAGAGCTTAATTATTTCAAAGACCACATACTTAGTCTAGTAGTCTAGTTGTGATAATCTAAGAGTTCTTCAATGAACAGAAACTGATGAAAATTGTGAAGTAATCGATTAAAAGCGAGTAGACTGATGGCGAATACGAGAATTGATATGGAAGAAATTCAATACAGTTGCCAGATATGTCAGAAATCATTTACTGGAAATGGTAATCTGAAAAAGCACATGAGAATCCATACCGAAGATAAATCATACTGGTGCCAGTTATGTCAGAAATCATTTTCTCACAGTTGTTACCTGAAAAGGCACATGCTAATCCATACTTGTGAAAAACCATACATTTGCCAGCTATGTCAGAAATCATTTAAGTCTGCTGATAACCTGAAAATACACTCGATAATCCATACTGGAGAAAAACCATTCAGTTGCCATCTATGTCAAAGGTCATTTAGTGGAGGTTGTTCCTTGAAAACGCACATGAGAACCCATACTGGAGAAAAACCATTCAGTTGCCAACTCTGTCAAAAGTCATTTAGTGTAATTGGTACTTTGAAAATGCACATGAGAATCCATACTGGAGAGAAACCATTCAATTGCCAGCTATGTCAAATGTCATTTAGTGTAGGTGGTCATTTGAAGACGCACATGCGAATCCATACTGGAGAAAAACCATACAGTTGCCGGCTATGTCAAAAGTCATTTAGTGAAAGTGGTACTTTGAAAAAGCACATGAGAATCCATACTGGAGAGAAACCATTCAATTGCCAGCTATGTCAAATGTCATTTAGTGTAGGTGGTCATTTGAAGACGCACATGCGAATCCATACTGGAGAAAAACCATACAGTTGCCGGCTATGTCAAAAGTCATTTAGTGAAAGTGGTACTTTTAAAATGCACATGCGAATCCATACTGGCGAAAAACCATTCAATTGCCAGCTATGTCAAAAGTCGTTTAGTGTAGGCGGTCATTTGAAAATGCACATGAGAATCCATACTGGCGAAAAACCATTCAGTTGCCAAAGATGTCAAAAGTCATTTAGTGTATGTGGTAATTTGAAAAAGCACATGCGAATCCATACTGGAGATAAACCATTCAGTTGCCAAATATGTCAAAAGTCATTTAGTGAAGGTGGTACTTTGAAAAAGCACATGCGAATCCATACTGGAGAAAAACCATTCATTTGCCAAATATGTCAAAAGTCCTTTAGTCAAGGTGGTAATTTGAAAACGCACATGCGAATCCATACTGGTGAGAAGTCTGACTTGTGTCAGAAATCATTTTCCAAGAACAGGGATCTGAAAGAGCTCATGGCAACTCATAGTCGTGAAAAATCATTCATATGTGAGGTTTGCAACGCAGGTTTCACGCAATGTTTCCAACTAAAGAAACACAGAATAACTCATAAACCAAAGAAGCCAAACAGACGCAATTTGTATCGTCTTGGACTTGCTCGTCTTTTGCCAAAAGTTAACGTTGGAGAAAGTCCGATTCCTAGTAAATTGGATGCAGAAACGTCTTTGTCAAAATCTTTTGGTTGTGGTATGTGTGACGAATTGCTAGAAAAAGAGGAGGAATTTCTAGAGCATTGTTCTGGTCATCAATTTTCTTCACCTGAGGGCTTTGCTTCTGATTTTCTGCCCACTTAGTATTGCACACACTCAACATTGAACAGAATTATTGTAACTGGTGATGTAGAAGATTTGCTATTGGAGGATACAAGCATCAGGTCACATTGATCGATTGATTTGTATCACTTTCATTGCAGATTTTTTGGACAATAAACATTCTGATGTAGATTTCAGACTCACCACATAATTATCTAAGGCATTGCCTTCTTTTCGCAACATTTAAGGCTATTGTAGGCTACTGCTGAAGGTCACCAAAACGAAATGTTATGGTGTGTTTTGCAAAAGGTGCAGCAACGTATTTTGTTTCACATATCGATTAGCTTCATATAATATTTTTAGACTATTTTAGACTTGATATTATTTATCTGCTGCATTCGTGATGTACTAAATAATTGAGTTAATTAGCTTATTGTATATTCCTAGTTAAGTAGTGGACGTTGCATAGTAAGCATTAAAGATAACGTGTAATCACGGATAGTCACATATTCGAAATAATTAGTGTTTTATTGTCTTTGATGGTGAAATTTGTGATAGACCTATGCTTAGGCTAATTCTACAATCACAAAGTCTTGTAGATTTTATGATGACCCAATTCGATGAATGTCATAAATACAACCATAGTTTGGTGACATTAGTTTTACATTGGTGACGAACTAATTAGCGCATAGATTTATTTTAATAGAATAGTATTATTTGAATCTTACTATTATTATTATTATTATTATTATTATTATTATTATTATTATTATTGTCATGACATCAAGGAAGACAACTAGACTACTCAGATGCGTTTTGAGCACAGAAGCACCAGTTAAAGCAACGCTTTTCGAGAGCGAGAGATGCAGGGAAGAGTTCATGCACGCGCTTAAAACCGTAGAAGAAGTGGGAAGGACATTCCACGAGGAGGAACCTATCACAGCAAATTAATTCTCACTTGAATGCGCAAAAGATGCTAATGTGACGTTCCCCCCTCTTCGCGCGTACGCTTCGTCGGGTCTGGCACTACTCGCAGGGAGCCCCATTCCTCCCCTCTCAGTCAGTCCCCTGTCGCCCGCCCGATCGTACGCACTCAAGAGGGGTTGGCCCCCTGTGAACGTCGGTGTAGTCCCAGAGGTGGCCAACTGGTGTGCTAATCCCTGTTGTTTGGGTACCACCCCTAGTCCTACGGTCAGGGCCCCTTCTCCATTCCTTTCTCTACTCCCTTCTCTAGACCTTTCCCGATCCATAAGGGAATAACCGGCTTGGGAAGGAAACCCAAGCCTATCCAGATGGAAGTAGTCCGGCCGAGGCTTATCCTTCAGCCCAGCACTCCGCCGACTATCTGGCATAGCGCCTGCCCTGGCTCCTCTTCCTCTTGCTCTCTTTGACGAGGTGCCGCGCGCATATACCCGAATCCCAAGCCTTATAGCATCGTAAAATTATTGGAAACATGTTTTAGTCATTTTTTCATCGCTCATCCAACTTCTAATTCAACTATATCACAGTTCCGTTATTCATCTAACTTCTACCTCAAATAAAATATTTTGATCGTTCATCCAGCCTCTAGTTTTACGGTTACAATTTAGCATAAAACAATGATTTCGTCGCTCATCCAACTTCTACTTCAGTTAATTAATATGCTCATCCAGCTTCTAATGATACTGCAATACGTCAGCAGTAATATCATGTTTTCACCGTTCATCCAACTTCCAGTTTACGGAACTAAAATATCTCTGAAGTGCTATAAGGCTTGGGATTCGGGTATATGCGTGCCGCGCGAGTGGTTGGCGCGGAAAGACATAGTCCTTCGATTGTATTTTGTTCACAACCAGGGTCCGTCTGGGCTTCCATCTCATTTGTCATCGGGGCCCCATTCCTAGAGCCTGCCCCCTCGGTCCTGCTGGATTTCCATACCCTCGTTTAAGGACATTCGGAGGTCCGTTCGCCTGCATTCCAGTTCCTTGGTCAAGGTCGTCCATTGGTCCCGAACGTCATCTTGCCCCGCAAAAACAACCTCCATCTCATTCGATATATCCATTATCCTCCCCGTCAGATCCCTCTGTCGTTCATCCATCTCTCTTTGCCTGTCCTGCATATCTCTTTGTCGTTCGTCCATTTCTCTTTGTCGTTTGCTGCCTTTCCTCCATAGTCGACAGAGTCTGACTAATGCGGGACAACATAGCCATTAAAGTCGGGTCCATCCCCGAAGGTCGCTGTCCGTCGTCCTAAGTCCGCCCTAAATCTTCACCCTCTCTGTCCCCGTCTCGTCCGTCATTAGATACAGAAACTTTAGACATGGTATTTTAATAGTTTTACTATGTTTCTTGAACACGAGTTATACGATGATAAACACATAATACAATATAGCGCAATAATAATTTCAGTAGCTAAAAATAACTCTCGCTCAACCAGTCACTCGCCTAACTTAGCTATAGCGGCAGCTGAGATAGGGAAATTTAGTATGCGGGGTTTTTCCCACTAGCCAAAACAATAATACCGACAGCGTGTGTCAATCATTCACGTACTAGACTGTCCTTGCAATCCAACGATCTCAGTCGAATTCCGACTTCCAACGTCCTTCGTCTTAGAATCGCAGAGTCTTCTTTCCTTGCTTTCCCGATTTCGACTCCGACGCAATTCCGATTCTTGTCGTCTTCTCTTCGTACGTAATTAACTTCGCTTCACTTCACGATCGCCTCTCATCGACTTCTTCTATCCGTGGAATGTCTCACTCACGCAATATTCGCTTCCAAAACCTCAATAATCATGAACGCCGTCCTGATCAGTCGATCCCAGGGACACGGGCTGTGCATCACGTCTTCTTCGTGGAATCGAGCCCTGTTCATTGGCGTCGGTCCCTTTTATGCAACTCTCATGCTGACATAAGCAGAAAAGAGCATTTACGCTTGCTCTCTCCCATTGACTGTCTGCCTCCGTCTATTGTCTCTGCCGCAGGCCTTCTCCGTGCTACACGCCATCGTCGTGAAAAGACGCTTACGCAACAGGTCTTTGTTCTGCAACCGTCAGCGTGGTCTACATTATCAGCCTGCCATTCTCCCACATAATTATCACCACATACACACACACACACACTCATCCATAATTATACACACGCAGTTCGACAGAATTCATATCAACGTGGCGCACTATAAATGGAGAAACCCTAGTTTCTCACAAACGCAGTGTAGTGAGTGAGATGAACATTCGGATAACGGTCCTTGAATGTAGTTAAAGAAATATTTTATAGCATTTTTATAAGAATTTCGCAGCTGAGCTTCGGAAGCCCGAACGAGGCTGTTGGTGTGGGTGTCAGTGCAAAATATAAAGATGGCACCAATTGAATCGATATCACAGGATCACTGAGTAGATGGCCAGTTTTCTATTGTTTTGTGGCCTTTGTACCTTGATGATACCATAACACCGTCTGCATATACCAGAATCCCAAGCCTTATAGCACTACAGAGATAGTTTATTTCCAAAAACTGGAAGTTGGATGAACGATGAAAACATATATTACTGCTGACGTATTGCTGTATCATTAGAAGCTGGATGCAAAATTAATTAACAGAAGTAGAAGTTGTATGAGCGACGAAATCATTGTTTTATGCTAATTTGTAACTGTAAAACTAGAGGCTGGATGAACGATCAGAATATTTTTAGTTGAAGTAAAAGTTGGATGAGTAACGGAACTGTGATATAGTAGAATTAGAAGTTGGATGAACGATGAAAAATGACTTAAACATGTTTTAAATAATTTTACGATGCTATATGGCTTGGGATTCGGGTAAATGCACACCGTCTCAGCTATTCCTGTCTCATCTTACAAGAGTAGTCGGGAGCGACTCTGTGTTGTGCCCTTTAAGAGGTGCTATTATAGATTCATTTAATGACTAAATGGCTGACTGAGTGACAGAGTAACTGACTGACTGAATGAATGAATGAAGCATTAGGTGGAGACCCTGTCTTGGCTTGGAGGACGAAGTATCTTCAGATTTAAAGGCAACTGTCACGCGCCAAGGATTGAACCAATGGGTTGGCCGTATTTTGATCACGTGCCTGGCCTAGTAAGCACGGTTTGAAAACTGCATTATTATTCATTGTAATTCTGTTTACTCGTACGCGTATAATAATATATTAGCATAATTTATGTGAACGTATTAAGTAATAAAAAGGCCAAGCTTTCAGAAGATACCATATTCAATATAGGTACCAAGTTGCTACCTAGCCTACCATAAAATGGTATCCTATCAACAGGGCGAAATTCAAAAGGGCGCAATCAGAAGGGCGAAAATCAAAAGAGCGCATTGTTTTTAGAGCGCATGCTCAATAGGGCGAAAAGACAAATATTGTAAGATTGATCAAAAGGGCGCAATCAAAGGGGCGCAAACGAATTGAACGAAACGGAAACTTTAAGAGGTCGGTAAGTCAAAGGGCGCATGTTTTAAATGATCAAATACAACCGATTACCGCGCACGATCATAAACGCATGCAAATAGATCTATTTCAACATGAATCCAGCTTCTATTTCATATATAAAAATACCTTCATCCAGCTTCTATTTCTCATGCGTTGTTTTCATCAATCCAGCTTCTATTTCATATCTAAACATACCTTCATCCAACTTCTATTTAAGCGGTGTCACAACTACTGTTCTAGAGAACACTCGTCAAACGACAACTGGTCTACAGACAAATGGTCCAGCGCTTGAGAAATGGAAGCTGGTTTATATTATTTTAGAGGTGAAATAGAAACTGATGAAAATAACGCATGAGAAATAGAAGCTGGATGAAGGTTTTTAAATATGAATTAGGAGCTGGATTGATGAAAATAACGCATGAAAATAGAAGCTGGATGAAGGTTTTTAAATATGAAATAGGAGCTGGATTGATGAAAATAACGCATGAAAATAGAAGCTGGATGAAAGTTTTTAGAAAAGAAATAGAAGCTCGATTGATGAAAATAACGCATGAAAATAGAAGCTGGATGAAGGTTTTTAGATAAGAAATAGAAGCTGGATTGATGAAAATAACGCATGAAAATAGAAGCTGGATGAAAGTTTTTAGATAAGAAATAGAAGCTCGATTGATGAAAATAACGCATGAAAATAGAAGCTGGATGAAGGTTTTAAGATAAGAAATAGAAGCTCGATTGATGAAAATAACGCATGAAAATAGAAGCTGGATGAAGATTTTTAGATAAGAAATAGAAGCTGGATTGATGAAAATAACGCATGAAAAATAGAAGCTGGATTAAGGTATTTTTAGATATGAAACAGAAGCTGGATTGATGAAAATAACGCATGAGAAATAGAAGCTGGATGAAGGTATTTTTACATATGAAATAGAAGTTGGATGCATGTTGAAATACTTGAATGCGGTTATGATCGTGCGCGGTAATGATCGTGCGCGGTAGTGAACATCGCGGTATTGTGTGCGCGGTATTTTGTGCGCGGTATTGTGTGCGCGGTATTGACAGTAGACCCGATCATTTCTAGTACATTAATTAGTACTTTAGTATTTTTCGTCTCTAGAATAATAAACCATGATTAAAAACGTTTAACTTACTATGTTTCGTTCTTTGCTGCATATTATTTCTCTACTTTTAATTCCTTATTAGTTACGCATACAAGCGCCCTTTTGATTGCGCCCGTTTAAACATGCGCCCTTTTGATTGCGCCCTATAAACCGTGCGTTCTAAAAACAATGCGCTCTATTGATTTTCGCCCTTCTGATTGCGCCCTTTTGATTGCGCCCTTTTGAAATTCGCCCTGTTGATAGTGAACCCCATAAAATGACGCCGAATACAGACCAAAATGTAAACTTCAAAATTTGCTCAAACAAATTTAGATTAATATTAATTAATAATATTTAAAGCTGGAAATTAGTTACAAAATTCAGAAAATATGAAGATTAGATACTATCCCTGTTACACTGCGCTTAATCCCCATGGGTCATTCCACTCTGTTCCTTAAGAGCCTAAAACTGTTTTATTTGGTCGTGGATAGGTCGGGAGTAGCCTACTTCTGAGTAGCCTATCTTGAAGAGGCGCTATAGAAATTTCTGAAATAAATAAACTATACTGAACGAAAATGCCAAAGAGTGAAAATTGACCTCGTAACCCCTTTTGAGATAAAATCGACTATATCTGAGAATAGGGCTGCCAACCGTCCCGGATTCGCCGGGACAGTCCTGGAATCGACCCCGTGCGTCCCGTGTCCCGAATTGATCTCAAATTGTCCCGGAATTTAGTCCAGTTCCACTTAGTACAATTATTGTTCCTATTAATTTTTGCTTACTAAACTCAGCCATTTGTACGATGATTTTTTTCGCCCTGATCTCTATCAGACCTTTACGCTATAAATATACATTACATTTTTGGCTGAACATCGGGAGTTAAAGTCTTCAAAACTGTAAAAATCACTGACACTCGGTTATCGATTTAGCATAGTATTGTGTCCAGTTTTTATGCTTTTTTGCGACAGAGCGTTCAGCATTTGAACGATCTGTGTTGTCTAATAATCGCAATTACCTGAGCACTGAGAGTTCACCGACCTTATTAAAGCACAACTGTTAGCATATGACATGTGCTGATTTCTGCGACTTTGTGCCCAGTGTTCTGGAACTACTTAACGCACATAAGTAGGCCGTATAATATATTAAGTAGGCCTATAGGTGCTAAGTTTAATATAAATTCTGCTCTCCGGTCGCAGACCTATGAGCCTACGATACCTACGAACTTCGCTCAATTTGGTCTCATAAGTCTTACTCTGATGAGCCTAGGCGACTGGAGCTTGAAATGTTTCTTCTAGAGGTTGATTCTTGTATTAAATTTAGGCTATAAAATTATGTCTTGATAATTTGTCCGAAATTATTAAGGACTTTTTAGTAGATTGTAGGCCTAGAAAGAGATCCTTGGTGGCCAGAGATCCTCGGTGGCCGAGTGGGTTGGTAACCCGCTCGCCCCGCCGGCGACCCGGGTTCGATTCCCGGTCGGTCAGAGATTAATTTCTCGGATCTTTACTGCGGGTGGCTCGGTCGCAATATAAACGTGGAGTAGCGGTGGTGAAGGATATCACCCTCAGGGTCGAAGCCATAACACAGCCGCTATATAAATTTGCGATTACATTTACATTTTTGTTTTAGAAAAGCCCTAGATGTGGATTCTATTTCTATACTGGGCTGACACAACATTTGTTACATTATGCGCTTCTGTGGATTGTGTAAATTGGTAATGGCACATCGAGTGGCTGAAAGCGTCCCGGAATGGCAAAATCAAAAGTTGGCAGCCCTATCTGAGAATCCCATGCATGCAACATAAGTCTCATTTCGTCATACGGTCTCACAAAATGTTTGTGCCGTCGACCGTGGCTATGAAATTCTACTGTCCCTCTGTGATAATAATAATAACGCTTTTAAAAACAATAGATCAAACAATCCTTATCGGTCGGTTGTCTAACACGTATGGGATCATGGACTTTGTTCTTCTCTGGTTCTTCTCAGTCAGTGAAGATGATTTATGTATACAACGATAGTTTACATGTAATAAAGCCTAATGCTCAACAATACAATCAGTATTACGTCTATTTTAGGTATAATCTAAATCAAACGGCATGTAGATGATAAAAATTTCTTATCAACAGTCGATATGAAACTAGAAATTAGTCTAAGTAATTGTTCCTGGCATTCAGATAATTATGTCATTGGTTCTTAAGTTCTTCCAAGCTACTCCCGCTCTTGTGCGTATGCAGCCACAAACCGTTTTCTTGCACACTTCACAGCAATGTTATTATATAGACCTAATTTGTAAGCATTTTGTTTTGACGGTGTAGAACTGAAGGTTGACTAATTCGGTCGGACTTGTCATACACAGATTATTAATCCGGATTCGCTTCGTCTGGTTACAACGGTAGAAACATTGTAGAATGCGACAACAGATTCGTCAATGTCACACTTGTCTATTTCGAATCGATGTAAAAATTCAATTCGATCGAACTATCAAAGACCATCTGCTGACTTTGCTCACACGTAGATTTCAAAGTTCCTTGTTGCACTCGCCTCTCCCAAGACCAACATCAACTGCAGAATCATTCCCATCGAAATTCTCATTTATACAACACTCGCTATCAACTGCCATTTTCATTAACATAAACTATCAGAACATTCATCAGGACCGCTGAAAATAAACGGTACTTAGCCTATGGGTTAATTCACCTGATTTTTTCCCAGCATTTCGGTAGACACCAAGAACTAACGTTGCAGCGTTGTTATCTTTAATAAATCCAACTTCTAGTTTGCCGAGAATCCTTTTAATCGATCCAGCTTCTGTTTAGGCAAGAATTTGTTCCATAAATCCCGCTTCTATTTCGTCAGCAAATATTTTTCATCCGTTTTTCATTGAAAATTATTGTTCATCAATCCAGCTCCAGAATGACTGCACTAACCCTAAAACTAACTCTAACCGACCCTCACGACGCCTAACCTGAGCCCTAACCGACCCTCACACGATAAATCCCGCTTCAATTTCGTCAGAAAATATTTTTCATCAAATTTTTAAAAAAAGTTTAAAAAATCAGGTGAATTAACCCATAAGTACCAAATAAACTTCTAAAGTGCTACTCCAAACCAAACGTCTAATCAGTTCCAGCATTAAGTTAAATTGCCTGTCTCAACTTCCTCTTAGATTACAGAGTTAGCGTGTAGTTTGTAAGTTTGTTTGATAAGCAACTAATTCGCTACACCGATCCAAAGGCGTACTCTCCTCAAGGTCGGCTATGATGAGATCGATTAGCACAGGTCAAAAGCAAACTCATCATGTGTAGAAAATTGATGGCTAGAATAATGCTCCAGAAATTGATTCTCTGTTTCAAGCAATTCGTCACATAAACAACATCCAAAAGATTTTATCGAAGACATTTTTGCATCCACAGACGATTTGATTTTGCTAGTAGACTGGCATTCGCCATCTTTAATTGTCCACGAAGGATTTGCAACTGCCTCAGAATCCAGATGTGGTTGTGTCATATCACAGAGTTTAAGCATTTTTGGTGAAAAGTTGCTCTCAGAATTTCTGACGTAACTAGCGTTGGGCTTGGGGGGGCTTAAGCCCCCCCAAACGAAGCTGAAGCCCCCCCAAAATAAATCAAGCCGTTGTATGCTTACGGCTAAATATTTGAACATATGATTTTGATTAAATCTTAAAATCTCATCTTCTGAGATTCATACAAATGGCTTGAAAATTGTTCTTCTGTCTATTCAAATCTATCTCTACCAGCCCTAATCTGGATACAGCTGCGTCTGTTGTAGAGTCGAACATTTTTCGTATAGGCTACATATATAGAAACCATTATGCATGTATTATATAGTCTATATATAAGTATATATTCTGGCGGAGTAGGCTACCCCTCCCCATCACCTTGGGCGGAGTGGTGCACTCACTCTCCTGCTTCTCACGACACGAGTGACCTGGGAGGATCGGTGACCTCGACGACCTGGGCGTGCGTGGGGAAGAAAGTCCTTCCCTCCCCATCCACCCTGGGCAGAGGGCCCACCCGTTCGGGCGGGCCAAACCTCGGCGCGGGGAGGAGAAGGCAACTGCATGGAGGGTACCTCGACGCCAATACATATACGAGCGGCGGAAGAAGAGAGTCGAAGGCTGGACGGCAAGGAGAAGGGAGCGAGTAGACTTGCTTGCTGGAGGCCTCGACGGCCTCGAGTGTAGAGGCTGAGCAGGTAGAAACGGTGATGGCGACGATCGAGTAAAGGTAGACGTTGTGACGACGAAGTGCTACGGAGTCCGTGGAACAACGGACCGGGATAATAGGCCTGTGTACCCGATACGACGAACCGAGGAGTCGGTACGACGCCTGATCGGCTCTGAAGGGGCAGGAGCCTACCCTCATATCGACCCCATGCGGACTCGCCGACGGAATCTTCCAGAAATTCGCCAAGCTCTCCGTGATATCCACTTCTGAGAAGGGACTGTGTTGCCGACCTTATACTTCACCTTCGTCGATCCATGCATGCAGGATACGTACCACACGCCGCGCCACGATCATCCATGCGGATCGTTGCCTCGTCGCCCTCCCCACGCGCCACTCCGCCGTCCCGGGGGTCCACGGTATTTGGTATTGTGTATTTTTGTTAAATATTGAATTCATAGATAATCTATTGTCGTCATTATTATTATTATATTCGTTTTAATGGTAACAAAAACTGATAGACACACCGCTATCAGGTACAAGAAGCAGTTGATCAAATACAATATAATACCTATAGAATGTCTTTAGCCTTGACTGTTGCATTTGTCTTAGGATGAGCACAAAATGACAGAAATTACAAAAGAATGTTTCTATGTTTATATAGGGTATAGGTTGCAATAATGAGATTAGACAATTTATTATAATTAATGAACATAGGGTGCCTTTTTATACAGAACCCGAGAAATATAATGCCTGTCATCTTTGGTTGGCAATACAAAGTTGTGAGGACGTGGCCTCAATTGATAGGGACGATGAGCAACCGGTGGGAAAAGCGGTCGAAGAACATGGAAGTCATTTCTGGAAACGGCAGTTAGAAGACGAGCATCCGCAAGATCAACCATTTCAGTCGCAGAAGG
Organism: Lumbricus terrestris; assembly: GCA_949752735.1. Lineage (NCBI taxonomy): Eukaryota > Metazoa > Annelida > Clitellata > Crassiclitellata > Lumbricidae > Lumbricus > Lumbricus terrestris. The sequence goes on along the minus strand of OX457048.1, from coordinate 3,187,611 downwards.
CGAGTCATTTGGCAAGTACCCTGATCGACGGACTCTTGATAATAGGCGCTCGATCCTGGCTCGGTCCTGAGCAGTAGTAAAGCCCCACCACGCAGGAGCGGCATGGACGTATGATTCTAACCGAAACTTTTTAAGATTGTTTATACTTTTTGGACTATTAATTTTGAGTTGTTATGCACCGATTTAATAATTTCAGTTTCATTCATCCATCACATCATTCATAAATTCACTCAATCATCCGATCGTTCATTCAGTTGAACTATAAGCTTATACACAATATAATTAATATGCATTTGCAAATTGTCATGGTCCATTTATAATGTAATAATGTAATTTCCTCTTAACTTCTCATTATAGATCCCGGCTGGTCTGAAGGTAACCCTATAAGGCCATTAAATTAGATAGGACCACAACAGCGTCACTCGTTTGACAGTACTTACTTATTTACATCGATCAATGTCAGATACGCAGCAGCTTATGCCGTTGTTTTTCCGTATACTTTCTATGTAAGAATTCTATATTACAGGACAGATTACTTGGGAACATTTTGTGGTCATTATTTCACTCTGAGCAATAGATGGCGCTCCACTTAAAACCTGAGTCTCTTTGTAGTTTGTGATGATTTACTGCTGCAATAATATGTTGTTGCTATTATTTACTATTAGGTGTCGTCCATAAAGGACGTCCTCAATGAGGGGGAATGGGTTCATTCAAATGCGGACAAATGCAGGACATGAGGGGAGGGGTGGTCGTAACAGGTGCGGACGTCCGCATATAAATTTGGTAAATAGACCTATTTCAGTACAATCTGTGCCATTTTAAAGCCTTTTCCATTTTCGCTGCCAAAATTTCTGACGACCTTTTTTTTTAGTCATCGACCGAAAATCGTGGATATTTCAATGTAAAAAATTCGGATGACCCTTTTTTATGGGTGGCTGAACCTCTTGTAGGGGGGCTTAGCCCCCCCCCAGCCCCCCCCTAGCGCCGCCACTGACAGCAACTGAGGCGACTGTCGTCTGGACCGGGAATTGGATGGTGGAGGATCAGATGAGACATAGAAAGAGTTTTTGAAAAGACGTGACTTCATTTTCGAATTAAAAACCCAGGGTGTGATGGATGGAGGAGCCTGAGGAAGGTGATGGCGCGTGATCAGTAAAAGATGGTGGAGGAACTGAAAAAGATCGGAATTCAGGAGACAGATCATTCCAAATGCGTGGTACTGTGTTGGATATGGCTCGGTTGGAGAACTTGAGATGACTTGTGACCGACGGTCGAGAACGAAAGACAGGCCGATGATCGGGTATAGAGCTGATTGGCTGGATGGTGAACAGTTCGCGAAGATATCTGGACTGGCAGCATTGTAAGGAGTTGTAGGTTAAGGAGAGAACTTTGATGTGGATTCGCTCTGGGATTTCAACCATAGTGAAGTGACTTGAAGCTAGTGCCAGTGGCTCAACACTAAGAAATGGTTGCAAAATACACAAAGTATAGGCTAAGCCTTCATAGAATTAGCTTTAAAAAAATTAGAATTCAAATTACACATTTTGGGTGGGCTGAGCTGGTAAAACCCATAAAGGGTTTTCCTATACGGTACCCATTATGACAGCTGTAAACTTATAAACTTGTTATAGGCCTAAACTTGTAACTTTTGCGATCATGGTAAAGACGAAACCCATTTCTTTTGCAATACAAAACTTTGACTTTGTTATCCTGATAATCTGCTACTCTGCAAAAAGACTTCTTCTTGAAGTTTTCATGACTTTATCGATCATAAAATAGCTGGCAAATAAGAGCCTAAAATGGACTCTAGTTGAGGTCAACACAGCTAAAAATGCGTTTGTCGCTGGGGCTCCGCCCCAGACCCCGCTGGGGGAGCTTACGACGCTCCCCCAGACCCCCTAGTCGGTATGGGCTTCGTGCCTTCGGCACTCGCAACTTCGCGCCTTCGGCGCTTTCCGCCAAAAAGTAAGAACCGGCAACTTTTCCAAACCACTTTCAGCCCGGGGCTTAAGCCCCCCCAAACGAGAAATCCTAGTTACGTCCCTGCTCAGAAAAAGACTTATTGAATCTCTGTTGCTTCACAGTAGCATGAGTCACTCTATGCGTCTTTAAAGTAGAACGTTGGCCGAAACCTTTATTACAAATTTCACATATGTATGGTTTTTTATCAGTATGGATTCTCATGTGCACGTTCAGTGCACCACGAAAACTAAATGCCTTCTCACAAAGCAGGCACATGAATGGTTTTTCACCAACATGGATTATCAAGTGCTTTTTCAGAGAATCACTTTGGCTAAATGATTTCTGACATAGCTGGCAACTGTATGGTTTCTCTCCAGTATGGTTTCTCATGTGCGTTTTAAGATAATCATTACGACTAAATGATGTCTTACACAGCTGGCAACTGTATGGTTTCTCGCCAGTATGGATTCTCATGACATTGTGCTGATTCAGGTTACAACTTTCAGTAAACGATTTCTGACATATCGGACAAATGTGCGATTTCTCTCCAGTATGTGCTTTCATGTGCACCCTCAGGCTACAACCAAACTTAAATGCTTTATGGCATAGCTGGCAACTGAATGGTTTCTCGCTAGTATGGGTCCTCATGTGATCTTTCAGAGAGCCCTTTTGAGTGAATGACTTCTGGCATAGCTGGCAACTGAATGGTTTCTCGCCAGTATGGGTTCTCATGTGATCTTTCAGAGAGCCCTTTTGAGTGAATGACTTCTGGCATAGCTGGCAACTGTATGGTTTTTCTCCAGTATGAATTGCCAAGTGCCTCTTCAGATTAACATTTTGATTAAATGACTTCTGACATAGCTGGCAACTGTATTGAATTTCTTTCACACCAACTCTTGTTTTCGCCATCAATCTTCTCGCTTATTTTACTATTCACAATTTTCTCCAGATTCGGTTCTTTGAAGAGCTCATAAAATATCGCCTTTACTAAAATAAATTATAGTTCTTAAATACTAGATAGCTGTGTGGTTTTAATTGATTTATGTGTGCCTCTGCAATCGCAATAGTTGGATTATAACTTTCGGGAAGCTTAATACAGCTGTTCAATGTAAAATATTGCATGTGCAGCAGCTTTCACAATTGTTGTTCCATCACCACCAATGTCCAATTTACGCAACAATGTGTGCATTTCAGATTCTTACAAGAAGGGTATCTTGCTTGGCCTGACACTAGAAGTCACCTTTCGAGTAAAGTAAGAATTATTAGCAAGACAAAAAAATATGGAAGCTGTGCACAACCTTTGGGAAATCGCACGCCTCCTCGCTATTGCACAGTATGATTTTCACCGAAGATGAAATAGTTGATATTCATGAAAGTTGTTGACAGAAGCATCCAGTGCAATGTTCTTGATGACGATTAATGTATCAACCGATATTTGAAGCTTCAACAAAACGTTGCTCGTCTTCCGTGTGTACTTGCTAAAAAAGTAGAAATTCAGGTTTAAATTAGGTTTAAGAAAATCGTAATCGTAATCTCGAAACTTCTACAGCGCCCACAAAAGCCAAGTCGCGGGAACCAGCTTATTCACAGGCGCTCAATCAAAACAAAATCGATAGGCAGCGGGTCAAGTCCGGAGAGTCAGGCAGGCAGATAGATGGACGGCTAAGGTGGGTGATGTTTAGAGTTGAAGTGGCGGGGGATGTAAGGAGAAGAAGAATCAGGATAGGATTTTTGAAAGAGCAATGTTTTCAGTTTTGAGTGAAAGACCTGTGGGGAGATAGCGAGAGGTGGAGTTTTGGTGAGTTCGTATGATGGGTCGGAAGTTTGCCGAAGTGCTGGCGGAAGTTTGTTCCAGAGAGGTGGAACGGCAATGGCTATGGAGCGGTTTGCGAATTTCAGTGATGAAGTGATGGGAGGGCGAAGCAGTGTAATGGAGGATGAGGAGCGTGTTGAACGAGGTGGCTGGATGGTGAACAACTGACGAAGGTAGAACGGCTGGGATGATTGAAGTGTATTGTAAGTGAGTGAGAGGACTTTGTATTCGATGCGTTCAGGTATTTTGAGCCAGTGAAGTGATTTCAGGACAGGAGTATAGAAATATAGAAAACATAATTTCTTTAGTGCTCATTAGTGCTGTTCGTCAGTGTACGAGGTGCCATCAGATGTACGAACCTGCCAACTGGCAGAGAACAACATGACGATGACTGTATGACTGACAATCTCATTTTATAGTTGAGTGACTGGTTAGTAGCAATTAATGAAAGGTTACAGTTTCAGAGCCTTGCCTAACTTTACGCTTTAAAGTTTAAACCCTTTAGATGCAGAACGATCAGTAATTTTGCTCTATTTGAAAGTTGTCATCATCCGAACAAAATGGGGAGCGATTAAAGTGTTTCACTTCAATGACGAATAAGCTAGATAGTGTGGAGCAGGCGAATAGATTGTAACATAATTGTATCGTATAAATCCTCTTGACGGCCAAAATTCCGACCTTCTTACCATGCAACAGTCCTCCAATGGTATTAGCGCCGTGATGGTGCCACGTATCCAGAATTGCGCTGCTTGGGGTGAAGGACATTAACACCTGGACAAACTGCCAAAGAAAAAACACCGGACACCCCATCCCCCCACCATAATTAGCCTAGGACAAATCCTCTGACAAAACCCATGCTACCTGTGCAAATAGCCTATTTCGGAATTTAATTGACAAAATGCGTAGCATCAATCCAGCTTTCATTTATATGGCAATGTTCAATGGTTTCATCAATTCAACTTTTATATAGATAACTATTGCTTTTAATCAACCTCACCTATGAAGTTCGCAAAATGTAAAATTATTGAACATTATAGTCGTGAAAAGTATGCGAACTTACTTATCCACTGATTCACTAATCCGTATTTTAGTCTGAATTTATCTAAATCAATCCAGCTTCAATTTTAACAATAACTATTTTTGATCAATCCAACTTATATCAAAAAAACAATTTTTTTCATCAATTCAGCTACACTTTCTGCATTAATGTTCTCATAAATCTCAATTCTATGGAACCAAAAATTATTTTCATGGCTGCGACCTCCATTAATTTTTTGGTTAGACTTCTTTTCGGGAATCTACTTTGAGTGTAGGACATTTCCCCCCTTGACAAATCCCCCCGGACAATTCCCGTGATTTAGCCTAGGACATTACCCCACCCCCTCACAATTCCCCCTAGCTGTGCATAGCATATTTCTGAAGGTATCATTTGCTCAAACTTAGGCTAATTATCCAGTTCGCGGTGCTGTGTCAACCAGTCAGTGTCATACCGGTAAGCTTATACCCGAATCGCAAGCCGTATAGCACTACAGAGATATTTTATTTCCGTAAACTGGAAGTTGGATGAACGATGAAAACATGATATTACTGCTGACGTATTGCAGTATCATTAGAAGCTGGATGAGCATATTAATTAACAGAAGTAGAAGTTGGACGAGCGAGTAAATCATGCTAAATTGCTACGGTAAAACTAGAGGCTGGATGAACGATCAAAAATATTTTTAGTTGAAGTAGAAGTTGGATGAATAACGGAACTAATGCTCAACAAGACAATCAAAGATATTAGAGTTTTATTACGTCTATTCTAGGTATAATCCAAATCGAACGGCATGTAGATGATAAAAATTTCTTATCAACAATCGATATGAAACAAGAAATTAGTCTAAGTCATTGTTCCTGGCTTCAAATAATTGTGTCATTGGTTCTTGATTTATTCTAAGCTACTCCTGCTCCTGTGCGTATGCATCTAACAAACCGTTTTCTTGCACACTTCACAGCAATGTTATTATGTAGACCTAATTTATAAGCATTTTGATTTGACGGTGTAGAATTGAAGGTTGACGAGTTCGGTCGGACTTGTCATCCACAGATTATTAATCCGGGTTCGCTTCGTCTGGTTACAACGGTAGAAACATTGTAGAATGCGCCAACAGATTCGTCAACGTCACACTTGTCTATTTCGAATCGATGCAAAAATTCAATTCGATCGAACTATCAAAGACCATCTGCTGACTTTTCTCACACGCAGATTTCAAAGTTCCTTGTTGCACTCGCCTCTCGCAAGGTCAACACCAACTGCAGAATAATTTCCCATCGAAATTCTCATTTACACAACACTCGCTATCAACTGTCATTATAATTTTAAACATAAACTATCAGAACATTCATCAGGACTGATGCAAATAAACTTCTAAAGTGCTTCTCCAAACGAAACGTCTAATCAGATTCAGCATTAGGTCGAGAATCAAATTCTTTATCATTTTCTAACTTTGACGTTTCAATATTCCACTGTGACCCGGACTACCACGGACTACTCTCACGGACAACCCTTCTAACTCAACGCAGCGCTCGTGAATAAGCCGGTGCCCCGCGCTTGGCTTTCCAGTGGCGCTTCAGAAATTAGGAGATTACGATTATGACATAATTTGATTTCATCCGTGCTTCTGTCGGTCCTTGTTAACTGGATTCATGGCGCGCTATCAATAGTCAAACCTCCAGGTTTTTCGTATAGATCTAGCGTTTTAGATGATTTAGCGCCACAACATTTTAATTATCTAATCGCCACATGTTAAATTGCCTGTCTCAACTCTCTCTTAGATTACAGAGTTAACGTGTACTTTGGAAGTTTGTTTGATAAGCAACTAATTCGCTACACCAATCAAGGTCGGCTATGATGAGCTAAAGATTAGCAGAGGTCAAAAGCAAAGTCATCAGGTGGAGAAAATTGATGGCTAGAACAATGCTCCAGAAATTGATTCTCTGTTACAAGCAATTCGTCGCAAATACCACATCCAAAAGATTTTATCGAAGACACTTCTGCATCCACAGACGATTTGATTTTGCTAGTAGACTGGCATTCTCCATCTTTAATTGTCCACAAAGGATTTGCAATATCATCAGAATCCAGATGTATATTGCTTGAGTAACTTTCATCTGGTTTATCGGTAACATCTACAGTACTCATTGTGATAAAACGATGAGGCAGGTTAGCAATCACTTCAGTGTAAATTTTAAGTTCCTGTGGTGGTGTAATATAACAGAGCGTGAGCAGTTTTGGTGAAAAGTTGCTCTTAGAAAAAGACTTAGTGCAATCAGTATGCATTATCATGTGCACGTTCAGTTCACCACGAAAATTAAATGCCTTCTGACAAAACTGGCACCTGAATGGTTTTTCTCCAGAATGGTTTCTCATGTGCTTTTTCAGATGATCATTACGATTAAATGACTTTTTACACAGTTGGCAACTGTATGGTTTCTCGCCAGTATGGATTCTCATGTGCTGATTCAGGTTAAAACTTTGACTAAATGATTTCTGACATAGCTGACAAATGTACGATTTCTCTCCAGTATGTGTTTTCATGTGCATCCTCAGGCTACAACGAAACTTAAATGCTTTATGACATAGCTGGCAACTGAATGGTTTCTCGTCAGTATGGATTCTCATGTGATCTTTCAGAGAACCCTTTTGAGTGAATGACTTCTGGCATAGCTGGCAACTGTATGGTTTTTCTCCAGTATGAATTGTCATGTGACTTTTCAGACTAACATTTCGAGTAAATGACTTATTACATAGCTGGCAAGTGAATGGTTTCTCTCCAGTATGGATTATCATGTGCGTTTTCAGATTAACATTTTGTTTAAATGACTTCTTACATAGCTGGCAATTGTATGGTTTCTCTCCAGTATGGATTCTCATGTGCGTTTTCAAATTAACATTTTCATTAAATGACTTCTTACATAGATGGCAACTGTATGGTTTCTCCCCAGTATGGGTTTTCATGTGCCTATTCAGGGCACAATTTCCACGAAATAATTTCTGACATAGCTGGCAACTGTATTGATTTTCTCCCACACCAACTCTTGTATTCGCCATCAATCTACTCGCTTATTTTACTATTCATAATTTTCTCCAGAATCGGTTCTTTGAAGAGCTCATAGAATATCGCCTTTACTAAAATAAATTATAGTTCTGAAATACTAGAGAGCTGTGTGGTTTTAATAGATTTATGTGTGTCTTTGCAATCGCAATAGTTGGATTATGACTTTTGGGAAGCTTAGTACAGCTGTTGAATGTAAAGTATTGCCTGTGCAGCAGCTTTCACAATTATTGTTATTCCATCACCAGCAATGTCCAGTTTACGCAACAATGTGTGCATTTCAGATTCTTACAAGAAGGGTCTCTTGCTTGGTCTGACACGATAAGTCGCCTTTCGAGTGAAGTAAGAAATCAGCAAGACAAACAAATACTGGCGAAAATAATATGGAAGCTATCCAACCTTTGGGAAATCGCACGCCTCTACACTATTGCACAATACGATTTTCACCGAAGATGAAATAGTTGCAATCCATGAAAGTTGTTGACAAAAACACCCAGTGCAATGTTCTTGATGAAGATTAATGAAGCAACCGATATTTGAAGCTTTAACAAAACGTTGCTCGTCTTCCGTGTGAACGTGCTCGTCTTCCCCCGTGTCTACATGCTAAAACAAAAGCAACAGTTTATTTTAGTAGAAGTTGATCTTATAGTTTTAAGAAAATCTATAAAACATAATTTCATTAGTGCCCATTATTGTACGAGATGCCACCGGACGTACGAACCTAGCCTACAAATAGAGAACAACTTGACGATGACTGTATGACTGACATTCTCACTTTATAGTTGAGTGACTGGTTAGTAATAATTAATGAAAGGTTACAGTTTAGTTTCATAGCATTATCCAATTTTACGATCCCAAGTAAAACCCTCTACGATGGAGTTTTACATCATGATAATTGTTTTAAATCAAATCACCTCAGATATTCAATGCTAATATTATGTCTCATATTAATTACTATTATTAATATTCCTTTATAGAAGACTCATCAATGACACAATCACAACAAGATACAAAAGCTGCAGTTTAGAGTTAGGATAATGACAAAGATAATAAGTAATTGTCACAAGAATGCTGAGAGAATTAAGGTTGTATATTATATGGGGAAAAAAGTGTGTTCAGTTAAGCTCATCGTAAAGCAATCATGGGACAAACGTTCTTTAGTTCTTGACCACCAAGCTAAAATCAGGGGACAAGGTCTCAGGTCAAAACGTGCAATGACTTTAGGTGGGAACAAAGAGCATAGAACGTGGTACTCGTTGCTTAACACAGCCTTTAGTTGGTTGCTATCAAATATATAATAACTATAATATAATATAATAAATGAGAACACTGATATTTTGTTTTCTATATTTTCTTAATCATTCAATAATATCTAAGTACACAAAAGTAGATCTGCATATTCTGAAAAACACAACAGATTCATTACACCTATGAGATCCATAAAGTGTGAAATTATTGAACGCAGTTATGAGTAGAATGCAAAACTTAATTATCCAATGGTTCACTAATCACAAGCAATAACTGGACGGATGAGAATGACTCTTGCTTAACTAGAAGTTGGATGATTAAGCAAAATAATGCTGCAACAAATGAACAATTAAGTACGCTAAAGAGGGTTAAACCGTAGTTTAGGTTGCTAAATTATTTTCATTTTCGATATCCCGTAGTTTAGGTTGCTAAATAAAGAAGCACTCCAATCATGAATGTAGCGCACCATATAATGCGCTATTCCAATTTCTGAACATTCGCAAGCGGAAGTAGCAATATAAATTGAAAACGCAAGAAGAAAAATGGCAATATAGAAATGGAAGCTGAATTGACGAAAAAACGCAAGAGAAATGGAAGCTGGATGAAGGTACTTTTACAGGTCAAATAGAAGCTGGATTGTCGAAACAAACGCTTGAGAAATGGAAGCTGGATAAAGGCATTATATAGCTTGAATGGAAGCTGGATTGACGAAAAACGCTTGAGAAATGGAACCTGGATGAAGGTTCTTTTACATGTGAAATAGAGGCTCTATTGTAGAAAAATCGCTTGAGAAATGGAAGCTAGATAAAGGAATTTCATAGCTGAAATGAAAGCTGGATTGACCGAAAAACACTTGAGAAATGGAAGCTGGATAAAAGCATTTCATAGTTCAAATGGAAGCTGGATTGAACCTGGCGATCCAGAATATACTTGTATATACATTTAGTAATGGCCAAATAATTTAGCAACCTCGGGAAATATCCAAATAATTTAGCAACCTAAACTACGGTTTAACCCTAAAACGGTAATTCCGAAGACTGCGTGCCCTAGAGCGGTCAGTAAGTAAGTAATCTATTGAATGCTCGTGTCTATTCTTTATATTAGTTCGGTACATTTGGGCTACAATCGTTCGATTATATTAAACGATGCATTTCCAAATCGTGCTACTTCCTTGTTTCTATTTACTTCATATTAAACCGTCATATTATATCACCCATTGCTTCGTGCCTTCGTTTGATTACTTTCTGGCCGCTTTGCATTGTGGAGTGCAGGTGATAGATCGCTGCGCTCTGTTCTAGTGCAGTCATTGGCAATCGTTTTGCATAGGGCCACGCAGTCTTCGGGATTACCCACAAAATTATACGCGATGACTTATTGTAGAATTATATAATCTAACCATGGTTGGAATTAAAGCAGAATCTTCCCATAATCTGGTTTCAAAAACCGTCACTCGAACAAAATGGCGAGCGACGAAAAATGGCGAGCGACTAAAGTGTGTTTCACCTCGGTGACGAGTGAGCTTGAGTTTCGGAAAGTACATCCCGTCCTCTGGCGAATATATAACAGTTTATTTCAACTGCAAGTCTTTCTCAGCTGTTACGTAAATGTTGAATCTCCATATTCGCAGAGCACGGCCTTTTACAATTATTTTGAGTGTAAATTGTTTTGTGCCGAAGACAGTAGACCCGGTAGCGCATTGGATTACACGCTGCAATGGGAAATCAGCGGAACTGAGTTCGAGCCAGGCAGGACGGGCGTCCTTTGCAGGCTGCTATTTGCGCCCCTGTAAAGGTTTCAAATTACCCCCTCCTAAACATTAACCCCGGTAACTTGAAACCGGTTATAGTTTACCACATTAGCCCTCCGATTTCCGAATGAATTCCATAATATACCTAGCTTCCATTTCTCAAGCGTTGCTTTCGTCAATCCAGCTTCTATTTCACCTACAGAGAGCCTTCATCCAGCTTCCATTTCACCTATAGAGATTGGAAGCTGGATGAAGGTTCTCTATAGGTGAAATGTAAACTGGATGAAGTTTTTCTATGGGTTAAATGGAAGTGGATGAAGGTTCTCTGTTGGCGAAATAGATTCTGGATAAACGAAAACAACATTTGAAAAATGGAAGGTGGATGAAGATTCACTGTAGGTGAAAAAGAGGCTGGATGAAGGTTCTCTGTAGGTGAAATAGAGACTGGATTGACGAAAACAACGTTTGAGAAATGAAAGCTAGATGAAGGTTCTCTGTAGGTGAAATAGAGGCTGGATTGACGAAAACAACGTTTGAGAAATGGAAGCTGGATGAAGGTTCTGTACAGGTGAAACAGAAGCTGGATTGACGAAAACAACGTTTTCACTGGGGGTATCCTGAAACCGTAGGGGTAAGATGAAACCGGTTTCAGATTACCCCGAGGGTAACTTTAAACCGGTTTCATCTCTCAACACTCTCTTCTGCCTGTCTCTCTCTGTCTCTGTCTGTCTGTCTGTCTGTCTGTCTGTCTGTCTGTCTCTCTCTCTCTCTCTCTCTCTCTCTCTCTCTCTCTCTCTCTCTCTCTCTCTCTCTCTCTCTCTTAACTTTAGTGCCGAAGAAAACTTCGACCAGACATTTCCTGTGCACAATTGTATTGTATTGTATTGTATTTATAAATTTATAAAGCGCCTCTCACAGTGCACACCAATCAGAGGCGCTCCCAGTACGTTAGACCAGGAGAGAAAAAAGTAGTCTTGAGACACCGAAATGAAGCATTAGGCCCACCAGTTAATATGGAGGAACGAGTTGAAGGAGGAAGCTGGTTCCACAATGCCGGGCCAATGAGAGCAAAGGCACGGTTTTTAGTCGACCATCTCAGATTGATCAAAAGACGCCTGATAAATAAAGCGTACATTTTATCAATCCAGCTTCTACTTCAGCAAAAAAATAAATCCCATTTACATTGGAGACGAGAGTCTCTGGATTGTATCGATCTATGTAGACAACATGGTTTGTTATTTTGTAAAATTGGATATGCCTGATATTAAGATAGCGTATACAGAGGCACTGTATTATATCTGTCTATTAGATGCTACGGGTTATATTATTCCTATGAAGAGGTACTATTTTTAACTGTTGGCTTCGCGTGCATGAGACGTGTTACGGTACTTACGGAGCAATAGAAGTTGACGTCATCGATCGTCATCATCATCATTAATATTATCATTAGTGGTTCTTCAGTCTACAGCGTGGAAAGCCGTCTGCTCTCAAGAACTGTGTTGACAAAGAGTCGGGGTCTTGGCCTTCTTAATGATGGTACAATAATAATAATAATAATTAATAATAATTAATAATAATAATACTAATAAATAATAATAATGATGATAATATTGAAAATAATACTAATATTTTATTAATAAATTACACGCACTCATTAGTTCGCTACCAAACTATGGCCGCAGCTCTTATAAGTAATGGATCGAATTGCGTCATCATAAATTCTACAACAGACTTTGTGGTTTTTGTAATTATCCTAAGCAGATGACTATCACATAATTATTTCATCATCAAAGACAATAAAACACTAATTAATCCGAATATGCGACAATCCTTAATTACACATAGTCTTTAGTAATGACCAAGCAATGTTATTTATCTACAATAAGCAAATTAGTTCTATTCAATCATTCATTCATTTCGAAAACTTATATAGCGCCCCTTCAAGAAGCCTACTCAGAGGCGCTCCCAGCCCAGCCACAGCTAAAAAGATAGGTATACTATTGAGCAACTGGTAGAAAGCAGGTACATTATTCCGAGGTAGTAAGCGTAGTGCAAGCACGAGCCCATTCCATGTGGACGGGCCAACAACCGAGAAGGCTCGACGCTGTCTGGTAGCAGCGCGGGTTCGATGGACCAGTAGCTCCCCATTGGCAGAAGAGCGTAAAGCTCGTCGGGAGGTTATGTCAGAGACAGGCGACAGAGATCAGATAAGTAGAACGGGGCACTACCAGTAAGGCACCGCCAAGCAAGTGCTGCAACTCTGTACGAGAAGCGCTGCGAGACTGGAAGCCAGTGCAAAACATCACGCATGTACGCAGAAATTGGGGCAAATTTTGGAATATGACCAATAAGCCGAGCAGCAGAGCGCATGACCCGGTCAAGACGCCCTATCAAGCCAGATGGGTGACCAGCAAGAACTGTTATTTAGTACATCTGGAATGCATCGGGTAAATAACATCAACAGCCTAAAATAGTCAACAAATTATATGAAGCTAATCGATTTGTGAAACAATTTTACTTTACCGCACATTTAATAAACTTAGGTCTACCATCAAAATAATATTGTTATGATGAACTGCAGCAGTAGCCTACTACAATACTAAATGTTGCGAAAAGAAGGCAATACTTTCGATAATTACGTGGTGAGTTTGAACTCTACTCTGCAATTAAAGTGTTAAAGTGATACAAATCTATCATTCAACGTGGTTCGATATATGTATCTAATACCTCATCCAACAGCATCTGTTCTACATCTCTAATTACAATAATTCTTTTCAACGTTGAGTGAATGCAATACTAAGTGGGCAGACGTCAGCAGCAATGTCATCAGGCGGAGAAAATCGATGACCAGAACAATGCTCAAGAAATTCCTCCTCTTTTTCTAGCAATTCATCACATATACCACATCCAAAAGATTTCGACAAAGACGTTTCTGCTTCCACTTTGCAAGTAGACAGACTTTCTCCATCAACAACTTTCGAAAAAAGAGCAACAAGTCCAACTGGATATGTATACACGGTCCTTGACAAATTTTGATTTGGTTTATCAGTTACACCTGCAGCATTAAATGATAGAGAATGATCGTACATATTAGCAACAACTTCACTTCCAATTCTCAGATCATGTGGTAGAGTTCCTGCATCGAGTTTAAATTCCGTTGGTGAAAAACTGCTCTCGGAAAAACACAAATTGCGTCTGTTTTGCTTCTCAATTCCATGAGTCATTCTGTGTTTCTTCAGTTGTCTAAATTGTGTGAAATCTGCATGGCAAACCTCACATATGAATAGATTTTCACCACTATGAGTTGCCATGAGTTCCTCCAGATCCCTGTTCCTAGCAAATGATTTCTGACACAAGTCAGGCTCCTCAGCAGTATGGATTCTCATGTGCCTTTTCAAATGACCACCTTCACAAAATGACTTTTGACATATCTGGCAAATGAATGGTTTTTCTCCAGTATGGATTCGCATATGCCTTTTCAAAGTACCACCTTCACTAAATGACCTTTGACATCTTTGGCAAGTGAATGGTTTTTCTCCAGTATGGATTCGCATATGCCTTTTCAGAGCACCACCTACACTAAATGACTTTTGACATCTTTGGCAAGTGAATGGTTTTTCTCCAGTATGGATTCGCATGTGCCTATTCAGTTGACCAGCTACACTAAATGACTTTCGACATAGCTGGCAAATGAATGGTTTTTCTCCAGTATGGATTCGCATGTGCGTTTTCAAAGTACCACAATCATTAAATGACTTTTGACATAGCTGGCAATTGAATGGTTTGTCTCCATTATGGATTCTCATGTGCCTTTTCAAATGACCACCAACCCTAAACGACTTTTGACATAGTTGACAACTGAATGGTTTTTCTCCAGTATGGATTCGCATGTGAGTTCTCAAAGTACCACCTTCACTAAAGGACTTTTGACATAGCTGGCAATTGAATGGTTTTTCTCCAGTATGGATTCGCATGTGAGTTCTCAAAGTACCACCTTCACTAAATGACTTTTGACAAAGCTGGCAATTGAATGGTTTTTCTCCAGAATGGATTCTCATGTGCCTATTCAGATGACCCAATTCTCTAAATTCTTTTTGACATAGTTGGCAAGTGAATGATTTTTCTCCAGTATGGCATTGCATGTGCCTTTTCAGGTTACAGATGTCATTAAATGATTTCTGACATAGATTGCAATTTAGTGGTTTTTCTCCAGTATGGATTCTCATGTGCCTATTCAGATGACCAAATTCACTAAATACTTTTTGACATAGTTGGCAAGTGAATGGTTTTTCTCCAGAATGGATTCGCACATGCCTTTTCAGGATGCTACTGTCACTAAATGACTTTTGGCATAGTTGGCAACTGAATGGTTTTTCTCCAGTATGGATTCCCATGAGCGTTTTCAAATGACTACCGTCACTAAAGGACTTTGACATAGTTGGCAGTTGAATGGTTTTTCTGAAGAATGGTATCGCATGTGCTTTTCCAAATGGCCACCACACTAAAGGACTTTTGACATAGTTGGCAACTGAATGCTTTTTCTCCAGTATGGATTCGCATGTACCTTTTCAGGTTGCTACTGTCACTAAATGATTTCTGACATAACTGGCACAAGTAGGGTTCCTCACCTGTATGGATACCCAAGTG
Source organism: Lumbricus terrestris (assembly GCA_949752735.1). NCBI lineage: Eukaryota > Metazoa > Annelida > Clitellata > Crassiclitellata > Lumbricidae > Lumbricus > Lumbricus terrestris. The sequence continues at coordinate 3,172,097 of OX457048.1, read as the reverse complement.
AGTTTTCAAATGACCATCTTCACTAAATTAGTTTTGGCATAGTTGGCAACTGAATGGTTTTTCTCCAGTATCGATTCCCATGTTCGTTTTCACACTTTCACTAAATGACTTTTGATGATTCCATTTAGGAGCGCATTTCAGATGCTTACAAGAAGGATCCGTGCTTTATCTCTCACTGGAAGTCATCTATCGATTATAGCAGTATGATTTCAACTGAAGATAAATTGCTTAACATACGTAAAAGTTGTAGGCAGAAACATCAATTGTAATATTCCTGATGACGATTAATGCCACAACCAAAATTTGAAGCTTTATTGAAACTTTGCTCGTCTTCCAGAAGCAGTTCCTAAAAAAGAATAAAAACTCAATTAATGAAAAAATCTAGACAGAACTTTATTACTGCCCATTACGGCATGACTGTTGTCATTTTTTATTTGAGTGACCATTTAGTAATAATGAAAAGTCACAGTTCCAGCTCCACATTATCTTGTGTTTACAAATTAACTTGGGTTAACCCCTCATGATTCAGGTTTGTCTAATAACTGGAAATAGAAATGACATAACAATATTGTATTGTATTGTATCTTTTTGTTTGTATGTGCACTTGTGATAGCGCCCCTTCAAGCTCTCTCTACTCAGAGGCGCATGATATCATCTCAGATCTTAATTTTGTGGACATCAACCGTGGTGAATCATCATCACATGAAAGCATAATATCTAAGAAATGTATGTGTCAAAATAAATGTAGATTGGCATATGTGCAATATTTACAGATCTATAAACTAAAAATAAAATACAGCATCACCCAGATACTTTCATATTAGGAAAGTGATCAGTAATGATCATTTAGATTCTTTTAGGCTCTTTTCGGTAGCACAAGCGTCATGCCACTATCAAAGGGACTGGACATTAACCCCCTAGACAAACCTTCCCGCACAATCCCTCGAATAAACAAACGACAAAACCCCTGTGCTCTGCGCATATAGTCTATTTCTGTAGTTTACTGATGAAAAGCAATTCGTCATCCAGCTTCTATTTACGCAAGAATATTTTAATCAGTCCAACTTTTATTAAGGCACGGATATTTTCATAAATCCAGTTCCATTTAAGCAAGAATATTTTAATCATTCCATCCTCCAATTATGCACACATATTTTCATCAATTGAGTTTCCATTTAAGTAACAATGATTTTGCATCAATGCAACCCCTATTTAGCGAGAATTATTTTCATCAATCCTACTTGTGTACGCTCAACAAAATTATGTGTTTTGAACTTAGGACCACCTTTCGGAAGATTAAAAAATAAACGCAATTTTTATTCTACCCCGGGGGCATATACTCGAATCCCAAGCCCTATAGCATCGTAAAATTATTTAAAACATGTTTTAGTCATTTTATCCAACTTCTAATTCTACTATATCACAAAATGGAGCATCCCCCCTGAAAGTCATCGGGGGGATGAATTAACCTATCCCCCCGGATGGAATTAACCAGTCTATACTACCCGGGGGGATAAACCATTCTATCCCCTTTTTTGAAAAATGAGCATAATAATTTTTTTATGCTGTAATCAAAATTTAAAGTGACTCTAATTGTTTTAAGTGTCCTAAGCCAGTGGTTCTCAAACTTATGCGGGCCACGGACCCGCAATAATTTTTGGTTGAAGCTCGCGGACCGCTGAACTTGAATGGCAAGAACAAAAAAAGCGAAATAGGCTATGGGGCCTATATTATAAAAAGCCTCTTATAAAAAAAATTTGAGAGTGCATGAGCGGACATGCTATTTCACAGTTCTTTCATTTAGAAAAGTCCGGACAGGCTTTTTTACGATTTTATAATTTTCTAAATGCTTCAGACACATTTGTTTATATTTTAAAATTTTATGTTATAAAATTGAATGATCCACATCCTTGATCAGCGTTTACTTCACTATCGTTTCACCATAGATCAACAGAAATAACACGAAACTGACTGCAGTCATAGATTTTGCAAATTTAGAATAAAGAAAAATTGTTTGAAAAGTCATTTGGCAAATTAGAATAAGGCACTGGTAATGTAGGCCTATTTTAATTTTTTATTTTGAGACAGGCTTTTTTGAACAAATTTTGAACAATTTCACAATTTCAAATATATAAATTGATAATTAGGCTAAAATTCATTTTCACTCTGAGACTTCTTCGCGGACCGGTGAGCAGGACTCCGCGGACCGGTGCCGGTCCGCGGACCACCACTTTGAGAACCACTGTCCTAAGCAATGCTCAGATAAAGGCAACTCAAATTTATTTAGTGACTCCGAGTGTTTTTAAGTGTTTTAAAAGTTTTAAGTGCTCTAAAAAAGGGCAAAAGAAATTATTTAGTAACAATAAACATACTTGTTAGTGTCATTGTTCAACATAAAGCAGATGAAAATTAATTTGCCCAAAAAAATCCATGCTTTTTTCGACTTTTTGTAATTTGGGGGGGATACAATTAATACAAGAAGCGGGATGAATTTTTTGATATTTTTAGTGCAATAAATGCGATGATTGATGCAATTTACAGTTTGCAGGGGGTAATGTTTAGGAGGGGGTAATCTGAAACCTTTACACCGGTGTAAAGGTTTCAAATTACCCCCTCCTAAACATTACCCCCCCCCCCCCGGTAACTTGAAACCGGTTTCAGATTACCCCCGGAAACTAGATTTGCATCAATCGTCGCATTTATTGCACTAAAAAATCAGAAAAATCATCCCGCTTCTTGTTTTGGTCTGAAGATTTTCATCCGTCATCCCACTTCGTGGTTTGCTATCAATATTTTGATCCGAAAAAAATAATAACCTCGAAGCCATTTTCTCCATGTAAACTTCAGCGGCGAATAGTATTTTAGTAACAGATGAAAATATTGATAACAAACCACGAAGTGGAATGACGGATGAAAATCTTCAGACCAAAACAAGAAGCGGGATGAATTTTTTGATATTTTTAATGCAATAAATGCGATGATTGATGCAATTTACAGTTTGCAGGGGGTAATGTTTAGGAGGGGGTAATCTGAAACCTTTACACCGGTCGATCCTTGTCAACCGTCCATTTCTCTTAACCCTCAAGCTACCAACCATTTTTGTGGCACGGACAACCCAGGCGTTGATTACCCAACCCCTCGATGTTAAGTTTAGTTTGTAAATTCATATAATTATATTGTAATAGGCTACAGCCATGGGCGGAGTTTGGTTTCCGATCTTGAGGGGGCTAAAAAAAATCTCGGTCCAAAACAGTTGATGACTTTTTTGGTCATCAAGTTGAAAATCTCATAAAAACATACCATTTTTTCCGGACAGTGACGGTTCTTTGAAAAAGTCCATTGTTTTGAAAACTCCATAATTGCAATTATAATTCTTTAAAAAGGTGTGCAATTGCAAATGTGTGCCAAAACTAAATATTTCGGTTTTCTCAAAGAAAAGCAAAATACCACCATTGCATTCAGCAGACCATAATCTATAAGAAACAGCTGAAGTTTTTCTAGTAGCAAAAAAGTTCAAATTTGTTTTCCAGTGTTACTGGAGTAATGTTGTGCGAATCAGCTTCGCAATACGGAGGCAACTGAGATCTGTGTCTCGCTTCTCACAGTCACACTGTCACACAAGACGTGACACGCCATCTGGTGCAAAGTTTGATCCTGAGCCGAATTGATACATGCAATCAAGGCCGTAGCTAGGGGGTGTCTTGGGTGTTTGAACACCCACGAAATAAAAAATGCGAAAAAAAATTAATGCATTAACGAGCACATGATGACCATCAGACTATATATAATGACTTCATCATCAAAGAAGAGTTCAAACAACTCAACAGGGCTCCTGGAGAGTCGTGGTTTACAAGTATGCCTAGAAACCTTGGTTTATCTGCAACTATACCAGCACTCGGCAAAATGTGGAGGACAAAGAGCATCTCAATCACAACCAAGATGAAACTCTATTATAGAACCTTGGTGATACCGGTGCTGCTGTACGGTTCAGAGTGCTGGTGCCTGCGCAGGGAAGACAAGAGAAGATTGCTGGTGGCTGAAATGGGCTGGCTGAGGAGAATTAGGGGCAGGAGCAAAAGGGAGAGAATCAGGAACGAGAAGACAAGGGAGGAGCTGGACGAAGAAGAAACAGTAGTGGATAAAATCAGGAAAAGAAGGCTCAGATGGTTCGGTCATGTAGAGCGGATGGAGGGAAACAGACTACCACTCGCGGCCCTGCACGGGCATATAGAAGGAGAGAGAAGCAGAAGAAGACAACCAAAGACTTGGATGGACAACGTCAGAGAGGATCTGAGGAATCTGGATATTGGGATTGCAGGAGCAAAATAAAGGATCTCATCAGAAATAGACAAGTCTGGCAAAGTCATGTGAGAGCCTCATCGTCGTCGCATGACTGACGGAAGAGAGCAAAGAAGAAGAAGATACCAGCACATATTGAATCCTCAGATAGATCTCCACTTCTCCATTTCCAGGTTGACTGTCTAGGTTTTTTCACACACTTTTTGTTTTGGAATGACAGACGGGATTGCGGAAGGGTTCTAGGACTACTGATCACAGGTCAACTGATCTAGGGACTACTGATCTAGGGACTACTGATCTAGGGACTACTGATCATAGGCAACTGATCAAGGTACTATTGATCACAGTCCGAGTTGTCTAAGAACGAACACAATCACTGCAATCAGAGAACAATTTAACCCTCATAGGGTCACGATTTTTCCCAACCGATTTTGGTCACCGGGGGGTAAAAAAATACCCCCACTGTGATTCGCATGATTCTCATGATAAACTCCGATTTTAAGTATAAAACTAAAAGAAGTTATTTATAGAAGGTTCGAGGAATGCACTGGAACCAAAGTAACATATGCAGCACTGCAGGGAAATCAAAATGGCGGACAAAATGGCGGCCAGAATCTTAAATGGCTATAAGTGAAGTTATGTATGCAATGGAAACATGATTTCAGAGTCTAAATCAACATTATCGAGGTCAAGGGATGCAAAGGAACCATTGTCACATATGTGGCACTGCACGAAAATCAAAATGGCAGACAAAATGGCGGTCAGAATATTAAAATGGCTATTAGTAAAGTCATATGTGCAATGGAAATATGATCTCAGGGTCTAAATCAGCATTTTCGAGGTCAAGGAATGCGATGGAACCAATTTCACTTATATTGCACTGCAAGGAAACCACAATTGGGAAAAAATGGCGGCCAGATTGCTGCAGACACTTTCATTTATTTATCCTAATTTTATTACACCAAAACGATTTCTATTATAGGCCTAATGTCCAGATACTTATAATGAGACATTTTGACAGCAAGACACTCATGTGTACAGCATGCATAATGCTATGTTTAAAAATTCCTGAGTAAAATAGCTAGGACGTGGTACATTCGCGTACTTTTTAGCTGATTTGGGTGCATGAATAACTAATGAAACTGGATGCATTCTGTGCAGGAAACATGTTTAGGAAAAGTCATAGAAGCGATTTCTTCAACTATTTTCAGGGATTAAAATTTCCGTGAAAAACCGAGATGGGGGTATTTTTTTACCCCCCGGTGACCCTATAAGGGTTAATAGATCGAAACTCAATACCGGAATTGGTTTACTCAGTATTAATACTGTCGAAAATTAGTTATTAGCATACGATTTCAGTAAAAATTACTAAATTTACGACTGGTAGAGCACAAAGTAACATACATCGAAGTCCATTGTATAACTCGAAAAACTTCATTATACGCTCAATAAAGAAATTGTCTTGACAAGTTTAATAGCATACGAATCTGGATGAATGTTCTTTTATTGTTGAAATAGGAGTTGGATAGATGAAAATAATGCTTAAGAAATAGAAGCTGGATTGACGAAAATAATGTTTAAGAAATGGAAGCTCGATGAATGTTCTTTAATTGATGAAATAGGACTTGGATTGAAGAAAATAATGCTTAAGAAATAGAAGCTGGATTGATGAAAATAATGCTTAAGAAATAGAAGCTGGATTGACGAAAATAATGTTTAAGAAATGGAAGCTGGATTGACGAAAATAATGTTTAAGAAATGGAATCTGGATGAATGTTCTTTTATTGTTGAAATAGGAGTTGGATAGATGAAAATAATGCTTAAGAAATAGAAGCTGGATTGATGAAAATAATGCTTAAGAAATAGAAGCTGGATTGATGAAAATAATGCTTAAGAAATAGAAGCTGGATTGACGAAAATAATGTTTAAGAAATGGAAGCTGGATTGACGAAAATAATGTTTAAGAAATGGAATCTGGATGAATGTTCTTTTATTGTTGAAATAGGAGTTGGATAGATGAAAATAATGCTTAAGAAATAGAAGCTGGATTGATGAAAATAATGCTTAAGAAATAGAAGCTGGATTGATGAAAATAATGCTTAAGAAATAGAAGCTGGATTGACGAAAATAATGTTTAAGAAATGGAAGATGGATTGACGAAAATAATGTTTAAGAAATGGAATCTGGATGAATGTTCTTTTATTGTTGAAATACCGTGCGATGTGCGTTGTATAATTTGTGATCAATAGTACCTTGATCAGTTGTCTCTGATCAGTAGTCCCTAGATCAGTAGTCCCTAGATCAGTAGTCACTAGATCAGTTGGCCTGTGATCAGTAGTCCGCATACCTGCGCAAGGTAACTGCGTCATAGGAGCAGCGCTATGAAGACATCCGAGGACACAGCAGCATCCTCAATAATCATCTATCATCTATCATTGCGACCACTTCATCCATTGTTACCCATAAACATATTGCAGCTGTTCATCTGATTCGATTTTCAAAGCTAGAGTATATCCAGATGTCTGGTTCATGATCTACAAGATTTGAACCTGGCGTTTTCAATAAACTGGCTTTTGATGCCTTATAATTATTTTAGATAATACGTAATTAACATAACAATTATAGGAATTTGGAATAATTATATTTTCAGAACATTAAGTATTAAGGTGTTTAAGAGGAGAAGTATATCATCCATTGTTTTGCGATATCTGGCGATCTCAAAGGTATCGACTTTGCAATTTCTTAAAATACTTGTGTGTGTGTGTGTGTGTGTGTGTGTGTGTGTGTGTGTGTGTGTGTGTGTGTGTGTGTGTGTGTGTGTGTGTGTGTGTGTGTGTGTGTGTGTGTGTGTGTTCAAAGAGGATAGATCCCAAATTTCAAGTCCTTAAATATAAAGGCCACTACGAATGCAAGTGCGCTTGACTACTGCAGGAATGAAAAAAATTCCCACTCATAAAAATTATAGTCTAGAATTGCTTTTGAGAAACATAACGCTTATAATGAACTATCTTATCAATCGTTCGTCACGCACTACTCAACCCTTCATACAGACTTATTGCAACAATTCTCAAGTATATAATAAAGTTTCATATTGTGCATTACAATTACAATGTTTGCACGTGTAGAAATGATCAAAACGAAATTCTGCTAATGTCATTGAATTTCAATGACTAACATTATCTTCTTTTGTGTGCTCTACTTTTGTATAGTATAGTCCAGAGGAAACTTTTAGCAACGACACCCCAAAAGGTGGTGTGGTATGGTATTTGCAGTTTAACGTCACTGTGTTGTTACCAAGACCACTAACGACGCCCTCCTTCTTTATTCAGGCTTGGGACTGGCACTGGCAAAGTGCAACAAGTGGCGGAGTTACATTCCAAAAGAACCGCCATAGTCTCCTCAGTCAGGAGCGTCGAATGAAAATGCTAAGCTATCCGATAACCTATCCGATTTCCTGCATAAGACCATCAGCTGGTTTCTATTATTATTTTAGTTCTCAAGAATTAGTCAGTCATAAAGTCACACTCGTCTATTCCTTAAAGATTTTTCAAACCAACTTAAATGATGGAAGTAGGCCTATCCCAAATTAGAATTTTAGAAATATGAGACATATGCAGATTTTCAAGACTCAAGCTGTTTCGATATTACGGAAAATGCAGAGCCAATCTTATAAACCTTTAATACGCTGTCTTACAATACTATATAGTGGGAAAGCGCTTCTCTGCTATTATGATCAGAACTCCATAACATTCATGTTCGCAATAATAATTGACAGGGCCAACGATTTGGTCAAAATAATACGGATAATGTTAAATGATGACTTCGAAAATATTTTCGACAACGACCTTTCTCTTATCAAAAACTTTCACCAAACGATTTAACGACACATAAAACGGCAACAGTTCGTACTCTGACAGTGCCAGTCCCAGTCCTGGATGAATCAGGAGGGCGACGCTGATGATCTTTGTTCTCAGACATCGCGTTATACACTGAAACAACTTATAAACACCACGTGGATCATTCTAAACTATGCGTATCACAGTGGTCACAAGACGCAATAAACAGCGAAAAACGGCGTATAGCCTACCTCCGAATGGTCGCAATCTAAGGACCATAATTATTATGGGGGAGGCTCAAGATACACAGATGGTAACAGACTGTGAAAGCCATGTGCTCTTTCGAAGCAATGGATAATACAATGCACGTCATAAACACAGTATAAATACGAACATCATGAACTCGCTAATTGCGATCTAAAATCTCATCGCATGAAAAACGATGTTCAAGTCTAACTAACATCGTGTGAGAAATCAAGGATTCGAATCTCACTGACAACTCATCATGTGGTCGCAGATCATCGCTAGGAGTCATACACAGAGGAGATACGTAAGTTTTGCAGAGTATACTGATGGATGGAATGGTCCCCTGATGACGAATGTCTTCTCGATTGGTCAGAATCGGATAGTACAGGATTGTTTGTTTGTTTGTATGTGCACTTGTTATAGCGCCCATTCAAGGACTGCATATCTTCCTCCTCCGTTCAGATGATATTACGTACGAACACTGACTAAGCTATTCGTTCGTGATATTGCTATACACCAGCAATCTTCGAATTTTTGCCTTCACCGAATAAAACAACGTTGTTAAATAGAAGTTAGTATCTACGATAGAAATACATTCAACTAGAATACCATGCATGGTGATCAACGTAATCGGTCGTGGAACGGTAAAATATGTTGCTAAGCAATTATTATACGTAATACAGTGCGCCATTTACACACCTTTAATAATAGATCACTCGCCAGATAAATATTTTGAGAAGCCGGAAATATCCGGAAAATTCTTTGAGAAAATCGAGGCGTGAAACAGAAGATTAATAGGCAGTCAAAACCAAGTTTAAACATTGTCCTCAATTTATCACAGAAAGGAAAGGTGATCATTGGAAATGATAAGATGATTGATGACCATGCAGGTTAAAAACGATATGTCAAGTTTAACAAATTGTCTGTTGACTGCGTTATTTATTCCGCTGCTGTTAGTTCTAAAAACCGTTGACACCATGGCCGTAATAACAACGTGGAAGCCATGTTCACCAAAACTGTGGGAGGCCCAGGCATTACAGAATGACGTCTATTATTAATTCGTTACTTATGTTCTGCAACAGGTCTTTTAAAAATTCCAGTTTAGTGTTGAAATATACACATCTTCTACGGTTTAAGAATATTAGGGTGATTCGTGATCAGTCAATTTGACATTATCGATATAAACTTCTGTTTCACGCGACCTTTCAGACCAGTGGAAAAGGTTTATCACTCAGAGATTGCAACTGCTAGTAGGCCTAAGCAAGATATTCCTATTATGCTGGTTTCGACTGCATCCGCCATTGATCTGTATTCTGGATAATAATTATACAAAAGACAAGTTCGTATGTAAAAAGCGGCAGTCTATTATGTATACTTTTATTGTGCAGTTTCAAAACAGGGTGAGTTTCTTCTGGGAAAGGTAATAATTATTGGATAATGCGTGCTAGCATTAAAAACCTTTAAAATATTTATCACTTTCCTATAAATACAGCGAAGGTGATTTTTGTTGACAATGTTTGATTCAACTCAATAATAATATCATACTGTAACAAACTAGTAAAGGCCTTCACGTGGTCATAATAATTATGATACGGATGAACCCTCGATTGGGGTCATTTAGAGCTTCCAAGCGCTGTAATAAACAAGGACGGTGATGCATGAAACAATTTCAGTTGACAGATTCAACGTCTGGCGAATAGTGAATAATTATTACAACAAGCAAATAATAATTGACTATGAAAGACAAAAAAGAGGCCATTTTGAAATTCTTACTTTTGGTCAAGATATTGGCAAAAACCTTTTGGCGCACCCTGTACATGCTGAAAACTGTACTCATGCAGTGTCTAGGAATAAAATCGTGTTACACATATTGCAATCTAATGTTTTGTGGCATCTTGAAGCTGCATTTGTTAATTACGCGAGCTTTTAACGTGCATGATATTAGCCTATAGTTGTAATTATTTCTATTCGTAGCTGTAGTCTATAATTCACAGCGAGTGTCCGCAATAATGAGCGATGCCCTCCTCGATCTAAGCATAAACGACTGGCACCATTGAGTTTACTTCAATTAATAAAACTTTATCTCATTTTTCGCATTTTCATTCATTCATTCAGAGCATTTATAGAGGGCACCTTCAAGAAACTACTCAGAGGCGCTCCCAGACCAACCACGAATAAAGAAAAAAGACTTGAGAGACTTGTAGATCCTAGCCGGATGGACCGCAAGTAGAGAGCGAAGTGTAACCCGGAGGTCGTTCCAGACAGTAGGCCCACGACTGAGAAAGCACGGCGCTGCTTAATTGCCAATTGTTTAACGATAGACCTACTGTGTAAACAAGAGTTAATGATCAGCGTTGCCCTCCTTAGTAAGAAAAGCTTCGGACCGGCATCACCAGCTGGTATTATAATAAGGACGCTGTTTATCACCATTTGGTGGACGCCGATGGCAGCTAAAATAGACCATACCATACGAGTTAACGGTATGTCAGAGGGTCATGGTTAAGGGCCCCAAGGCGACATCAGATCTGCAACTGATTAAGCATGTGCTGTCCAACCTGCGACCCTGTTTATTGCTGCTGAAAATTACGTTGCGGCCTTAGATTTCAAGACCAAGTTGTCGGTAGCCCGCGGTTTCCGAAAAGTTGGACAGTCTATTCCAGTGGTTCTCAAACTTATGCGGGCCACGGACCCGCAATAATTTTTGGTTGAAGCTCGCGGACCGCTGAACTTGAATGGCAAGAACAAAAAAAGCGAAATAGGCTATGGGGCCTATATTATAAAAAGCCTCTTATAAAAAAAATTTGAGAGTGCATGAGCGGACATGCTATTTCACAGTTCTTTCATTTAGAAAAGTCCGGACAGGCTTTTTTACGATTTTATAATTTTCTAAATGCTTCAGACACATTTGTTTATATTTTAAAATTTTATGTTATAAAATTGAATGATCCACATCCTTGATCAGCGTTTACTTCACTATCGTTTCACCATAGATCAACAGAAATAACACGAAACTGACTGCAGTCATAGATTTTGCAAATTTAGAATAAAGAAAAATTGTTTGAAAAGTCATTTGGCAAATTAGAATAAGGCACTGGTAATGTAGGCCTATTTTAATTTTTTATTTTGAGACAGGCTTTTTTGAACAAATTTTGAACAATTTCACAATTTCAAATATATAAATTGATAATTAGGCTAAAATTCATTTTCACTCTGAGACTTCTTCGCGGACCGGTGAGCAGGACTCCGCGGACCGGTGCCGGTCCGCGGACCACCACTTTGAGAACCACTGGTCTATTCGGTTGGGGAAGATATGATATTGCATGTAGACGCGTTTGTTGAATTTATAACTGTGAAGGAATCCGTCTTAAAAAGCTGTTTAAGATAAGCGTTATAGGTCTATCATTAGCATGGATCTAAATGAGTCGACATGATTGTCGTTCAATGGAATAGTGGAAATAATGGAATAGTCTATTCCAGACTTCGGTCTGTCACCACAAGGGTAGGCCTATGTCCTACTGGCGGTGTATGTATCTGGCAAATTGGTGTAAATACAATAATATCAGTAGATGGAGACAGACTATCAGCAGAATTAACCGAAACTTGCGGCAACTAAGTATTTGACTCCGACAGAAGAAATCGTGCGCATGTTACAGTATCATTGTCATTTTAATTCATTCGCTCATTAATTAAATTAATTTTTGCAGCACCTCTTAAATGGAGCTATTCAGAGGTGCTCTCAACAACAGGACAGGCAAAGAAAGTCTTAAGATTAGAGAAGGAGTTATGGAAAGGTATTGGGGTGTCAAGCGGATGCTATTCCAGGTCGACGGTCATATACCACCGAATCTTTTCAATGTAAGAATGATTTGTGGAAACAAAACTTGCATTACAAATAAACGAAACTATTGTACAAATACGAGATGCTTAGACATGCACGAAGAGTGAGCTGATAATTAATACTGTCGCCTTCTCTTGGACACCTTTAATACGAGGAGCAGTGCTATTAAAATGATGTTGTTGCTGTTCGTTTACATGTTTACTTGTTCAGTTCAATGATCTTGCCAATATGGCTTGAACCCGCTGATGTTTTATCTTATCTTATTTTATCTTATCTTATCTTATATAATCTTATCTTATCTTATCTTATCTTATCTGACCATTTATAAAGCGCTTCTCGCAGCAAGAGCCTTTCAGAAGCGCTCCCAGTGCGTTCAACCCCAAGAAAAAAAGCAAGTTTTTAGACGAGAGAATGACGAGGACACACTACCAGAAAGGATGGCAGAGCGAACTGACATTTTGTTCATTCCTTGCATCGACAAGGCTGAAGACAATGATGACTAAATTACGTACAATGATGCACTTCAAATATTGGTTATTCGCGCATTTGATTGCAAATGGAGACTCCAAATTGCACGTGCTAAATAGATATTTGATTGCGAGTAGTTCACCTGCAGGTCATTTCAATAAGGATTCACAAGTTATTTGTTCGCGATAATCGGCAGTTTGTCTGATAAGACTAATAATTGGTAGTCCATGTTACAAAAAATCTTGGTAACCTAAGGGTTATGTTGTCTATTTTGATATCGATATAGTGCTGTCTATTTTATTACGCGATCTCAGGTAAAAACATGTAGGCGTATTGGGGTATGTCATATCCACACCACCACAAACGTTCTAATGCTTCAAATCACCTAGAAAATGTTCATTTCGAGAACTAACACGAAAAAAAAAAGATTTAGTCAATAGTTCACGAAAGCGAAAACGAGAACTAAATGATTTTAAGAATTTAATACTAAACTAAAACTAAAATGATTGTCAGAAATAAAACTAAGATTATGATTGATAAAGATATAAAAAAACTAGAATAAAATACTGGCCATTCTATCCTCACGAATTATCCGCTTGCTTCTGAATGATTATACCAATGTACATCCAAATATTGCGTGAATAAAAAAGTGACTCCAACTATTTACGCAAGGCGCCAAAACAAATGAACCAAGGAAATCGAATGATTGCATCTTGAGGTCGTCCTTGTAGGCTATCTCTTGAATGGTGCACCCTGGGACCGCGATCCATTCGCTAGCTGACCATAGGAAGCTTGCTTTGGTATTCGAGAATCATTCATTATTCATTAATCATATTCATTACGGGCAACATGTCCGGACCATCGCAGTTGTGCAGAGATGAGCACAGCCTCGATTCCGGTGATTCCCACACCTTTTCAAAACAGAATGCGTTTGTGATCATGTCTTGCCATTTAATACCAGCAATTTCTCGCAAACAGCAAAGATGGAACTGGTCTAGCTTTGCTATTATGTCTGCGGTATACGCTTTATACAGTCCACGTTTTGTTCCCATAAAGTAGCGTGAAAATGATAACTTCTCGGTATAGCCTACAGCTAACTTCGTATCGAGGCGTATACCAGCAGCCCAAAGGACACCCCTAGCTGCTTTTGCCAGCCGTGCACCAATCTCCTGTCGACATTTGCTTCCCTTGAGAGGATGCTGCCTAGGCATCAAAAGTGGTCGACAACCTTCAATGTTTCCCTCACAGGTGAGTATTGCATTTGCTGTATCGTTCGTTGGGATAGTCTGCTGCATGACCTCGGTCTTCTTCAGGCCGATGGTTAGCCCAAAGCGTTGCACAAGAATATGCTGAATAGGAGTGGAGCAAGCACACATCCCTGCTTGCCAATGTGCTTGGTCCCATTTGTGACTGGGATTTGCGAGCCGTCATATCGTCATGAAAGGACTTGATGATAAATAAACTATTGATAGATCCTTTAAGGAAAGAAATCAGCCTGAAAGAAATCATAGAAGGGAGAATGGAAGGAAAGAGAGGGAGAGGAAGACCGCGGCAAATGATGCTCGGGTGGATGATGGTCAACGGATACAGCAAACTGAAGGAAAAGGCACAGCACAGAGAGGAGTGGCGTCATTGGAGGTTGGAACCTGCCGAAGGGCAGAGAACCTAAAGAAGAAGAAGATCATTTAAAGCTGACAAAGCGTATATCACCACGCGTCATTACTACGTGTTAAAACTACTGAAATTTGTTGGGTGAGACTTGGATGATGTACAATAATACTATTTTGACTACAGTCATGCAATGTATACTTGAGTTTTTTATTACAATGTGTAATTCAGAGCAAGTGTGAGATGAACTACTACATGTTGTCTAAAAATTGAGTTTGTAAAAGCTCTGTTTAGACACCTTTTCTTAGTGTTCATCTGACTGTATAAGTTTATTCTTAATGCCCTGCACAATTATCTTGTAAGTCGTTAATGCTCCTTGTTGTCATTATGACAACATTACTCGATGGAATCATAAGAATCACCACGACGTTGATATTGCATAATAATAATATTAATAATCTTTGTAATGGTATTTGCTGTCTGAAAATAATCCTGTTCAGCAGATATTGCGTCCTGAGTAGCAACCATGATGGCGCTATATATGAATATCCAAATGAATTTATATGAATATACTTCTTGACGGTCATAGAAATGTTGAAATGCAATGGAGCTGCCTCCTATCGGGTGATACAGAGACAAGACTAAGTAGGAAGGCCATGATAATCACCTTCGTTAGTTATCACAGAGACTCGTTTAAATGAATTTATCTGCACGAAAGAATTACTTTGTCGCTGTCTCCTGTCACAGTTGTCTAGACCTTTTTTGACCTGAAAGATGGACATGGCTTTGAGCAATTGCTACTCTGATTGCGCGACGACATGCTCACCAGAGGAGGAAGGTTAAGTAGTGGTGTTTTTTTAGGAATTGCATTGATTAAGTAAATCCCCCCAGAAACAACTATGGGTAAGAATAATGATGGTTTAACCCATCAAACTGGGGTTCTGCTCACAGCAAGGTCGACGTTAACAATCTCTTGCGAGACAAAACTGATAACCAACCGAAACACGGCCTCCATTCGAGTGATGTAATTCAAAGACTGGATACAGAGGAGTGTGATTCTAATCACCTACGATCATTGAATTATTGTAGACAATGAAAGATCAGTTAACTCGCTTATTATACAACCACGACTATGTTAAACAAGCAATAGATAATGCAGAGAACCGTCTAAAACACCTTTAATAGAAATTCTTCAAAAGTTATAAATAAGGCGCAGCTTCATTCGCCATCATATAATAAGGAATATCAGATGTTGTATTAGGTGAACATTGAAAAATAGCTGAACTCAATTTAATCAAATTTGTAATCAAATGGTTGATTGCAGGATAACATAGAATTATAATTGTGGTCCTAATAGTTAGACATTTAT
This sequence comes from Lumbricus terrestris, assembly GCA_949752735.1. Taxonomy (NCBI): domain Eukaryota; kingdom Metazoa; phylum Annelida; class Clitellata; order Crassiclitellata; family Lumbricidae; genus Lumbricus; species Lumbricus terrestris. Next base: position 3,156,433 of record OX457048.1, on the reverse strand, counting down.
TTTTGCATGCATATTGCGTAACTTATTAGATTAAATTGATACAGGTAACTGTACTCGATGCAATCATTGCATAGGCCTACTATGCATAGGCCAGTGGCGTGGTCTCGGCAAATTCGCCTGGTCGTTCACGTTGATGATGATGACAGCGATGATGATGATGATGATAGATTCTTAGCTCCATGTAAATATATTTTGTGGGAATTTTAAAAGAGGCACCCTCCTAACTCATACCTTTAGGTTAATAAATATTAACACTGAAATTTTGGCTGATTTTTTTAGTTGATCATCATCATCATCGCTGTCATCATCATCAACGTGAACGTCAACGACAACGTCATATTCACCGTCACTTCACAACCACCACCGCCACCACCGCCACCGCCACCACCACCACCACAACCAATATCAATTACCGTTATCGACGACATTCCTTGATTATAATTATTATGTACGGAATCTTTGATAATAGCGACCAGGCGAATTTGCTGTAATTATACAATCGCGATATATTGTAATAAAGGTGGTTAAGACGCGAACTATAAAATTATTGTTCTATTATATTAGGCCTAGAAATGAAACTAATAAATTTACATTAAAAAGAAACGTTTATAAAAAATACCAATGTTAGTTATTCCTGCTTTGAAATTTTAAACTTTTGCGAAAAACTTTAAACGAGACCATTGTGTTTTTACCCTGCTGCAAGCTATATCCGCCAATGATTACATTTGTTGAATTCTCGTAATTTTTGTTATTTTCAAGCGATTACTGCGATAATGATAAAAGATATTATCTCTCATTTGGTCACTTCTTGCGGCTGTAAAATCCGATTATTTCGACTTTGCATTAACTGCCACGTAGGCCTATACCCATTATTTAATTTCTGTCCATCGAAGTTGTGTTGTTTCAATCCATGGTTTTTATCATCGTTCTCCTCTTTATCCACTGCTATCCAGTCAGCAACTTGAGAATATTGATTCGCTACTGTAATGTAACAGCTTGCTCAAATTCTCCTGGCATTAGTTTCTCCCTTACGGTCCGTGACCTGGGTGTCACCCTTGACAGTGAACTTATAGTCTCTCTCAACATGATAAGTTAAAAGACTAACATGTGATTGAAATTCATGAGCGAACTTGTTGGTGTTCTTGTGATGTGATTCGTTTTCGCAATGGTTTTTCTTGGTGTCTCTTTCTTCCTCCACTTGACTCGGCGATTCTGGAACCAGACCTAAGCAACAATCGGAACAAAATTATTCACCGCTACAAACATTTTAACAAATGCACAGATAACAATTCCCACCATTACACTGCTATCATACACTCTGCTACATATATAACACATCAATTGTAAACCATGTCATCTTTGACACTTCCATCTTTAAGACTAACTGTGTTTAACACTTCCATCTTTAACTTTACTATGTATGACCCTTCCATCTGAAACTCATTAACACTTCCACCTTCAAAACTATGTTTGTCATTTCCATCAATTTGTAACAGCGCCTGTTGTTGCTTTTGCACCTTCCAATTATGCCGACACAAGGGTCGTCGAAGAGAGGGAGAGGAGAAATCCCGCTAAGCAAGGTCTGAGACCATGGGTACTAACAAATGGTTGTACCATCTCCATCTGTGAACATGTTATCTACTTCGCGCGTATCCGACAAAGTTCTATCCACGTCTTACGCCCTAGCGCCAAATACAGTATTCATCTTAAACACCTTTAAACGTTTACTCAGGGTGATATAAATACAGCAGATACATTTGAATGATCATTTGAATGTATCATTCTGTTATACAAAATATTTTCGGAGGCGTCAATTCCAGGTCGACTTTATCTAGCCAAAGGCGGTGACATAAGGTTTATTATAATGAAAATGTTATAAATGCTTGTCTTGTGTTCTGTTCTCAACCAACCTCGATACGAGGGTGGCCGTGTCATGGACAATAAGTGTTTGTCTCCATTGCTGTCTGTCTCCTTCCTCTCAAAAACAATTGAAAAAATCGTGTCAGAACAAATTATCACTTACTTAATTTAAGCACAACTTGCTTCCGAAATATCAGTCGGACTTGCAGGGGCCATTCCACTGAGACGATATGTTGCTCCGCTTGCTAACTGACTGCTACGAGGCCATGGATGCGGGGTGATGACCCTACTAACCCCTTTCGACGTTAGTGCAGCACTCGACACATTTTAATTCAATGCCTCTCTTTCTCTTTTGGACTATCTGGCCGTCCACTTGAGTGGATCACATCTTTTTTTAGCAGGGCAGTCCAGTTGTGTGATTTTGGAAGAAAGTAGGTCACCCTGGGTCACGGCTACATTTGATCCCAAACAAGACTCTGTCCTGGCTCCCTTGCTTTACTTGCTCTACGCTTCTGACATTGACACGCTCATAACATCTTACATCAGCTGTATGCAGATGACACTCAGGCATATCTGCACTGCCCTCCACATGCAACAAGCAATGGAGGCCCTCACAAATCCAATCCAGACGAGGACTATACTATCTTCACCTCAATGTCACTTTTCGCACCTCAGATTCACACTTCGGTGAGACCTTGCGCGCGTTAGAAATGTATGTAATAATAATATATATATATCTATAAGAAAGGATGTGGATATCTTTGTCCAGAATACACCACACAGCTTTGCAGCTACTTACCTGAAACATCGCATTTAGACAAACGTTCACCCAGACCATCCAAGTAAGCTACTTTCAGCTCTTTATTAACTTTAACTTTCGAAATATGTGACCCATCTGCGCAAAGCCAGTCGTAAGTCGAATTTTTGACTTTTTAAGTTTAATGTACTGTTTTAAAGAGGAACAAATTCTCTTTAAAATGATACCAATTTTATCGCTCTATCTTGATCCGAACTGAATTTATGAATGAAAAACTACTTGCATTATGGATACTATTTATCGACAAAAATGCATCTAAGCTGGCCTAATAATATAACTTGCAAATCATAACTTGCAAGAAATCATTCAAATAATACTCTTCAATGTTATCTTAACTCAAACTTTTTGGTTATTTGCCAAAAAAATTATTTCAAAACTAATTTTCTGCAATAATCTAACAATTGGAAAATATTGACCTTGATCTAGTTTTTGCTTGTTTTCTTGAAACGGAAATTTTCGTCTTACGACTGGTTTTGCGCAGATGGGTCACATATAGACAATTTAAATTTCGCTGCGTTACTGTATATAATTTATATGCGTTATCGCTGCAATTGCACGCCATATTTTAATTGTTTGTCAGTAACGGCCTGTTGCCGTTGACGTCATTTTGACGTCATTTTTCGCCAAGCTTAGCATGAAAATCATACGGTGTCGTACATTCCTATGAAAAGATAAATGCCTTCGGTCAAGAAGTATATACAAAGAGGAGCCTAAAATATATTTTTCATCGTCGATGGGGAGGAAATTTTCCCGAAACCCAAAATTCACGGGTGGCGTCCGGTGGAGGTGGGAGTGTGATGGGGTGGGTGTGGGTGGTGGGATGGGGTATAGAGATGTTTTCGTTCCAAAATTATTTTAAAAAACATACGTTCCGAAAAAGAGGTGTTGTAGTATAAAACTGTTTTTACCATTGTTTAATGCCATGTCATGGCTGTAAAACTGGCCAGGGGCGAATCCAGGGGGCAATCCAGCCATGCCCCCATTTAAAAATTGCATGGGAAGTGGCCCCCCATTTGGTTTCAACAAACCATTAAACAGATGCAGAGGGAGAGAAAAGCAGGATAACATTACTCCCGACTATGATGACTGATGTGACCATGTGATGAGATCTAACGGTTTGGAAAAGGAGCTGATGACGTCATGTGGTGAGGGAAGGAGGAGACGCGGAAGACCAAGGAAAAGATGGTTGGATGAAGTACAGGAGAGGTGTGGCATGAGCCTGGATCGAGGATCTAAAAGAGGCGACAAGAGAGAGGAGACACTGGAGAGGATAGCCTACATCACGACTGTCGCCAGAGTTCCAAGAGCTGACGACACCGGGTGACCAGGTGGATGATGACTGAGGACTAAAAATAAGGTCGTCAACTCTTTTGGCGGCTAAAATGGTCTCTTTTCCCTGGAAATTGGACGAATGACGAAAGTTTTTCCCCTGTCCCAACAACAAGACCGAAAATTCCCCCCCCCCCCCCATTCGAAAATTTCTGTATCCGGCCTTCAAATTGGCAGGACACCATCAAAGGTGGCTTAATTGAGAAGCCTGGGAATGTAGCCTAATGGGAGGAGACTGAGGATTTGGCGATGGACAGATAGGAGTGGATGAGGTACGCTTTACGATGCGCAGACCTGCAGAGGATGGATTAGTCTTAGTACTAAGTAATATGGTATATTATGGCTCTCAAAGCCGAATAATCCAAACTTGCATTTACTTAGACCACATGCCATAATTATTTCCATCAGTCTAGGTATTATTGCTGAACGTCGCCCGTCTATTTATACTACTATAATACAGGACTGAAAGATGCATACCCGATTTCTGTTTATTAGTGGAAAATATCAGGAGGCTCCTATATTTATATAACCGAAGAATTCGTATAAAAGGTGTTTTATACGTTCTCTGTGTTTTCTATTGTTTGAAAACATAATGTGATTGTACTAGCCAATTATACCGAGTTTGCATTGACTAAATAATTCCATCCGTTGTTTCATCCATCTACCCTTTGTAGTAATAATCGAAGTATAGCTTAGCACCACCCTCGTCTGTATTTAGTCTTTGAACCAGTATTACCCGATAGGAGTCCGTGTTTCATTGTGTTACTGCTTACACCATCCATGATAGAGGTTATCGTCGACCGTACTCTGCGAAAATGAAGACACAATTAATGTGAATGATTGTAAATTAACCAATGTTACCATAATTATAGATTTCAAAGAATTAGATTTAAAGGTGTTGAAGACGAGAACTGTTCTATCCATTATTTAGCGACATCTTGTGGTTATCAAAGGTCGAATAGACTGAACTTGCATTTACCTTTATAATTATTTCCATGAGTTTGGGCATTTTTTGTTGAACGTTGCCCAGTTCGTTATCCAAGGGCTGGGATAGGCATAGTTCTAATTGCAACGCAGATCACGAAGTTACTTTTACTATCATGGGAGGCTATATACTCTTGAAGACAGTTCAATGTAAAAGAATCGCATTGCAAACGTCAGAGGTTGAATTTCCTTTTGGCAAAATATTATTTCCTCCAAATACACACTGGCATGGAGATAATCAGCTCAATCGAGTTCGATTTCCGACGCCCAGCGTAGGATAGACGTGCTTTGTAGGCTGCTATAGGCGCCCTTGAATCGCAGACCGTCTGCTCTGTTAGTAGGCAAGATTAGTGATTTGTGACTTGTGTTGCTGTGAATTGTTTCAATTGCACAACTTACAGTACACTGTTACAGTAAACAGGTGCGGTCTGTCAACCGGATTGTTCAGTAAAGGAAAATCATATAATCTGATTATTCATGTATCTGAATGTACATCCTGATGTAGAACTCAGAATGAGGTCTGCAAACAAGAATTAAAGTTGATATGTACTGCAGGCTGTCTGCTAAGTTAGTCTAGTCTATATTTGTGTATTTTGTGATCTCCGTCCTTGTGAATTGTTTAAACTGCATAATTGTACACTGTAACCAGTTGCGATCTGTCAACCGCATTGTTGAATAAAGAGAATATTATTATGCTTAGCTACTCACTCACTCACTCACTCACTCACGTACTTGCTTACTTAGTTACTGGCTTACTTTCTTACTTGCGTACTTACTTACTTACTTACTTACTTACTTACTTACTTACTAACTTACTTATTAGCTTACTTGCGTACTCACTTACTTACTCACTTACTGACTGATTGATTGACTGACTGACTTACTTATGCTTACTTGCTTACTCACTTACTTACTTGTTAACTTACTTACTTACTTACTTACTTACTTACTTACTTGCGTACTCACTTACTTATTTACTCACTTACTTACTCACTTAGTGACTGATTGACTTACTTACTTAATTGCTTACTTACCAACGTGTTTGCCTCCTTATTTATTTAAACTCGGTTGGAATGGGAATTCTCTCAGTTCCGTTTGCTCGTACGGGAGCCTCCAGGTTCCATTATGCAAATAGGTGCTCCTTCTGTTGTTGTCCCGGCAATTTGGAATGGCCTCTTCTTGTACCTGTTCCTAGATCACACTTGTACACATTCTATAGGCACATGTGTATAGGCATTTGAAAACTGTTCTTCTTGGCCGTGCTGGAGTCGGGAGCACCCCTGAGTAGTTTTCTTGAGGAAGTGCTATATAAATACCTGAACGAATTCATCAATTAATATTAAATTAATTATTTATTTATTTAAAAACGACGTCATTACGATCGCAAAGCAATTGTGACGTCTTTTGACAATCACTAGGCCTATGAACCTATTCATGACGTTGTTGCTATGAGACATCTACAAAGTATTATTGTCAAATGGGCATGCGACATCAATATCACCTGATCTCCAAGATTCGTTAAAATTGTCAAGTAAGTAAGTATATTATTTACTGAAACCAACTGCTTTCATGCACTGACTCGTGTCCGGAGCATAAAAGGCTTATTGAATCGTGGCTCTTGATAATGTTCACCTAAGGTTATCGATCCACATAAGGGGCCGTCCAAAAACGATGTCACTGAATTTTGGACGATTTTTTAAACTTACGGTAGTTCATATGTAAATATACGAATAACATGTATTACATGCTACTTCTAAGAACACTATTGCCTGACATCAAGAGCGGATGCGGAAATTTTCGAAGGGGTGGCAACATTTTCGGTCATGGGACAGAGGAGAAAATTTCGTCTTGGTCACCGAAAAATCTGGTGTCTTTTTTAGTCATTATTTTGTCCAATTTCCAAGCAAAAGATACCATTATTTTCGTCCTCCAAAAATAGTTGACGCCAAATTTCCGAGCAAGAAAAGCAGGTAAAAATAAAGAAATTTCTAAATGGGGGCCATAGCCGGATTCCCCCTGGGTCCGTCCCTGCCTGACATAAATTTTGTGTATAATTGCGTTTCGTGTGTGTTGTTGTGGGTGCGTGTGAGTGGCTGTGCGTGTGAATATTTATAATTTTGTGGTGTGGCCACATTACAGTGTCGTGTCAGTCAGACACCGTGCACATTGAAGACAAGCAGAGCCAATCACAAATCTCACAGCTATTTCGTACGTTATACAAATTAAGGCACGCTTTCTCATCATCAGATCGGTAACAGCATGCTTTCATGGTACAAGTGTACATAATTATATTTGCAAAGTTATTAATATTTTGATAAAAGATATGCATCATACTATTGATCCATGTTTTCATGTTTTATTGGTTGCATGCGTTTTAGATCCATTATTGTTAATATAGGTTTCCACTGTCTATACGCATTGTGCATAATAGCCTAGGCTTTGATCGGATGCGTTTTTCAATCCCGACGCCATTAATAAGTATTCGAACACGCTATTTATGCACTCATAGACCATCTGAAGGCATCGGTTGGGTGTATAAGAAGAAAATTGTCCACAAATCTAGTTACAGTTTCTCTTTTATAGGTTTATATGAGTTCAGGGTCGTCATGCTCTGCGCTCCTCCACTCAGGGTTAATTCCTCAATCCCTGAGCACGAACTGCTTTTAGACGACGCCGTGCTTTCTTTGTTATTTGCCCTAAGATATGGAATGGGACTCCACTGTCGAATTCTTTTCGCCTTATGCAAAAGCGTTTTATCGCAGCATTGAAAGAATACTTTTCAGCCGAAGTTAGGTCGGGATCGCTCCTGTGTAGTAATCTTGAATGGTCGCTATATAAATTACAATAATGCATGAATATGAATATAAATATAGCTGCGCATTGTCGACCTCGTCATTTTCCTGTCGACTGCAACGGCTTCTGTCGTCAAGAGCTGACGTGAAAGTCCGTATCCATTTAACTGAAAGATTCCTCTGTAGTCGTAGGGTAAACGGCGATTGGTATCCGCGAGATGTCGCTGGACTATGCAGTGATTATAATAATGAGGTTCACGTTTTAGACACCTTTAAAACGTATCCTTACGATGCTATAAAAGTCAGCATTTGCTTCAAAACTCTAGTGAAAGATACATAACTGTTGTAAGCATGTTGAATTATATGCTACTGAAGCATGTTGAAACCTGACCTTAAATAATATGATTATATACACAATCATGTATATATAATTTATTTATATATGTTTTGTAAATTACTGAAATTTTATTTCAAGCCTGCTCGAAAAAATGAACAGTTTAAAAGTGTACGGTACTTAACATTGGAAATCAGAATTATATGTATTGAACACTTATAACCATAACTTTCAAATGTTTGGCCTATATAAATAATTACAAATGTTGTGAGACAATTGGTCTAAAAACAATGTTGCTTAATTTACATTTGATACTATTGTAACTTGTAACAATGTAGTATGAGCATAGAACATGTATGAAGAACTCTTTTAAGTTATTAAAGATTGAACATTGATCAAATTTTTAAGCTTCATTTAAACACATGATGTTATTACGATCCTAGAAATTTGTTTTCATTGCATTGTATAATTTCTGTATAGTCGTCAACGGCCATTGATATCATATGACGACGTTAAACTTTGAATAATAATAATAAAACATTTGCTTTGACGACGTAAAAGATTGGAAAAACCCATTAACTTCCTACATCATGAAACTGATTAGCGTAGTCATTCTACTTACTATAGACTTCAGTGTGGTATCACTGATTAGTAAGATATGTGTGAACAGTCTTTGGCGGTCTAATGGAAACAGTGTGCGTCTGTGCGTGTGTGTGCGTGTGTGTGTGTGCGTGTGTATGTGCGTGTGTGGGTGCATGTGTGGTTCCTCGATATGTGGTGCAGTCAGTGTCGTAGAGGCGATATTAGGCTTACAGTGATGCTAACTATCTTCGTTAAGATGCGATGTCGTCAAATAGATCTAAAATATTTAATACTTAACGCTTACTCTGTTAATCTAAGCCCAGCGTCACATGAAACTGAGTTGGTGTTACTCTATCACATGTGTGAAAAGTCAGAGTAGAAAAAGAAGAAGTCTAAGCTACATATTTATGACCCTGAAACGAACATAAGTGATAAGTTCTAGCGACCTTATTTTCACAGCAGCGGTTTTTATGAGGAGGCTGTCTAAACCACACTCTCAACGTCTCAAATTTACACTTAACAGGGTGCGATTATAGAAGGTTGCAGGTAGAGTCGAAACAAACGAAGAAGATTTCTATCATGGATGGATGGATCCAGATGGATGCCAACAGAGGCAGTTGCCCTGGAAATTTTTTGCCAAGTTTCACGGAAGGTAGATCCTCAATATGGGGCGCGGTGGTGCAGTGGGTGTGTTCGTTGCCTTGCAGCCGACGGGTTGTCGAATCCAGCTCAAGTCACCGGGTAGGGACCTTCGGCAAGTCCTTCACTTGCAATTGCTTGGCGTTTCGGCGTGAAACTCTGATGCAGTGTATGTGCTGTAGTCGGGAGCGCCCTCAGTAGCGAGCTTTAAGGGGCGCTATAACAAGCGCACATACAAATAATCCCCATGATTTTATAATTCCACCACTGCCGTTCAAACTCAGACTCTGTTTCTCTCATTAGCCTGGATAATGTATATGGCTAATAGTCTAATGTGCTGATGGAAATATTATACCTAACAAGAAAATAGAATAGTGAGAGGCCTCGCGTCGTTTTCGGCTATGACTGACCAAATATGATTTTGTCACTGCATAATTGAAAACAACGTTTTGGGGTCTTGAACACCTTTATCAAATGTTTACGTGCAGCTATAAAAGGCGCCATAACGTCAATCGCAAAGTTTCGCTTTTCTCCTATCTTCACCTCAGCCATGTATAGTAAGCTTAATTTATATTTATTTCTATCACAACTTCATGAAAATGTTGTAATCAGGTCATAATAGACTGTGACAGCGGCAAGATATGCAAAGCAACACGCACTTACATGTGTGTGCTCGTTTTACGCGCCATTAGTAGGTCTACGAGTTCTTCCTATGGACTGGGATCGCTTCTGAGTTGTTTACCATGAAAGGGTGCAATGTGGAAATTCTTTAATACTAACAATAATAATAAAATTTAAAATATGGTATAAAACGTACATATTCGTTAAGTCACCACTCTTTCAAATATATTCTACCAAAACTGTCTTCTTCTATTTGTATCTTCAGCAGCTAATATTGTTTGTTTGTATGTGCACTTGTTATAGCGCCCCTTCAAGCTCACTACTCAGAGGCGCTCCCGACTGGAGAGCGGACACTGCATCGGAGTTTCACGCCGAAGCGCTGAGCAATTGCAAGTGAAGGACTTGCCCAAGGTCCCTACGCGGCGACTTGAGGTGGATTCGAACCTCGAACCTTACGGCTTCAAAGCAACGACGCCACCACTACACCACCGCGCCCGACTAATGGCCTCTGATTATTGAGATACACTTTATGAGTACATGAAATTATTACGATACGATGCGGTACGATATAATACAATATACGAAATGAATTTCGCTAAAATACAAATTTTTTTATACTTTATATCGTTGAATTTATTGTTTAGCTGAATTTTCGATTGTATCTACCATCTGTACACCAAATCGGTTGACATTTGTAAGACTGAACGAATATATATTAAAGGTGTGCAATGGTTGCATAATAGACTATTATCGATGGTTTATCCGTCGACATGTTGGCTTCAATAAAATAAACAGCAGGGATAAGATGCATTCAATAAACTAGATTTCTTTACATTCAAACACCACTAAAACTGTTCTCCGGCCGTTTCACCAACTGTTACAGCTGATTTTCAAACTACTTTGGAAATATAATCAAATTATGTAGCTCGGGCTCAACATTGACACCCACCTGGCTCCAAATATTTATTGTGCAGAGAGTTATTGTTTGAATTTATTTTTTTCTGAAACACTAATAGAATCATGGAAATGTATTTTTATAATAGGAGATAACGGTCTACGTGAACTAGTCTTTGTAACGATCGGCTATTTTGAAAACTAGCTATCGTTGTGGCCAAGGAGCATATCTGCAATGGACCTAAGTTTCATTGTTATAATATCACTAAATTACGTTTTAAAGGCGTCTAAGTAGCGCAATAAATTGTCCAGCGTTTATCGTCATTCAGCGATACCATAAATTCATTCTTATTGGAGATTTATATAACGCCCCTTCAAGGTTACTACTCAGGAGCGCTACCGATCCAACCTTGGCTGAAGAGTAAGCTTACAGATCTAAAGTTGCGTTAAAACGCATATGAGCAAACCCTATGTGTATAGTCAGCGGAAGCCTGTTCCATGTCAAGGAATAATAACAGTGGAAGCACGGTGCTGTTTAAGAGCAGCTCGTGCACGGGGAATGATGAGTGGAGGAACGGAGAGCACGACGTCCCTGTGCAGCTATTACAACTATGCACGAGCAGCACCTAAGAGGCACTGCCACGTACACCAAAGCACAGACCAGGTAGCTTATATAATTCTCTGTTGGATCGGGAGCCAACGCAGGACATGCAGCATGTAATCGGTGACATAATCAAATTTTGGGATACGACCAATAAAACGTGCAGCCGTGCTCAGCACCTGCTCCAACCGCAGTGTAATTATGCCAAACGATTTTTTTCGAGGGCATAAACCATCGTTCAAATCTGGATCCATCCTGATAAGAGAAGTTGAAAGGTCACTTCCGCTTTTTCTTCCATTTGCTTTGTTGTGAACAAATACACTACCACACATGTTTATTCCTACTAGATAATTTGTTTGTTTTGCTTTTAAAACAGTTTGAACATTTAGAGCACACAATGACATTTAGGCCTACTAACAAAATTTCAGATGCCTTAATTGCTTTGATCATTGCGTATACAAATGACACTTCAAACAATAACTGAATTTACTTCAAATTTTGATTGCAGCGTAAATTAATCAATAAGCACATTAAACATATTTTTTTTTATTTCAATAATTGTGATGGAATGTTTTATTCATACGGATATTTTAAGATGGTTTAGAATATCCTGCGACATCGGCATCACGTAATTATTGCTAAAAACGAAAGATCAATTGATCATGCT